>NDFZ01004969.1:33722-182213 GCA_002192655.3 Mamestra configurata | reverse complement strand
GCCAGGCAGTTTTTTTTTTTTTTTTTAATATCCTATTCATACCTAAGTACGTTCTAAAAACAATTCCACTGGTCAACAACAGTATTAAAAACGTCGAAAGCATAAAACAATTTAGAATATAATAAAATGTACACCTTCAACAACGAATAGACTAGGGAGAGAAGCATAGACAAAAATAAATACACAATTAATGGCATTCCATAAACAAATTATTTACTTTTTTAAGTTATTGTTATGTTTTGTGACTTTGTTCTCTTTACTTTACCCTGAGATGATCTGGAGAGGAAGGCCGAAACCGGTTAAAAAAATACCGGTTTATTGTGCGGTTTTGCTCCGAACTTTTCTAAAGAACGTGAACGTTTTAGGAACTTTATCACCCAAATTAACGAATTAAACGGTTTATTCGCCAAGAGGCGCGGCGGTACACGCGTTACAACTTGTGCGAATGCGCGCGGCGCGGCGTTTCTTTATAGTGCGTCAGTATTATCCGGTTTTTATTGCTCTAAACCGTTTAATCCGAAAAACCTTTATGTAAAGACTCCCTCAAATACCGGTTTAAAAAAGCTGGTTTATTCGAACGAAACCTGAATGAAAAGGTTTAACGTCAAGTACATTGTAACGGTTTGACAATTTAACCGGTATCCGAGCCTTGCTGGAGAGATTGGATGAAGAAGATTATGTTCCACAACCTAGTTTTAGTTGTATTGTGGTTAATAAAATTAAAACCTGAAAGTTAAAATCTCATGAAAGTAGAAACCTCATAAAGAACTCACTGGAGATTTCTGTCAAACTTATTTCAGCAAAATGTTAGATCTTTTGGTACCCGAGGTGCCTTCTAAAACTATCTTGAAAAAAGGCTGTTTAACATATAACCATGCAAAATCTTAACCACTCAAACCTGACCTGCCGTTAACACTCAAATAATGAACCTTAAAATTCAAAATTCAAAAATTCAAAATTCATTTTATTTTGTGAACCTTAAGGTCATCCAACTAGGTTCCAAAACTGAATTCAAAATGAAGAATCTCTCTAACAACGACATCGTTAACCACTCATACCAGACCTACCAATGACATTTCAATAATGAACCTTAAAATTTTCCATATAAGATCCAAAATTGAATGCTATCCATCAAAATTCCCTTTAGAACAAAGGTCACAAAACACAGCTCACAAGTACGTGTATATTTATATGCTATCAGTACTTCACTCTGTCTTCTTGCCCTTCTGCGTATGCTCAGGCTCTTCTTCTTCGTCTTCTTCCTCCTCCACTTCTTCAACTTCTTCTTCTATTTCTTCCACTTCAATCTCTTCTTCAATTTCCTCGTCTGATTCGTCTTCCTTCTGTAAAATGATAACCCGATTTAGCGCACTTCGCCGATGTTTTCAAAGTAAACAAAGCTATTTGGTATTCAGGCAGATAACTTTTTTTTATTTTTGGAAATCATCAAATGACTTCTTCCGCTCTGGGTGGAGCAGAAGGGCGTGTCAGACTCTTACTGACTAAAAAGTTGTTTCGTTTTATGTTTGTTTATGTAAAAACGATCGGGAAATGAACGAATTCTTATTTATATTGTTAATATAAAAGGTTTTAATGTATTTAAATAAAGATTTTTGCTACTTAATAATATCACATTTTCAATTGTGGCTACACCAATCGTTTATCGATAAGCAATCTCAAAGACAATTTGACGTTACTCTGCCCTACGGATTCTTAAAGTTGTCATTAACTAATCGCAAGTTCGGTTAAGCAGTCGACAACCTTATAGGTTGAACTGCGAGAAACCACTAATAAAAAAAAGTCACTAACTAATGAACCCATAAATATTGTCTCTGGGATGTATCGTTCATTACCAGATTTAATGATAATTAGTTATGTACTAATTAGGACGAATTTAATGAACCTTTCTGAGTGTGGCAGTTACTGACTAAAACCCATCCGTGTTCCTTCTAAAGCCCTTTGCGTTCCAGGGCCGCGGTGACTCTTTCGAACAAATTCCGCAACCCTGGCTGCTAACTTGCAACTACTTTTAAACAATGTTGTGAGTGTGCTGTGTAGACAATAATTGTACACCACACTCGCAAGTATGCCATAAGCTTAAAAAGTTATAACGCACACATTAGAAATAAATATTGGCAGTGCAGTGGAAAAAATAATATTTATGCCTGTATACCAAATAGCTTTGTTGACTGTACATAACAGGAACTTAGTTTGACTTGTCAAAGGCATTAACACTTTTAAGAGTGGAAATCGTATCATAATCCGTTGCGTGGTTTAGAAGATGTAAGCAGAGAAACCGACACAGACAGGCAGACAAAGACTTTGTTTTATATTATGACAGAATTCAGATTTTACTATAGATTTTCATCAGCAGGATATTAGCAGTCAATTGTTCGAGGCAGGCCTCTACTAAGTCACGCATTGTTTAAGAAATTCGCTGCTGACTGAAATCTCCCCGTGTGAGGCGGTGTCAAATGCTATTTTAATATTAGCTTATGATAGGGCTGCTAATTAGGGTTCCGTAGCCAAAAGGTAAAACGGGACCTGCCTGTCACCGACCGATCTGAACCGTGATAATAAGACAGTTAAAATTTTCACAGATGATGTATTTCTGTTGCCGCTATAACAAAAAATACTACCAAACAGAATAAAATAAATATTGAAGGGGGCTCCCATACACCAGACAAGGGATTTTAATGGTACGAAACCCTTCGTGCGCGAGTCCGACTCGCACTTTGCCGGTGTCACACTGGCCTGTAGAAATTAAGAAGGCATAGTCCGCAGATACGTTTAGCAAGCTAGGCCTCCCAACAAATATTCTGTAATCGAAAGTGTTTTTACCTCAGCGTTCTGTGTAATAGCACTTGCTGTGGTGAAGTCGTCCACCGTTGATTCTGAAATCATTACAATCTGACATGAATACTTATTTGTTTTTTTTATTTTATTTTAATTCATTATTGTGAAAGCTCGTTGGTCCCGGCTTTCATTTGTAGATCTTTGTGAAGTCGTTACGGATTGTCTGAAGCCAGTAAATCTGACTCCAGTCTTGCCAAGGGATACAGTGTTACCCAGTTATTGGGTTGTTGAGATCTGGTAGACAGCCGCTCCACGTAAAATACTGGTATTCAGCTGAATCCGGTTTGACTGGAAGCCGACCCCAATATAGTTGGGAAAAGGCTAGGCAGATGGATTTTAATTCATTATTGTGAATACGAGGAGTTGAGGACTATATGGGTTTTCTTTTTTTTTCTTCAAGTTGTAGTGTGTGTCAGTCCGAATATCAACAATCGGGCAGTTGTCCACCAGACACAACAACCGTCTGGTCGGAGGATCCACCCATTTCAGTCGAGGTGTGCGGGACCTTTTTTTGGAATGTCTGGCAGTTTGAGTACTTTTTGTGGCCTGCCAAAATGTCCTGTCATTGGCATTGTTCGTCGAGTCGTTGAGCTCTTTATTGATTCTAAGTTGAGCTACTTGACTACTGACCAAGGTTTGCACTGACTGGACAGGTCCACTCAAAAGTCAAAAGTCAAAAGTCAAAACGTTTATTTCAATTAGGCCATTAAACGGCACTTTTGAACGTCATCGTTTACAGTTCAGTAAAATAACAATTTTACATTAATAAAGTGACTCTACTGTCCATTCGGAAAGGTAGATTCTTATGGAGAAGAACGGACAAGAAACTCCATAGTTACTCTTTTCAAATAACGATTTTACAAAATTTAGTATACAAAAATTAATTTAATATTATGTGAGGACGATGCACCCAGAGTATGCTACTTAAAGAACAAAGTATCACCAGCAGAGGTAAACTTATTAATTTCCTAAAGAAATTTAGGTAAATTGTACTCACATATTTACAAACATTGGAACCATTAATTAAACAACAGTGTGTGAGTCAACAGAAAAATAAAAACACAAAAAAAAGAAACAGTATATCTATAAAGTTAATACATTAATCAACCAGTTTGACCTTCACCCTTGATTGTCCTATGGAGCAGGACCAGCATGTTTCCAAGCATTCTTATCCTGAATGTAATCTTCTAATTTGTAATATGCTTGTTCACAAAGTGTACTTTTAACATGAGTTTTAAATTTTCTTTCATTTAGTTCTAATATGTCAGAAGGTATTTTGTTGTAACATTTAACACAATACCCCATGAAAGAAGTGTGGACTTTAGCTAATCTAAAAAATGGTTGATCTAATTTGTCTTTATTTCTAGTATTAAAATTATGTCTATCACTAATTTTACTAAAAAGATGTCGGTTTTTCCGCACATACATAATATTTTCATAAATGAATTGGCAAGGGACTGTCATAATATTAATCTTTTTAAAAAGTTCCCTAAGAGAATCACGGCGACGCAGATTATAAACGGCTCTGACAGCTCTCTTTTGTAAAATAAATATGGATTCAATGTCAGCAGCCCGACCCCACAGCAAAATACCGTACGACATAATGCTGTGAAAGTAACTAAAGTAGACCAAACGTGCGGTTTCTACGTCTGTTAACTGTCTTATCTTTCTAACAGCATACGCGGCTGAGCTTAGACGACCCGCAAGAGATGTTATATGAGGCCCCCATTGTAATTTCTCGTCCAATGTGATACCTAGGAAAACCGTCTGATTAATGAACTCCAGTTTTTCTCCATTCAATATGATGTCACATTCGCTACTTTTAACATTTGGTAAAGAAAATCTAATACATTTAGTTTTTTTTTTATTTAAAACCAAGTTGTTTGCCGTAAACCAATTTTGGACCTGATGAATAGAGCTATTGACGTCGTCAAGATTTTGTGAACGTCGGTCTATTTTAAATATTAATGATGTGTCATCCGCAAATAACACCATCTTTGGTTGATTTTTAAGTAATTGGGGCAAATCATTTATGTAAACTAAAAAAAGGAATGGACCCAATATTGAACCCTGAGGAACGCCCATTGTCGTTTCCGACCCTATTGAGTTTACACCGTTTATCTGAACTTTAACCTGTCTGCCCATCAAGTATGAACTAAGTAAACCAAGGGCTCTATTCCTGATCCCATAGTGCTCAAGTTTCAACAAAAGCGTCTCATGGTTAACGCAGTCGAACGCTTTCGAGAGGTCGCAGAATATTCCAATGGCATCTTGCGACTCTTCCCAGGCGTTAAAAATGTTCTTTATTAGGGTGACACCGGAGTCAGTTGTACAACGCCCTTCAAATCTGTGTGGTTCTTTCCTCCAGATAATGATCTGCATGGTCCTCATATAACGTATTGTGAATGTACGGACCATGTACATCGCAATATTGGGGGTTCATTTCATGTTAGTCTGGCAGTTTGAGTTTTTTATGCGGCCTACACAAATGTCCTTACTTTGGTATTGTTCGTCAAATCGTTGAGCTTCTTAAAGTTCTAAGTTTGAGCTACACGATAACTGACAAATGCTTGCACTGTCGGGACAGGTCCACTCAAATCTGTATGGTACTTTCCTCAAAAGACCATTTCAGACATTAACCTACATGGTTCTCATATGTTTGATCAGTACGATTGTAACGATTTTAAAAGAGACTTTGACCTCTGAGTTTGTTTCGGTGTTTCTTCTCAGGGTAGTCAGCGAGGAAACACCGGCCTCATCTAGTTTAAAAATGACCAAAAAAGATTGACGTGTAAAAGTGTTATGTTTAACTTCTTACAAATAAGTAGGTTCAACATAACACTTTTACACGTCAATCTTTTCTGGTCATTTTTAAACTAGATGAGGCCAGTGCATTTTAATAATGATTGATAAATGATATTTATTTTGATAAATATAATTTATCATTTATCAATAATTATTAAGTTCTAAAATATTGTAAAGAGCAAGCAATCTAATTTAGTCGACATTTAAAATTCAGCGAAATAAAATAAGAGGCTCAAAGAATAGTTAATACCAATCACGTAATGACCTAAAGCACAGACGAATAAAACTTTGGAAATTTTCCATAGAACCTACCTAAGTCCCTTTCAGGAGTATCCCTCGGCGCATCTTGTATCAGGGACAGTGTCATCTTTCCGCTCACCACCATCTGGAAAAGTTACACAATATTTTAAAGTAAGTATAAATTATTTTTGGGTGCACACATTTTTTTTTATTTTTAAGATGAGTTTGATCTTGACTCTAGTCTAGGTCATAGACGACAGAGACAAAGTCGACGATGGAGCGAGCTTACCCAGAAGAAGCCTGTTCACTCTAATTTTGAAAAAATATCATGTTTGGGGGACGAATGAAATTAAAGGATAGTATTGATTTTAACCTAAATCATCTGTTACTGATTTTCCATCAAAAGGGGTTTATTTGTAGCAATATTTGTCAATTTCAAACTGGATGCGCTGGCGCCTCTTCTTGAAATAGATTCTTTTTTAATGTAGGGTGTGTATTTAGCAGTGTCACTGGGCTGACCATATGTGTTGAAAGACTGATGGTTATTGAAGCAAAGGATTCCTAAAGTGGAGACGGTAAGCGCAGCGAGGAATGACTGGATGCAGAAGGTATGATGAGAACCGCTAGTTCGGACTCAGATGAGGCCTATGCCCTGTACTCCTCGATATAAGGTACCTATTTGCAGAGTTATTTCAATGTCGAGTGGTTAGTGACCCTGACTGCTAAACCGGAGGTCGTAGGTTCGATTCCCTCCCAGAACAAATCTTTGTGTGATGAGCATGATCATTTGTTCTGTGTCTGGGTGTAATTTATCTATAATATGTATGTATTTAGAAATATATAAGTAGATATGTTTATCAGTTGTCTGGTTGCCATAGCACAGGCTCTGCCTAGTTTGGGATGGATGACTGTGTGTGAGTTGTCCGAAGATATTATTATTATTAATGTTAAGTGTAGAAGCGAATTGTATCTTACCGGCGAGTGCTTGGTGGGCGCCGGCCTGTCGGGCCTGTCCTCGGCGAAGTCCGCTACGAGGACACGCGACTGCTGCGGGATCTCGGTCTCCAGGAATATCGACTGCACTTGTTCGGCTTCATGCTGGAATTGTTAACGATATACGTTGGTGAACGGAAGCGTGTGTGGTGTTTTGTCTGTAATTTTATGTTTGTTTATGTATGTCACCGGAAAATGGCAAACGCCGTAAGATTGTAAAATATCGCGTGAAATTGTAAACTATTATTTCTAAATAAGACACGGATATATTGGAAACTATTGAATTTGGATGGGATTTATTGTACCAATACACAACATTTATTCATAATATATCATGATCTAATCAAGATTTATTACAATCTTACGGAGTCTGCAATTTTACGGTGGCATGTATATGGCGATTGTATTGATGGGCTGCTTTGGCGCAGAAGAATCGGCCGTTCACGTCATCCTGGACTGACAAAGCACGACTGGCAAATCCTACGGAACAGTGAGGTCGCTCCGCGAAGCCAGTGAAGCCTCTGGACGGAGCTAGGCTGGCTATGTTAGCCAGGAATCCCACGCACAATGGACCGAATGGGAGTCGAAGTGCTAAAAACGGAGTCCTTACTCTACACTACCCTACTATGGTGATTCTGCTCGTGTTAGAAAAACGCAAATTTTTAACGTCGTCTTCAAGATATCACATGATCCATCTGATGATGTTAGGCTGGTTTAGAGGCTCACTAAAATAATATTATCATCAATTAAATATTCAAGGTTCACGTCAAGTTTCCAAAGTCTAAATGCTTCATCTGGATGCATATGTCACCGGAAAATTGCAAACCCTGCAAGATTGTAAGATGTCACGTGAAATTATAAACTATGTTTCACACCACATGCACGAAAACGTCAAATTGTAACTTTATAAGTCATGCAAACCTAACCTTAGTACGCCATTATTGCCCGCGAGCGGCGCGCGTTGCCTCCGCTGCTAGGTGCAGGTCGCGCGGTCTAAGTGAGGTTACAAATTCAAATCACATTATTGCCCGGCCCGGCCCGGTTTAATGAAATTATTATTGCCCATGGGCCAGGGGCATAGCTTCGGACGCACTCGCTGCTGCTAGCGGCGGAAGCTGACGCGCGCCGCTCGTGGTGCCCGCCACTTCTCATGGTGCGAGCACATTTTCTTACAGTAGGTGAGAAAACTAGAGTACCTATGCTCCTCAGGGATAAAGGTGTCTTTGCCTTGGGCTAGCTTGAATCCCTCACTGCATTCAGGATTCTTGTATTAACTCCCTCGCTTCGCTCGTAAACTCTAAACGCCTTCACTACATTGCGTTCGGGATTCAATATGACGCCCGTGACATAAGACACTGCTTTATCCCCTCGGTGCATAATCTACTATTCTCTCATTAAGACACGGATATATTGGAAACTATTGAATTTTTATGGGATTTATTGTGTTCAAAATTATTCTTCCATAATATATCGAGAAATTAAAATCTAATAAAGATTTATTGCAATCTTACGGAGTCTGCTATTTTCCGGTTACACAAACAACCTACTGTTATGTCATCATAATTTCATTTCATTATATTATTTTGGCTGTTTCATAAATATTTTGTTTTAATATTCATAATGGGCTTTAAGCTCGGGAGGTATTCGTACTAACAGTAGCTACTTACTAGAACTAGCACCATTGATAAATTAGAAAACGCCTAGTCCGACAGTTGTTTGTAAACGACATATTATTTAAATTACGAAATGAATTAAGAAGCACAGAAGGTCAATTTCAAACAATGCGTGATATGTAGTTGGCACACTTAGATATCTATGTATTTCTAAAGTAACATTAACCTTTTGAACGCCAGAGCATTAACGCATCGGCGTGCCCCTGACGCCAAGCCACAAATTCGCCGTACTTTTTGTCACATATTTGTGACGTTTGGCGTACAGGGCACGCGCTTGCTTGTCATGGATACGTGATAATGGCGTTCAAAAGGTTAATGCGACAGCCTGGCCCGACCCGACGAGAGCTGGTGGAATGTAAAATCGACCAGTCTTTTTAGTTCTGTAGGGAGAGCGATTTACTATGTGAATGTTTAAAGTGGGCGTGGATGGGCGAATCTGAAGCTATAAAGAATAGCGAAAAATATTCAACGGAGTCTCGGGCCCGTTTTTGATAAAAAACTAAAAGAACCTCATAGAATTTTTGAAAAATTTGTCAATATATTGTTAAAATAATCTATTTTCTTTAACTTTTGCCATACGTTTTTATCAATTGACATAATCACTAATAAAATATTATTTAATTTATCTTAAAACTTTGACATCTCATACCAAGTTTTTCGATATACTACTGTTATAATTATGATTTGATTAATGTATTTGTGAGGTGGTTTAATTTGAAATGTGACATCTAATTCTATTGTATTTATTTCATGTGTGATATTAAATTGTATTATGTGATAATTATGGGTTATGCCTGAAATAAATTAATTTTATTTATATTTTATTACTTCCCGGAATTTGATCCTTATTAGCAATACTTCCGCATGATACCATTGTGATAATGTGTTTTTTTTTTTTTCAAATCAATAGGTTCTATTCTAGCCTAAGACCATAGATTTTTCAAAAATCCAATTATGCTGTTTTAATTTTAAACTCAACTCAAAACGCAATGTAATACAAAAGTTTGTATTACATCGAATTAGTATTAACCCTAGTTTAAATTAAATTAAAATACACAAAGCTGAAGTCGGTACCTGAGTTGCTGGCGATAGATTCATTCTATCTGGAATTATAAATTCAAATAGGTACCTTTAGTTTAAATTAAAGTATTATAAATAAATTATAATTGATATTTATTCTACTTCTTTGTAATATATAATATCGTCTTAGTTTTAGACATCGGTATCGATCCATTACGTCCTTGGAGTTTCTATAGTTAATTTTATATGTGTGTGTGAATGATCAAGACTAATATGTAAGGTATATAAAGATACATTAAAATAAAACTGCTTTATCAATAAAAATGATTTATTTATAAAAAAATAACAAAATATAAAAGGAGGAAATGCAAGCAGTTTTATTCTATTGCAGTAATATTATTGTGAGAACTTGCGTTCGACTTCTGTATGGAATAGCATAGATAAAAATATAATTTATAATAAAAAGTTTTTATACATATTTTTTATTTTTTATCATAAAAAAATATATTGCTGTCCCACACATTAATATCACTTATTTTTTAGCAATAATTGAGCTAAATAGTAATTATTATTATTTGTACTAAGCATTGGAATGTGAAGAAAAAAATAACTACGATACATATACTTACTAATACAGGACGAACAATTACAACATTTATAATAATTTAAAATGGGTTAAAATAATATGAAAACAGATTATAAATATTAAAAAAACGAAAAAAAAATAGGGGACAAGAATAAATAAAATTAATTTAACATCAAGAACGTGATGGAAGTGGAGATTCTTTAAAAGAATAATACGTTTTGTTATTTTTAGCAACACTTAATTATGTGTTTGCACGCTAGATGGCGACACTTTCTTTGACTTTCTGCTGTCAAATCGTCAGCGATATCGGTTCTGAAAATCTGTTCAGTTTTTTAAAATGTTTCTCTTTTAGGGTTGTCGTTTTTAGACCCTGACGAAGCCTATATTACGTATCAAATTACCAAGCAATACAACTAAAAATCGTTCTGTTTCTACAATACATCTTTAACTGACAGAGACAAAAAAATATTCAAAAAGAATCTCCACCTCTACTCGCACTCATAAATGGTCTGCACGATATGAACGGTAACATGCGGCCTCACCGCTCGCTGCGGCGCTACGGACGGCTGCGGCACGGGGGGCGGAGTCTCCGTCGGGCGCTGCGCCCTCCACGCGCCTCCGTCCGCCGCGTGCGCCGTCACCTCCATGCCTACCACCTGAGTGACGAGGAGGTGAGCATGGGTGCTACTAGCATGTGGGTTATGTGTGGCTGAGATTCGTGAAATCGTTATATTTAGACTTTAGACTATTAAAAAATGTGGTCCGAGCTGGACAGCTTCTAAATGCAAAGGATCTTTCTAAAGACGTTGAGAAAAATCGGTTGCCATTGCCTCGTAAATTAAATTAAATTAAATTTAAAAAAAAGTCACCCTAATTAACGAGCCGTACTGTACGAAAAGTCTTAGTTCTTATTTTAGGTGTTAGGGTCAAGGATCCGGCTCGAAGCGCCAAATATTGGAGTCTAATATCCAAAAGAAACTTTAAATAACACGCTTTTTGCGAATCTCCAAGTTATGAACGGTGTGTATGAGTGTGGACACAACAAAGTGAACTACAATGCGGTTAACAACTGCTTTTAAGTGCCAAACATGTGTAACATAAAAATTTTACATACATGAGAACCTAAGGTTTCTAGCTATTATGATTATTAAACATTCACTAACATCTACACAACTGAAATGTGTTAACCATGTATCCTCAACCTATTTAGCCAGAGACCGCTCATAAAAAATAAAAATAAATAATTCTCATAATGAATTAATCCTATGTCATTATTTCAGTCTAAAGACGTCCACTGCTAGCCATTTGCCTCTCCCAATCATTAACACAACTAAATATCCTGCGATTCCTGTATCTAGCGAATTCCGAATTCAACAGGTCGTTAATGAAAATAGAACTCACCTTTACGCTAGCATTCTCTTGGTCATCTTCATCTTTGATAGCCTCTTCCAGAAGTTCAGGTGTCGACTGCTTCTCCTGTTTCTGCTCCACTAAAGCTTTAGCTTCCTCTTTCAAGAAGTCTTCTGTATGCTTAACATCTCCATTCCTCTCTATCTTAACATCAGATGCCAACTTTATTAATTCATCAGTAGTTTCTACTTCTCGTTCTTTACTGAGTTCTCTTTCTGGACTTTGTTCAATTTCTATTTCTTCTTCAACTTCCTCCTCTTCTATTTCTTCCTCCTCGTCTTGTGTCTCTTCTTTTGGCACTTCTGTTTCTGGTGTAGGTTCTTTAAGTTGAGTATCTTTCTCTAGTGTGGATTCTATCTCTTCAATATGTGAAGATTCTTTAGCGGGATCAGATTCTCCTAGGTCTTCAGGCTTTTCTATTTCTGGAGTGGATTCTTTGGCTTCTACAGGTTGCTGCGGTTCAGGTGTGGGTTCCTTGTCTTCTGGGATATGTTCAGGTACTGCCTCAGGTTTCTCAGGTCCAGGAGATGGTTCTTTCTCCTCCACAGTCTCCAGGCTCTCTTTGGATCGCTCTCGGTACTCACTAGCGACTATATGCACCGGGCCACTGTTGTGTATGATTGTCCCATTCGTGTATGGGCGAGCGTTGTTATCCTGCACATCCTGGAAAGTTTAAATAATCGTTCAGAACTTATCCTTAATGCTTTTCATATCAAAACACTGGGTTCTCATTTTCTACAGGAATTTCATGCATTCTAATTCTAAGCGTTGATTGCATATTTTACAGAATTTCTGAAGCTGAGCAGTATTTTAAAGCTTCAAATAATGTAATCAACGCTTTACATCTAGCGCAATGCAGAAAAATAATATAAACTACAACACACTCAAAAAAACACCTAAGATTACAAAATAAATAGAAACTAATTACAAAACCAAAAAAAAAAACAGTTTAATTATTTAAAGTAAGGCACGACAAAAAAAATTGCAGCAATACTAACAATTTATACACCTCTGAAATCGGTATTTTGGTATTCATTTTGTGAAAACGAAAATGTGTTTTCACTAAGGAAATGCCTTTGGCTAATAACATCCTCTTTTAGAGCAGGCAAGCATATTATATAGAACTAAAAAAAAACAGGCGTTTTATTCATCACGATTTCAGCGGCATATACAAAACCTAAAAAGCATAAATAAAACAAAAGAACCCCTAATTTGTGCATTATTTTGAGATCTTTACATTACTATTGTTTCGTCTACCTATCACTAGAAAGTTTTATTATTAAATACTTATTATTTGACAGTTACTATGAATCATGTATTATTATTTGTTAGTCAACGGCGAGGTGCGGGCAGACAGACAAAGGCGACAACGACATAGATAACTAAACATTAAAAAAAACATGCTTGTGTTTATTATGGAAATGCAACAAAATATAATGAAGATAAAATGAAAGAGGGTTTTCAGACGAGGATATATGAAGATTTGAGGATTAAAAATAAAATCTTTTGATATATTTAAATAAACATGTGAAAGCGCATACTTGCAAAATAAAATGTGCTGTTCCTACACAATTTAAAAGCGTTTGGACATAGTAATTATTATATTATTAATTTTCATGACCTTACTTGATTAACTTTTATTTGAAACAAAATATTTCAGAGGCAAGAAAAGCTATTCAATTCTTGTTACCGGTTCATCTTATCAATACTTACAAAATTGTATAAATAATACAATGTTTTCCATCTAAAATTTATATTTAACTAAGTAAAATGTGCCAAGTTTAAATATGGCAATACTTCGCACAGGCTGGCAATACCTGCCAAACTGATAACATATAAAGATCTCGGTCTAACAAAGACTGACATAAATAACGCTCATAAAAATGCTTTAAATAAGGTAATATTAGCGACCCGCACCGGCTTCGCACAGATGCAAATTTTATACCTACAATAACCTTCTTTCTATTAGTGAAAATCATTTCAAAATCCATTACGTGGTTTGAAAGAAGTATGGCTGGTTATCCATTGACGCGGAGCGAGGCAGCGGAGTGGAGTAACGGAGTAATGCGGAGCGGAGTTGCGGACTGTGGCTGTCTATTGATACGGAGCGAGATAGTTCGCAGCGGAGTTGCGGACTGTACGAAGCTCACGTGACGAGTTATTTGAGGTTAGCGGCCGTTTTATTTTCGCTTTCCTGCTCCGCTTCCTTCCCTCCGCTTCCCGGTTTTGTATGATTATTTAAACTAGTTCAACATTAGACTTGGTTTTATACTATTTGGAAATGAGAAGCATAAAAAGCTTACTCCCAGGTTCTCTTTTCTACTACCTTTTGCCAATCCTACCCAAAAAAAAAAAATGCGCTAACGTCTAAAACTGACATCAGCGGTGCCAATATTTAATGAAGTCCTACGAGATAACTGGCTTTCACAGCAAAAATGTAAGTCAATTGTAATAGAAGCAAGCGTATCTCAAACTGTAGCAGACAAGCGATAATAAGTCAAAGTTATTGGCATGAAATACTGTTGTTACGATTCTAATGGATACGCAATGCCTTACATCAAAAGCTTTATGAGTGCAATTTATGTTACGTACGAGTTTAAACGAATTCAGACGATTTACATCTTAAAACGTAATTTCGTTTTTATCGGGAACCAAAATAAAGTCTTTTAAAACGTTTTTAACTTTTTAATTTTTAGTATTTTCACGGCATCTTTTAACATTACTAAACATATTTTACGAATTAATTGAGATATTTATTATAATGTTTTTTCAGCATAAGAATGATGTTAAAACAGAAATAAACAAAAAAAAAACAAGAAATAAAAACGACAGAAAATCATAGCAAGACAGGATTTTGGATTATGTGGCAAAGGTTAAAAATAAAAATAGCGTGACCAGACAAGGCAATGCCTGGTCCAATCTTCTGGAAAAACCAGAGGCAGGACATTGTCACGTTTTACAACGGTATCACCCAAGTAAAAACCAATGAAATTTATAGGATTTAAAATTATTTAGCAAGAAGCATATATATCGTATTGGGACTTCGTGCAGTTATTATCCGGCTCGAAGAACCAAAAACATATTCACTACTAAAAAGTTTGCACACAGTTTGTATTGTATCGTGGTGATGAATGTGACAACAGATTAAAATTTAGAAAACCCTATAAATGTCAAAGGCTTTTTCAGATAACCAGTTGTAGTAAGTGACTATCTCGGATAGGGTTGCTACATGCATTGACCTGTCGTTGCTGATTCTGCGCGTAGCTCGCCTCCATCTGCTGCTGCACCTCAGCTACCAGCCCTGATATGGCGGTAACAACTGTGCCATATAATATTAATATTAGTTCAGTCAATGGTCTAGTTGTATGGCTAGAATATTTGAGTAAACTTGACGGTGTATAATCATCGTCCTCCGTAAAATTTCAGAGTGTAGAGTCTGTTCGCTTCAAGGCCGTTCAATAAATTGTTTTATTTTTGGCGTTTGAGCTATTTTGCATACGTAGAAAACTATTTTGAATTACAACTGCCTACACTTTCTTTTACAATGTGAGTTTCGAATATATTTTCTTCTAATTATAGAAAGAGTTCAATATGTCGGATTCCAGACCGCACAAAATATTGGAAAGCGACTGCCGTATCAAATATAGGTAATTGATTTAGATTGAAAACAAAATCATCATTTCCAGTAACTCATGAATGAATCTCAAATAATTTTAGCAGAAAACCAAATTAAAAACGAAACCAGAGTATAAATAGACATAAAAACAAACAACGAAGGACGCTGACGAAAATAAACGGGATGCATCAGACGATTGGGCATGCTCTCCACCGCTGGATGGGAGCCAAATCATACTTAACGCTATCTCGGGAGTTCAACTTGGCCGTATTTATAAAGTGAATTTTTGATAATCGATGTCTGAATATATTTTTTTCATCTCCCGTTGGAGAAATTTTAATTTTATAGTGTTCAATTTGATTCTGGCAAATCATTAGAATATTTTGCAAATAAATCAAAATAGCATCTTCAGCACTAATGAAAATTTTCTTCTTAGATATGTCAGTTGTACAAAAGCTTATTTGGGTACAGCCATTCTAGAATTAATCGGCACAATAACACAGTTACATTATTGAATTCACAATCACAAGTATCTTTAACAATAAAAACAAGGAGACACAAAATTACAAAATGAAATCACCATCATCAATCTATTCTAAAATTAACAACAGAACATTAACTTGTTTTAACATTTAACATAGATACGCCACACAAACTTTGTTATTGAAACCCTGAGACGTTTATCATTGTTAACAGTTACAGGACAAAACAAACTCGAAACCGTTACTCTACTTCCAAAAATCCACTCTATAAACTAAACAAATAGGAATTAAAACTATATGTCTAAGACGGTAGTCTCCACAATCGTTTGGATGCATCGCAGTCGTATATGCAAGTTTAGATTACAACCCGACAACTAGAAAAGGGCTCAACCGTCACCATGCCGCAAGCTGCTAGGTACACATCTAAATAATACGGGTTTATAAACGAAGAATTTTGGCAGATATGATGGACTGGCCTATGGGGTGGCTTGATTCAGTTCTATTTGCGTAAAAAGACGAAATGTTACTATGCGTATGCGTGAAAGTGCACCAGATGTTTATATAGAAAGATGAAATTCGCTTTATGTTGTACACCATATAAGTTACAGATAATATGGATGAAGAAACCTCTTAAGTATAAGACGACATAATAAGAGGTCTTATCGCTTAAAGTGAACATTCAACCTTTGGATGAATTTCAAAGAGAAGGAGAAACAGTACTCCACTTAGTCTAAGTACAGACCAGATAAATAATATTTTAAGATGTAAGCCCTTCACACTTACAGCACATTCTGTTAGATTCAATTTCAAATGCAAATTTACTCCTGACCACCATTTAAATTACCTCTCACTTAGTTAGAGGGAAAATAATTTCAAATATGTATATTTTTACATAATTTATAACAACCACTTTACAGGTTGCCAATATCTTCCTCTCTTCTTAGTCTCTGAATCTTTACAAATAAAACTGCCAAGCCACAGAACCCCAGGCCAGTCCACGCCCCGCCATATATACCGCGTCGCGCTGCGCCAGTTGGCTGACGATCCTTTGCATGGCACGTTCGGTCTCCGCAAGACGAGCCCGCAGTGCTTCCAACTCCACGTCCCCTGAGCATGGAGCCATTGGGTCAACATGGGTCTTAAGTGGTACGGGGTTTTTGGTCTTTATTGAAAAAATGGTCCTTTTGCCTGACTAGTTGTTTTTTTTTTTGTTGCAAGTTATACTTACCCAAGTTATCTTAACATATTAAAACCCGTATTCACTAACTCGAGGCAACACCTCAATGAATCACGAACCAACCAATGCCTCTGCCATTTTATCTCTTCACCACCGTTGCTTATAAAGTTAGAAATAAATAAATATTAATGCCCAGTGAACATGCATCTTCTGGGCCCTTTCGCTCCATCACCTCATCTACCGCTCACCATTAGGCGAGATCAGAGTGGGCTCATAAGGATTACAAAACGCAGTGAACGATTTTCGACACACGGCTCACGCAAAGCCGAGAGTTACAAATCTAATAATTAATTGTATTTAGATATTCGTTTCGGTCTTTCGAGTTCGTGAAAACGGGCATCAGATATTCAAGATTTGGGTAATGAGAATATCGAAGTACTCGTACCTATTCATGAAGAATTTCTTTTTTCACCAGAAAGAGAAATATTTTGTAAAAGTAGAACCGTTTACCAAAAGGAAACCACATTACATTATGTTAACAATATGTGACGTCAAAACTAGGTGTTAAACCACGCCCTAATTGGTGATCAACACAGTGTAAAAAGCAAATAATTTATAGTCACTGTGTATACTATAACTAAGTAGTCACCCGCAGTTATAACAACCCATTAGCATCTTTGTAACGTGTCTACAAAAGAACATCGTAAGTGATTTCTTTTACCAAGAACATTTAACTAGTACATTTTGATGGATGAGCGAAAATTTTGGAATGATTTTGCTGTCTTATAAAGTGCTGTGTGCCAATTCGTTGCATCTAATTCATAAATGTTTGCGTGTAATTATGTGTTAGATGCTTTTATACATGAACTAGACATAAATACGTATCTTAAGCCAATTGGAAAATACAGGGTCAATCAAATTAACTGGTGACACCGAAGTGTTTTGACGATGAAACAAAATTGCATTTTAACTTTTCATTTCAAGTAACAACAGTTTACTCATAATGCGACAAAGGCGGTTGTGTAGTCAATTTAAAGTGTGACATATTATATGTTTTTGCTTTTTATTTATTTGCAATGTAAGTTTCTTGAGGTAAATCTTGCAAGCTGAATAAGAATGACTTCCTCTTATCCTACAGTGTAAAATTGTACATATCGGTTCAGTTCCAATGACAATTGATCATATGGTAACGATAACCTGATTCTGCATCTAGGGTTGGCTCCAGACGAAGTAACTCCTCAATGGCCAGCAGTATAAACACGTAATTTCATATACGTGTAGGCTACTTAAAGAAGTTACTTTTACCTGATACTCCATTTAGAATTCGCTCCAGACGAAGCGCGAAGATAAACGTTATATTTTGCCATAGTACAGGCTCTGCCTAGTTTGGGATCGGATGACCGTGTGTGAGTTGTCCCAGGATATATGTGCTGTTTGCGTGCTGTAATTTTTTCTTTAGAACGCGGTTTAATAAAGTTACTTTTTTTAAACTTACTTATAATTATATAATTTAATTTGACCCTGTATTTCTTATATTTTTTATTACATTTTTTTTCAACACATTTGCTCAAAAAATGCATTTCCGAACCCTGTTTAAGTGTTTACATTGTACGGAAGTTAAAAATATTACGCACCATACAATGGAACGTCCGGTAAAATAGGTACTCTCATCTAATTACCTTTTTTACCGCACTCCTCGTTGTATAGCGCCGTGCGTTTCCTAAACGTTTTTTTTTGTAATTTCCATAAAAAAATAATAGAATTCCACCAAGGAGTTTCACATTATTAGAATAAATAAACTGAATGATCGAACCTCCTTGGAAGCGCTTTTGCTCGATACGTTTGTCCCACTTTAACACTAAAGAGAAAATGAGACAAAAGATGTAGTTCGCATGCACGTGGCGCCATTTGCAAATTCGCGCTATTTTCATAAGAAACGTCAAAGATTGTTGCGACCGATATCTAAAAACAAAAAGTTTGTTTCATTACGTATTATACTGTTTCCTCGCTAATGTGTTGAAAATAGTTGTATAACACACGTGAGGAAATTGATTTTTACAAACTCGTGACTATGGTAAGTCCTTGACTTCGTCTCGAGCTTACATTCGTCTACTCGTTTGTAAAAACCTACTTACCGCACTAGTATCTTATATAACTATTATTTCAGATAACAAAACCAGCGTACTTTATCAAATCGGTCGATATTGTATTATTATTTCATTTAAATACTAATGAACTGCCACCCGATAGTATCACAATTTTCCTGTTTACACAGAAATGTACGTAAAGAACATATTACTTACTTGTGTCCCGCTCTTTTGGTCCTGCATGCGCAAGAGTTTAGGGTTAGAAAGGTTTTATAATACTAGCTACCTTAAATCTTAACTTTACCTTAGCCTTTACAATGTTCCAAAGACTATAAAAAAATATATTTAGAAAAAAAAAATTGAAGTAGCTCGACTTTTTCTCGAACTTGACCTTCAGAACAATATACTTATCAATATTTTGCATCACAAAGTGTATCTTTACACTTTCCAAAGACATCGTCAATGAAGAGGCTGTACTGCACTTCTTGAAAGGTATCATTCAGAATAATGTACCACCTATATTGTAACAATACAGTTTGTAATCTAGTGAATCTCAAATTAGCAAGCTTGTATAACTCAAATTTTCCTAATTGAACCTTTGCCGATTGGAGACATATATCTGCATCATTTGCAGTTGACAATGTAGCCTTTATCAATCGTAGATCTCTTTTACCAAATTATCATAAAAAGTCATGTTACATAGTTGTATTATGGTCTGGCAGTTAACTTGGAAACATAAACTTACCCAGTTTATCAGGTGAAGTCCTGGAATCGTCCCTGAACACCCGTCTCCTGAACTGAGGGTCCGGGGTGATGGGCTCGTACGGCGAGGATCCGGTGCGCTTGAATAGAATCTGAAGAAGGCGATGATTGATATAACTTAAAGGTTTTGATCTAGAATAAGGGAGGGAAATGATTTTTGCAAAGTCTCTAATATGTCAATAAGAGTGGCGGAGGTGAGGTTCGACGTCAGCATTATTCAACTGAGGTTACCTCGTGGTGTACTGCTATAAGGTTTCTAACAATGATCACAATAACACTTTTTTGTTATCAGTTCAAGCCCTCCTATTGTCCCACTTGCAGGTTATGAAGGAACATTAGTCACGTGGTTACAGTTAGCAGAATCTTGTTCGATTTTGTTAATGGCGATTCTTGACATTATCACTTTCGAATTTTCCAAACGTTCCCGAAGCACCATTTTCTATCTTCAACGCTTTTATTTTCTTCCTCAAAACGAATCTACAGGAATCTCTTACTTACCTTCCGATAGCTACAAAATATACTGCTTCTGTTACATACCTTGCTCAGAGTGTACACGAAGAAGATGATAATGCAAATGGTGTAGATCGGCATCACGAAGCCCATGGAAGACTTGGGGGTCGGCACGGGACCGCCGGGGGAGCCCAGCGGGGGACGCATGCCGGGGATCGGCGGGGGCTAGAATGGGAGAAAAATTGTATTATTATTTTGGAAAAGTCTTGAGAACCCTAAAACTGGTTCCCCTTTTGTAGCTAAAATGATACCGAAGTGTTTCTGTAAGTGAAAATTGGTACTTTGGCAAACTTACCGAAATATGTATAGGTATGTGTAAACAAGTGCGTTCATAGTTTTTGTTTTTGGATGATCTTGTCGCTAGATAAAGTGGTTAAACGTTTGAGTTATTGGAAACAGAAAGAAACATAATCTCAAATTGTATTTTCGGAGAGTTTGCATGCTCAAGTATTTCAGGATGTGGGACCCATTCGGTTCCAACTTTTTAGGGTCCAATGGTGACAATGCTGTGGCATACTGGGAAAATTGAGATCCACAATAAGGTGTGTGAAGCAAGGGTACCTTTTTACCGACTTCCAAAAAAGGAGGAAATTCTCAATAAATAAAAATTATATGTATAAAATACCCACCTAATTCGGTGGATATTTTTTTATATATTATTTTT
The DNA here is from genome assembly GCA_002192655.3 of Mamestra configurata. NCBI lineage: Eukaryota > Metazoa > Arthropoda > Insecta > Lepidoptera > Noctuidae > Mamestra > Mamestra configurata. The sequence goes on along the minus strand of NDFZ01004969.1, from coordinate 161,332 downwards.
GAAGAAGTCAAGGGTGTAAAACAATACACGTTTTCGACTTGCTAACCGCATTGGTTTTATAACATTTTTGCAGTAGGATGATAATGGATTAATAAAAAACAAAATTACGCAATTGTTAATGAAATGTTCAACCGGTATTGTTAAGTCGCAATTTTACAAATGGGTTGACATAACGACCAGAAAATATAGGAATAAGAAAAAGTGTTATGTTAGCAAATTTAACACCGTTATTAAGATTTACTAAAGCATATGGTTAGCAATGATAGCAACAAGTATTGAACAAAGGCCAATTGGCAACAATGGCGGCTCAATAACACCATTAACACATACTAATTGACATCATTTCACTTTTACCATGTGCTCGTCAATTTATCGAGATGCAAAAATATACGAATTATTGTATAGATGATAGCACCCACAGAAATAGATGTCCCAAAATATGAAATTGGTACATAAGCTGATTTTTTTCTTCTGGCATCAAATTAAACATTCGCTCGAATGTATGTTTCCTCCTGTTCTTTCTTTCAGTATGCAAAAACGTGTGTCTATCTGTCAAATTAATGTTATGAATGTCTAGGAAATAGACGAATTAGGGGGTAGTTGAAATCTTCAACCACACTTGAAATCTTGCACTCTTTGCCAGCACTTGACAGCTGTTCTGTTGTTTAAAACCTTAAAAAAAAAAAAGTTTTGAATGACACCAAAGGTACTACCTACCTAAGTCTAGATACTGAAATATTCAGCTACATAAATAGGCAACTCTAACATCTATGCGCACCACCGATCCGGGTTCCATTTCGATGCAAATCAACGATATTCCTAGAAGTTTAATGGAGCATGTCAAGGAACAATATTGACCCAAATCTGAATTGACACTTCAGAGAATCTGCAAATCCTACCGGACAACCAATATACGTTAAAATAGACAACAAAATATTTCTGAAAAAGGATTAAATTTAATAGATTAATCAAAAGAATCGGAACTACCTTTTACCAGACAAAAATATCACTAATTTGGTAGCTAATTGATAATGTTTTAAAACAATACCTGCTTGGGTTGTGAATCCTGCATTTTCCACAATATTCAATCACACCACTTAAAAAGCAGAAACTCTTCAACAGCAAAAAAAAAACGGAAAATACGATCGAAAACAGTTTCAATTATAAATAAATGACACGATTATCGTTTGGGACGCCTCAAGACGGTACTGGCAGACTGCGATCGAATCAGATGTGTACTGCCCGCTCTCGTTTACGACGCGCCGTAATGGTTTCCTGTATTTACTGGCTTTTAGACAATCTGTGTGTTTGCGATTTTTCCATGAGCGACGTATCGGCTAATGTGTTGTGGAAGGAATTCGGATTGGTTGTTTACTCTTGAGAGGTTTGTTTTTCTTGCGGAACTGAGGACCAATTTTTGGTAAATAGATCCAAATGTCAGAATCAGTGTGAAATTCTGTTACAGTCATTTTCAGAATCAGTGTGAAATTCTGTTATAATCATTTTCAGAATCAGTGAGAAATTCTGTTATGGTAATTTTCAGAATCAGTGTGAAATTCTGTTATAGTCATTTTCAGAATCAGTGTGAAATTATGTGATGGTAATTTTCAGAATCAGTGTGAAATTCTGTTATGGTCATTTTCGGAATCAGTAGAAATTCTGTTATGGTAATTTTCGGGTCTTGGGGTTTATATTTGGTCTGACTACCCATTTTTCAGATACAGGTTTAGATATCCGTTTTGATATGGTCAATTTCAGGCCCAGTGGTTTACTTTTGTACGGTAGTAATATTATAAAGGCGAAAGTTTGTGAGTGTGTGTGTGTGTATGTTTGTTACTTCTTCACGCGCAAACTTGGCTTGAATAATTTTGATAAAATTATATATATGCAGGAATATGACATCATGGATTAACACATAGGCTTCTTTTTTATATATACTAGCTGCGCGGGTAACACCGCGGGGCGCAGCTAATATCGGAATAAAACTTGAACGTACCGTAACGTAAACTGAAGTTACGACTATATTTTTCTTATAACAGTAACCCGTGCTAAAGAAAGCCTTTGAAGAACTCTTCTCACCATTTTCGCTAAGCTTCCTAACTGCGATTGTTGCGACGCAACTGTGCGTCCGCCCTTAAGTCCTAACTATCTTCAAAATATCCCGTGTTTTTTCTTGCGACTGTAATTAAGCGTTACATTCGAATATGTACTTTAAATATAAGCAAATCAGATTTATATTTGAATAAAACGTTGTAGATTGAACAATGTCAAAGTTCGCTTTGCAGGTCTCTCTGGAACGCAAAGGGCTTTAGAAGGAACACGGATGGGTTTTAGTCAGTAAGAGTCTGACACGCCCTTCCGCTCCACCCAGCGGAAGAAGTCATTTGATGATTTCCCATCCTTGTCTCAGCTTAAAATCAAATTCTAACACCGATAGTGAAGAAAAGGCTAAAAAGTAATAAGTTGGTATCATGGTATATACCTACTCATACGTAGTTCGGTTAATGTAAAATTGGTTTATTTACTTTATTACTTTATCTTTTTTTAAAGGATAGGAAATCATCAAATGACTTCTTCCGCTCTGGGTGGAGCGGAAGGGCGTGTCAGACTTTTACTGACTAAAACCCACCCGTGTTCCTTCTAAAGCCCTTTGCGTTCCAGGGCCGCGGTGACTCTTTCGAACATATTCCGCAACCCTGGCAGATCCCGTGTTGCTTGCCAGTACTGCTTTGATTTCCGTTATTTCGGAGGATATTTTCATTAGGCTATGAAAATAGATTTAACGATTACATTCCGGTGGTAAAATGATCTTCATCATTTTATAGGTTCATGTCGCATGTTATGGCGGGGAACGGTAAAAAATAATCAGTGTTGATAAATAGATACATCATTTTTAGTGAACTTGACATAAGAAATGAGTCATGTTTAATTTTCTTTTAAAATTTTGGCGATTATAGATTGGTGGGTATTTGTTCGAAAGAGTCACCGCGACCCTGGAACGCAAAGGGCTTTAGAAAGAACACGGATGGGTTTTAGTCAGTAACTGCCACACTCAGACAGGTTCATTAAACGCTCTTCCGCTCCACTCAGAGCGAAAAAACAAGGTAATCAACTTATTACTCAGTATTTTTTGTCATTATTTTAAATTAACTCCCAATTTTTCTTTCTGCATCATATTAATTAATATGTCATTAATACATTAAACTCCACAAAAAATGTCAGACATGGAAGGCCCGGCTTCTAAGTTCTAGTATATTCTCTCCGAACAGAAGATTGACAGCCGATAGACTTTTACGTGGGTAGTTCTAACGGATGCTGATCCATTCGATACATCATAATTATTTTACACGAATTCTCACGAAATCAGTGAGTTTAGATTAAAATTAAGCAATAATTTAATGTGACGTGGGTTCAATGTCGTTCCCACTCAGCTTGATAGTGAGCATGATTTAAAGCACACATTACGATGTAGTATAGATGCACTTAGAAAGGGAAAACGTCCTACATGCGCTTGCGACCTCTGAGAGACAACATCTTTTTAGGTTCATAGATCAAGTTGCTGGGAGATGACGTTAGCTTTATTTGATGCCTATTCTGTACCCACAGCTAGCTAAAGTACTCTAAAATAATTCCTAATATTTGTTATGATGCTTTTTTATTTATTTTTATTTGAGACTAGCTGTGCCTGTGGCTTCGCTTCCGTACATACATACCTATCTACCTTACCCAACCTACCTACAATTTTTTATTTGGTTTTTAAACTTTCCCTGTAATCAAGCGAACAAAACAAAAAAAGAATTAGCCAAATCGGTCAAGCCGTTCACGCGTGATGCCGTGACCAAGGGAAATAAGGATTCCTTTTTATATATATTTGAGATGAGTTTGCTCTTGACTCTAGTCTAGGTCATAGATGACAGAGACAAAGTCGACGATGGAGCGAGCTTACCCATACTTGTGTAATACGCACGCAAACCAAAAAGATCTCGTTAAATAAAATCATTCATTCATCTTTCCACATTTCAACGGTCTTTGTCATTGGCATTGTTTACCCAAGTCATTAATTATTCACCAAACCATTAATTACCACCATGGTATAAGGACCAAGCGATACCTTACCTACATCCTGCCCTTATCCCAATGTATTTGAGATCTGTACAGCATCTTCAACCATACCATCTTGACTGAAAAAACCATTGTAACACGGTCAACCTGTTTTTTTTATTTTTCTATGCGGTCAACGCAATATTACTGTCATCATCTGCCTCGTCACTTCCCAACTATACAACGTGTAACAGAATAAACGCAATACCTCTTAATTAAGGGGTCATTGTACTCATAATTATGGACAACTTTTATTACGGAATCAACACTGAAATTGCGAATTATTCTGTTACACGTTGTATTGGGGTTGGCTTCCAGTCAAACCGGATTCAGCTGAATACCAGTATTTTACGTGGAGCGGCTGCCTTCCAGACCTCAACAACAACTGGGTAACACGGTACTCCTTGGCAAGACTGGTGTCAGATTTTCTGGCTCCTATCCGTAACGAATGCCAAAGATCTACAAATGACAGCCTTAACGTGCGTTCCGAGGCACGGAGGAGTCTCGGTATGTTAAGATGGCCACCCATCCACAGACCAACCTCGGCAACCGACGCAATATAATTCACCTTCATAATATTATTCACCAATTTTACTCTGTGTCTTTTGCTGTTGTGTTGTCTGTATCGAAGAAATGTTTTCTGTGGCCCTACTATGACGTGCTAATGCCATCCAATTTCGACGATGTAAAAGGGATAGTGCTATTCGCTATGTATAGCTCCGTCTCTCTCTTAGAGCGGAATCATGATCGTTTTAAGTTATTATTAGCCGTCATTATTCATCGTCTTTTTATTCAAACCATCTTTTCCACAATACATGTCTTTCGGCTAAAGTTAGGATAATCTTTCACACCCATCCAACGTTTTTTTAATCATCCACACGAACGCACCTACCCATCTGCACAATATCTAACTCTATGGCCAAATGTTCGGGAAACATGTAGGCGACCTCGCAGATGGCGAGATTGTCGAACACGCCAGTGATCGTCAGCTGTTCAGCTAATTTACTGACTGACGAATAGCTTGACGAGTAATGGGGACACTGCTCATTAAAATGTCTGAGTTGCAACTCTCATTGAAAAAGGACCAACTATTATCTATGGTTAGATGTTTGTGGCATTATGTCCGTATTAGGAGGGTTCGGATATTTGGTGTACAGACGCGCCAGCACATAAAGCTACCCGAAACTGTCAAATTTTCCCAATCAACCTTGAACCTAATGCTTTAGCGATAAAGTTGAAAATCAATCAAAGAAATTTGACAGATTACTGTAGCATGATGTGCTCGTCTGTACAAATAAATCTATGAAATAAGTTAAATTGAAGTGTGTGTTTGTAATATTAAAATAACAGCGTTTTAGTAAATGCACGAGGTGTTAAAAAAACCGCCCAAGTGCGTGTCGGACTCGCGCACGAAGGGTTCCGTACTATATCTATAAATACGGCAAAAAAATCGTATGGTATAATAAGTTGTATGGGAGCCCCCCTTAAATATTAATTATATTTTTAATGTGTATAGAAGATATAAAAGCGATAGCAGGAAGCGAATGGAGACAGAGAGCTGTAGACAGAGAGGCCTGGAACAAGAAGGAGGAGGGGTTCCCATTAATGGTGATGAACGTAGTAACGACAGCGGTTAAAACAAATATGTATTTATTCTTATAATTCATCAATAAGATCACTACATATCACATTAAAAGTGATATATTATATCAAATAATTAATTAATCATAAAAATATTTCAAATATCTAATTAAAATGCATGTAATAAAAAAATGTAGATTGTAAATAAACGGGCTTATTATTATTATTTTTATAATATAACCTCTTTCTAAAACTATCTTTCAACTGAAAAATAGTAGGTAGTCGTTTTTCACAGGCGCGAGTCAGGTTAAATTACAGTTGCAAACTTGATATTGGAATTTGGAATCGCGCCCATTTTGTGTCAACACACGAACTTGTTCACAACCTATCACATCTAAAGCTGTCAATGCTTATTTTAGTGTTTCTGCCAATCCCTTTAGGGAAGTTCAATTCATATTTCAATCACCCGAGTGAAAGCTGTCGTAATAGAACATGGCGCCGCCCGTCTGCCTTCCCCGACAGTAAACTGAGTTTAGAACATTTCATTAATATGCTTCAGCACGCACCTTCATTGTTTGAATGTGGTCGTAAATTGAATTGCATTCATAGATGTCCGGGTCTGAGTTGACGTCGGTGTTCATCTTTCTATCACTGATATCGTGAGAGGAATCGAAACTTGGGAACAAACGAACTCTTGAGCGTTTCCGTGTTCATATCACTAATAAGGTTTCCGTACCCAAAGGGTAACCAACGGAAACCTATTACTAAGCCTCCGCTGTCCATCCGTCTAGGTAGGTGTCGTACGTATAGATAGACAGCTGAAATTTTAACAGAATGTGTTTTTGTATTGCCGCTATAACAACAAATAATAAAAGTTCTCCCACGTGTTTTCTTTCGGTTTATGATACGGAACCCTTCGTGTGAGAGTCCGACTCGCACTTGGCCGTTTTTTTTAAATATATTTTCTTGAGTCTTATCGACTCAGCTTTATGATAAACTCCTTTCCCTGGCCTATGTTACCTAATTAAGATCGGCGCTACATCGACAGCCGTCATGCTACCATCTACTTCTTCACTTCATTCATATCATTTCTAAAACGTATCCACTTTCTCTTTGATCTCCCTCGTCCTCCCTATCCTCACTAACCTCTATAAATCTATCCATCATTAAGGTAAGTATGTTCCACTTTTTTATAAACTTTTCTTTTCCCCTTTTTTACGATACCTTAGAGCAGTGGTTCCCAACCTTTATTTGACCCTGGACCACTTTAATTTCTTTCTTGCTAGCAGGGACCACAATCAAGAAAAAAAGGCTACGTTAAACTAATAATAAACTTATATCATAAATAGATATTCAAAACTGTTTTCATAGAAGACACATTTCTAAGGAAACTTAGAATCAGTTTGCATCAATGACATTTTTGAGGTGAAAAGAGTGAAATTTTAAACCTTTCGCGGACCATATTTTGGCCGTTGCGGACCACAGGTTGGGAACCACTGCCTTAGAGGAAACGATATCTTACGTTACGCTTTCAATAAACTCCTGGTTTTCCTGCATCCAGTTAGAGTAGACGCGGATCCCAACAAAAGGCTTAGCATTCTCATTCATTCATCCATAAAAACATAGACGCATCTGACATTAATCTATGGTCAACCTCTTGCTATGTGTGTAGGCGGCCTCTAAATGAGATTATTGTCTTACGAGCCGAGCCCAATATTGACAAATTGTTTGATGTCCCGTGCCGTATCACTATGGGCTAGCTACCTTTAATGTTAAGGCCTTCTATTATGTATTACGAGGTCTGCCATCGACTTCGTATTATAAAGCCGTGTCAAAGGAGCTTCGGGACATAATAACAATCAAAGTATTAGAGTAAATTCAAGAATCTTCTAGTTCTGACCAAAATAGATCTAGAAGCGTAATTGTCTCTAAGGAAATGTGTTGATCTTGTGCACTTGTGCTGGTAGGCAGACACGGATAGACTATTTGACAAAAGGAACATATTTTTAATCACAGTCCTACTCTTATCTCAAATTATTTGGATTCCGCGCAGCATATCTATTTCTTTCATTTTATTTATTTATTTATTTGGCTCTTCAACAATAAGTACACTATAAAATTTACGGGAAATCACTCCAAAATTAAGTTTAAGTGGCTCATCACTTAAAGAAGAGCACTAAATGCACTACACTGTACGCATAAACTGCTATGGAAACAATAAGAAAAACAAATAATAATTAAAATTTACAATGAAAAATTATGAACAATTTCAACTTAGAATTATTCACATTAAGTTAAATAGGATAAACAGTGACAGTAACAACAACAGTGTTTACGACAATTATTTTACGAATACGTTCATACGCCCCTATTCGCCGTCATCTCGTTGTTTACATTTCTGATTTCACACAATCCTTTTTTCGTTTCGATCACATTTCTCAATATTAAGAATAGAAAAACCAAAATACTTCATGTCCTAAATAAACAATGCAATTTTAAACATCTTACACATTATCTATCATCATTATCTTATTCTTAGTCGTTCTTCGTCATGATTACTATGAATTCTCTTAATCGGTATGATTATTATATATCATATTTATTAGTTTATTATTTTAGCATATATATGTATTTTATTAGTATTATAATATATTATCTGTATATTCTTTCCGAAATGTTAAAATTCAATTTTGTATCTTAATTTTATTTATTGTACACCTACCACAGTATAGTCTTTATAACCCAAAGGTTGACTGGTAGAGAATGCCTTGATGCATTAAGTCCGCCCATGTACCACTATTGTATATAAAGTTTAAATAAATAAATAAATAATAAAACCTCCAACATTTAACCTACGACAGTAGCTAAAAAGAAAGTCCATAAATCACAACATTACCGTAACGACGGCCGCCGTCGCAGATGCGCTATGCGCGGGAGTGTCACCGCGGGCTATTTCTGCGCACTGTGTCTAGGCCGCGCTTGTGGGTCGCCCCGACCAATGCCAGCCACACATTTGTTTATCCACCTAGTTTTTAGAACAAGCTTGTGTACAAGAGCCTGTTTTAATTAGATCGAGAGGCTGTTGAATTAAAATGTGAGGCATTCATGTTAAGTCATTGGCTGAACACTGCAGGTAGTTTAATAAACCAATGATCTGTCAATAAAGATGGCAATTATTAAAAAATATATATATTAGCGGAATAATAGATCCAAGAAGTCGAAGAAAGTTACGCAATCGGATAAAGGTGGCTTTTGGCAGCACGTTATTCAAAATCAGATGCGTATTTAAAGTTCCAAGAAATAAATTGATTGATCTCATATGTAGATCTGTCGTAAACCTAGTCCACATAATCTCCATATTCTTTTCATCCCAACTACAACAAAATTAAACAAAAATGTACCTAAATTACACGCAGAATCCATACCGAACCACAACAGCCCACATTTTGTTCCACGCCATCATTGAAGCAAATTGTTTATCATAATTAACTCATCAACGAACGTCTATTCGTCTATGTCCAAAGCCTTTTATTTTTAAAACAAAAAAAACTAAAATTTTCGTCTCTCTATCATGCTAATGTTGGTTTTTGAAAGACATTTTGTACAAAACTTGTAACTGTACTGTTGGCCTCTTTGACAAAGTTGTTGCTAACTAGTAAATAAACTAGCCCAGTTTCAAGGGTAATAGTGTGTCTTGGCGGTTTAGTGATAATTGTTGTTTTACTGTCTTGCGCTAAATTCACTTTGAAGTGGAATCTTCAAATGATTTTCTCGTTGAAACATGCACGGCGATCGCAATTTTCTTGCATGCGTTGCCTACTTTGGGGAATCGTCTGTACTATTGTCCTAGCTTGACGACAAATCAGCTGTTGATCACGATCTGGTACGATGAAAAACGATGAATGAGGTCTACGATCGAACGAGCGTACCCCGAAATGCGTGTTAACTTTTGATTGGAAGATCTAGTTGGTAGGGAACGCAGTCACTTGCAAAGAGTTCCAGACTTAGGCTGTGCGCATAATAATTGTAGAGAATCGCTTTGTACTACTATTACCATTCATATTTTACTCTTCCTAGCTGTAGATTGTCTTTTGTTTAACTTTTGATTGATTCATAGAACTAGCCGTTATTAAAAAATATAGCACTTTTAGAACTAGGCCAATTCAATAAAATGCCACAGCGACCGCTCCCGAGCCGTGTGCAACCCATCCATTAAGATTATTGCATGGATATTGGAAGCTTCGATAGAATACAAATTCAATTACTTTAATTTCTCAGGCGGCATGATCTTTCATAATTTTATGGCAAATATTTGCATGATAAACTTCATCTCTGTATTGCGCTATCATCATAATTTACTTAGTTTTGTGTGTCAAATTTTACATTTCAATAATCACTATTGTTTTTGGATTTCTAAGCAAATGGTGTTTTTTTACAGCTACATCGAGCGTTCATAACCAATTCAAGTGTATTCAGGGGTAAGCTTAACACTTGGTTCTCCAAAAGATTTTTATTGTTGTGGATAGCAAAATAAAAAAAACTAATCTTACTCCAAAAAAGAAAACGTCTCGCATTTTAACTTGTATTATGTAACATAAACATAACAAAACATCACACCTGTATTTCTTAAAGGGCTAAGCACAGGACATTCAGGACAACCTAATAATATCGCCGAATGTTTAAGTGCCATTTTACAAGGAGCCAGCCTGTTGCCATAAACCGGGCTCAAACCAAACGCGCTCTGAGTTTTTCAGAGAAATTCCAGATAATTACTAATAGCACTTTGCCCGACCCGAGACTAATCTATGAAACCATACTCAGCATTAATAGTTGCGAATACAAGACCAACAAAAGGCGCTACAAGAAGAAGAAGTTACAAGTAAATTCTTGTAAGATGATGCAATTTACAGGAAACCACGCTAGCTTAAGCAGGTGACCAAAGGTTGTCTTTAAAAGATCGCTTTTAGCGATAACGCCGCCAATTGTGTCACCCTATGTAATGTTTTCTTCATCGATCTTTTATTGTAACTTATATGGTGTACATAATAAAGAGTTTTCTATTCTGTGACAAGCATCCAGTGTCCCTGTCCTTGTGCTATCATCAAGAGCCGACGGCCGTTGACGCAGCCGACCTTGACTGACTCGCATTGACATTCCGGGACACATAGCGCTGATTGTTGGCAATGGTCGTGGCTTACAGTGATGTTTTCTTTTCTATAGCAAGTAACTCTTTGGCGCCAGTATCTTCCGGACGAATGACATTATCATCAGACCTCTATTCATCTACATTCTTATTTAAATCTTCAGATTCTTTGTGTCTTTTTTATTTCTTGTTAATGACAGGCTTGCGTTTGACTAGTATCCCACTTGATGTTTAGTGACGCTGTGGACGATCATGGAGCATGCTAGCCTAGAAGTTACCTATTCACTCTTGACTGTAAGGAAAACCTGGCTCCGTGAGTCTTGGTAGTTTATTATCTAAAGGACTTACTTTCAAGAGCCAATAGCCTGATCTTTTGTCCATAATAATTTATTCATGTCCTAATTTTAATATTAATAGGCTCGGATTTAACTCTCGCACGTTTAAAAACGGTTTGACACTGTGCCAAGTAATTGTTTAACTGTGCGATGACATTGTTTCCTCTTCAAGAGACATGGTCCACATTTCAAAGTCCGTTCAGATTAATAGTCTTTTAATCCTTTGGGACTTGGCTTGAGATGATGATATTCGGCTCATCCAAGAATTTTTCACGCGAGCAGCCTATTTTGGCCCAGGCTGGTACTATAGCTCTATCATCATTTTAATTAGACTAAGTATAATCTATAGATGATGATGTTACCAACATATGTGCCGCCAGAAGCCATGAGCACCGAAAATAATGTCGATGATATCATACTTGTAAGTTTACTAGCGGTCTTTCTATCCGCAGTGGGATTTTAATTAATAAACGATAGGCGTATAACAGCTTCCTGTGACCCGGTCAGCCATTCGGCAAGCCACGTGCTCGTATTTCACCCCGTGTCGTAAGGTAATTCATAAAATGTTTATTTTTAATTAGGGCATCCCGTCACACTATGCCCCACCACTGCAACTCCTAAGAGCCAGAATTAACTGTGGCGACCACCAGAAAAACTCCGAGTCAATGAAACTCGACCAGTCCCGGAGAGATCATCCAGCTGTCTCGCAACGAAATTTATCAGAATAGCGAAGAAGTAAAAAATATAATGAAATACATAATGCCTTAAGAATATGAAGCAAAATCAACTGGCCGTTTTAATAATCCCCAAAGTTTGATATGTCTATCCGTCTGCCAAACATGTTGATTATACTGATCATGGCGCTATATACTGCCATCATACCTTGGATAGTCAAATGCCAATTTTTTTTTTATGGATGGGAAATCTTCAAATGACTTCTTCCGCTTTGGGTGGAACGGAAGGGCGTGTCAGACTCTTACTGACTAAAACCCATCCGTGTTCCTTCTAAAGACCTTTGCGTTCCAGGGCCGCGGTGACTCTTTCGAACAAGTTCCGCAACCCTGGCAGAGTCAAATGCCTATAACTAGTCTTATTGGCTAAAACACGGTTTGAGGAATATAGCTCAAACCGATAAGAGACGACTACGCTACGATTACATTTAAATTGTAAGCATCAAAAACGATTAGTAAAATTAGATCTAACGATGGTGCCACCTTAAAACTTGTGCCAAACATGAAAAGAAACTACGAGTTACCACAAACTAATGGTTAAACTAGGACAACAAACGTTTAATCTTATTTACTTTTATATCCGTTTCATCGCTTTTGTTTGAACCTTCGTCAAAGATTACTTAATGCTGGGGCAGCCCTTTAGCGACACAATAAATGATATATTATATGCCTTTAGTAAGCGGTGTCAAAACCACGCTTCGTAAATACAAATACAGACCGCGTTCCGTTTTCCGCCTCGCCGCCAAGGCCCGTTGCGACGTCCCTGTAAAAACCCTCCCCGACCTTTGATTACCGAGCCAGTCCGCGTCGCTGAGCGAGTAGTTTTAAATTCCCCAAATAATAATGCTATGACCCAGCCTGTCCCTTGCTGTCCTCCCGAAATGACGCCGCTAAGCCGAGGTCCGTATCCCACAGGGGATGCCCTAGCGAGCGGTCATTTAGTTTAATTTAGCTAGTTTGTAAGCCCTGACTGGGGGCCTTAAATTCATTTGAGGCCACCACAGGATAGTCCGGTTAAGCAGTAACCAGCCTGAGAGTGCTGAACTGCGAGAGTTCATCGTCCAAAAAAAAAAGAGTTATCGAAGCCCTTGATATCATCGTTTATCTACTTACAAATAAGCTGCAGTTTTAAGGAAAATTTGCCATCGACATCATAAAAAAACACGGACGCCACATATCCTACTTACTACTACCGTCGTCGTTTTAAAACAATGCTTACAAAAATAACTTCTCATCTCAAATGAGGGTAGTTCTGAAATATTTTTTTAGTATCATTCTGAAGCTAAGTGTCCTGTCAACTTATTTTGAGATTTAGTGAATCAGGCTAGATCAGTGTTTTGTGTGTAATCAAGAAGTAAATCCAGCTGTAAAAGCCTGAAGCCAGAAGTAAATCCAGACAACAAAATATGTTTGAGTAACATCTGGGATCTATCAGCAGTATCATGAGCCCTATAATTTCCCAAACTGGGACTCAGGCCTTTTATACCTAACTTAGATCTCTTATATGTGGAAAAGATTCCCATTGCCTGTTCAATCTAATATTTAGCAGATCGAACATATAATCTTAAAGCTAATCAGTTGGGCTATGAAGCTTACATATTGTTACAGCGCTACTCTAGGTAACTCACCGGTATTAGAAGCGCCGACCACAGGCGAAGCTGTTCTATAGTATTAGTACATATAACGACAGTTCCCGATGATTTGAATATGTTGCTTTTCCAAAATTTCATTTGCATTTTGAATAGCTCAAGTTATTTATTGAGAACTAGCTTTATCCCAAGAGAGCATACTCCTGTACTTTATGTTCTACTCCAGGACATGGTCTACCCATGTGCCAAATTCATCTTAATCTGTTCAACCGTGAAGAGGTAAGAAATAGACAAACGGAGTTTCTTTCATATTTATAAGTACGGATATGGATCATATAATATTGATTTGACAGATCTCATTTCTAAGACTTCTCGATCCTCTTAGCAGTAAGCAAAGTACTGCGACATTTCACAATTGATATAAGTTACCTACTATCAATCAATAGATACAGGCATCATTTCCCCCCCCCCCGCATGTTCTAAGAGAAAGAATATCAATAAGTAGGTACTTATATGGTCTTAAATACATCCAGGATACGAGTGATAAACCGGCCCCGTCTTAAGAAGAGACAAATCTTTTGGTCCAGCAACAAACCACCAGGAACTCCCGACCTACCTTGCAAAGCCTCTCAAGCACTCTCCCCCCTCAACTGACCTTGATCTCCAGTTCATAGTACACGGATAGCGGAGAGGTTCGTACCCTGACGTGGGGAGGCATCGCCACTGTGTTCTTCGTTGGAGAAGGTGGAACTCCAGCGGGGATCGCCCGGCCTCTCTCGCGGAGGGCGGGGTGTGGTCCCGCACCGCGGATCATAGGACGCTCTTGTTTGATAGCTGGGGAATAAGGACCAAATTAGTATTGTGCAATTTAAAGAGTGCAGGTTAGTTTGCGACAGAAATGAGATATTGTTATCTTTTTCTTGCAGTTAAAAAAGGCAAAGATTGAAATAAAACTAGCTTGCTCTCAGATTCTCAATCGAAAATTATCGCAAAATTCAAGTGACAAATTGTCAAGCGCTCATGAACTGCTGTAATTGGTTCAATCAATGATCGAAAGCCAATCACAGTAGATACCTAATGCGCGCTTTCTAATTGTCATCATATGAATTCTTCGATGTTTGCTTTTATTCATGGTGTATTCTGGGGTCCATTTGATTGCTGTATGATTTAATCCTAATTTTAAGTATTTTCGTTTGGCAAGATCATGATAGCAATATGTTTAATTTAGTAGGTATATTAGATTCCTATCACATTCAGTATTAATGGTGTTAACAATGAAAGCGGTACATAGACGACACACAAGGCAGACATGTTGCGGCAACCGTCATGTGCGGTAGTCACGTCTGATTGGCTAATACAGGCTAGAAATGGCCGTCGGATTGGCCAACAGCTGATTACGCAAGATGGATGCTTAGTGCACCATCAGCTTTAATAACATGCATTGGTTTGCTAGGCGAAAATTGGTCCTTTCACCTCTTTTTTAATGAAAAATGTCCTTTCTGTTAATAGACTTGGCAGTATCAGGTAGGATTCTGGCAGTTTTGGTAAAGCGAAACGAAGATGAAGAGTAATAGGATAGGATATCTTGCATCTTCACGTTAGTCTTTCCTTCTAGGAATATTCTTCAGGTTTTTTTTTTATCTATAGAGGTTTATGTACAAAATTCTTTTTGAACTTTGGATATTAGTGTTCTTTTTCCTCTTGGATTTAAATTCAGTAGGTATTTTGGTTCAGGTTTGGAATTGACAGGCATTTTTAGGCTCAGGACTTCGGTATTCAGTACCTTAGGCTGCTTTTGCATTCAAAATGTCAGTTTTCCCTCCTATATATAAATATTCAGGAACCTTTGCAGGCCAGAGTTTTATGATTAGCGGATACGTTCAGACGTATTTTAGTCACCGGAACTGAATTCCAATAAGTGGGTCTTCACTTTGAATGCGTCGGCACTCCATATTAACGCCTGGTGGATATTTCAAGTGCTAAACACCGGTCACGACTGTGGCACTTGATTTAAATTTCTCTACTTATCGAGAGAATGTCAAGCCAGTCTATGGTCATGCCATTGTGATACTAAACTCAATGAACGGGTGGTTCATTGAGAGATTGAATCGGTAGGTAGTGTCATTTAAGTAGTACTAATTAGACTGTAAGATCCAGCAAAGGTAATGGTAATGGGTAAATAAATGTAGGCATTTAAGAGGACATATGTTTATTTTGCATTAAGTAACTTGTTAAATATTGTCACACAAAAGAAACTTAAAGTAATGTTAATCATGATTACATTATAATTGTAATAGTTATGTTACGGTAGTTTAAAACCGACATTTAGGGCTGACTTTTCAATAGTCAAATAACTTGGACGAATAAATATGGCGGTTTGACTTAAGTATTTACAACAGCCCCGCCATTTTTATTACTCAGGTAAAAATTACATCTGATGATTGAAAAATCGGCCGTAAAACCAACAGAGGCATTAAAACAAATTAATGAAGTTACGTATAACACCGAGCTTTAAAACAATCATCTTGTCACCACCACCAGCCTGCTCTAATATGCAGAACATATCAATTAAAACTGTTACACATAAATCAATAAATAATTAAAATCATTTGCATAAACCGCAAACCATTCGATGATTCAGAGTTAACTCGGTAGATGAATGATATGTGACTAAATATTGCCTTTATGCCTTAGTAATATTTAATAAAAACCGGTGATAAATTGAACTGTCTCAGCCTGTATGAATATTAGTTGACATGAAGCATGTTTAAAATCTGGCTAACTCCAAGGCAATCATATGATCTGTGATCTGATTCTTGTAAGAGATGATGATGTGATCACGACTGAGGCAGTCAAGTCAATTCATTAGACCATTAAAGGCGCTTATGAACGTCAAATGTACAGTTAAAATAATACAGTGACTCTAGTTGTGGTATCTGAGGGAGCTCGTGGCTAGATGATAACAGCCGCGTGCCTCGAAGAGCACGTTAAGACACCACGTCGTTGCGGTAGTCAGAAACCATAAAATCTGACTGATCCAAATATAATGCCACGGGCTCCGCCGACGAAGAAGGCTTGGGAAACGCTAAGAGGAAACAGCTGCAAGAATAGAAGAAGGCGAGACTTCGGCGAGTGTCCAGGAACTCCACGACCTCATCCGACCGGCCCCCTTCTACCATCGGAAATCTAAACGCACTGCAAGTTACCATCCCTACCTTGTTGCTATTCCACCAATTCGCACTAAACGTTTCCAAACGTCTTTTATAATGCGCACAGTAAAGGAGTGGAACTCTGCCTGCGTCTGTTTCCGTACGCATACAACCCTAATCTATTCAAAATTGGAGTGAACAGGCTTCTTCTGGGTAAGCTTGCTCCATCGTCGACTTTGTCTCTGTCATCTATGACCTAGACTAGAGTCAAGAGCTAACCCAAATTAAATAAAAAAAATAAAAAAAAGGCGATGGGAGAGATCTGAGTTCAGAAGTGGGACACTATAAGTAGGTTGACAGAATCATGTGGCTCTCATCAAATTTTCGCAATTCCAATAAGACCTTAGAACCTCTGCATCAAAAACTAGTCCTTGTAGCAATTCTTTTTTGTATAATTTGTCAATGCTCAACAAACCCACAATGTCGTGTTTTGTCTACGCACAAACCGCAAGATTAATTATAACCTATTTGTAGTAACCAGGGACTTCCTAATTCATCACGTAGGGTGCGCATGAGTCAGAAGTTGATGCGTGATTGACAGGATTAGGTCAGGCCTTTATTAGGTGTTTCTATTTTCAAAACTATAGCAATATCTTTTAGTTTGTTTTGCAGTTTCAATTTATATTGGAAACTTTAATCTAAAATATATAATATTTTCGTTATTGCAAAGACGTATTTTCATAGAAATGTTTGTAAAATTGCTTTATATAAGAAGAGAAACTAATTTCTATGAAAAATCTGGGTCGCAATGTGGCGGTGCGCTTGTCTACGGGAGTCTTACATAAAGTTCTAAGTGGATCCCAGGATACTAGATATCAAGATACGAGGATTCCAGAACTAGGACATGAGGAACTCCTCCATAATTTCTGCGTTGTCATACTGACATTTGATAATGTCAGTATGAACGACAACGCACAAATTCGGCTCACCCAATCTGTTGGTCGAGTGAGCCGTAAGTATTTTGGTCTTAGCATTTTAGAGACCTTATGACCAAACGGTAAGACTAAACAACTGGATGTAGGCGTCTAAAATTAACTGGTCCTTAAGAGCGCTTACTCCTCACGGTGTTTCATGCTTTATTCTTGGAAATGAATTAAGTGATTTTAATGAAACTTGGTATGCATACGTTAGATATGTAAGTCTAAATAGTTAGTTGAGAACATTTTCGAAAAAGAGTTCATTGCAAAAGATAGAGTGATTTTTCACTTTCTATAAAAAACTTTGAATCGCTCTCTCTCTTCCTGTAAACGGTTTTTCAAAAATTTTACTCAACTAACTATTTAGACCTGGATATGTAGTGTATGCATACAAAGAAAGAAAGAAAAGAATTCTTTCTTTCTTTTCGTTAGTGCATACCAAGTTTAATTAAAATCAGTTCATTCATTTCCATGAATAAGGACTTGAAAGTCTGTATTAAACACCGTGAGGAGTAAGCGCTCTTAAACCTTCGTTATTACAAACTATTTCAGGCGATTATCGTTAGACTTTAAGGAAAAGAAGTCGAGAAAATAACAATTCAATTAACTTTGTGGGTTTTACATTTAACAAAACAAATGTTTAATATATTCTTCCTTTCACATCGGTACCGAATTACAAACACAATGCGAAATCATTTTAGTCAGTCTTGCGTAAAATACTTCCATCAGGCTTCCTCATAAGCTTTCCACAATAATTTATAAATCAACAAAGACCTATAATAAAACTAAAATGCGTCAACATACGCACATGTATCAATTTGACCCGGTTTGTCAATGGGCACGTTACCTAATTTGTTTAAAAAAAAACATATGGGACTCCAAGGTTCTCTGTGCGCTAACCAGATCGTCGTGTTAGCGCCATATTATGTAACTTGAACAAACATTTGATCATGCACATGTCGAGATAGGCATATGGTTGAAATTGCGAAGGAACTTCATCTTGGCTGTTAAAAAAATGTTTCACATATATTCATTCGACTGCCCTGTCCTGTTGGCGGCATCAAATCTGTGATTGAACTGAAACAACTGCATCAGACTGTTTGTTCGGAACTTTTTACTCGTTTTTGCAGTCGGTTGCAAAATTTGTACAGGATATCGGATACAGCACCTGTAAATATGAGCACTCATTTCAGAATGTGACACGTGTGCTAACACACTGTGCCTGCATGTTGGATTATGACCTAGAGTCTCTCACTACTCACACTAGCCTGTATTCCAGCAGTGGAAACGTCATATTCTGAAACTATTAAGGTGTAGTAGCAAGAGCTTTATTTAACAGTCATGTTGAAGACTCGACTAGAGTCAAACTAACTACTTCTGAACTAAAACGACATCTGATGTCTTGAACAACGTACAAAAAAATAAACAGGCATGGGACTTCTCGAAATCTCTCTGAAATCGAACGCTTATTAGTACTGTCAGATTTTACACAGAATTAAAAGTCCTAGTTATAGGGAAACGACAGGTTTCAGACATCAACTACCGTGCGTGAAGGTGCGTAGACGCATAATTACACGCGCCATCTACAAAGTAAATTAGTTACCGGATTTAATCTGTCAAAAAGTCATTCCTCCAACCTTCACAATGAGTTGTGATGAATAGTAAACGGATGGAACGTCTCAAAGTATTTAAAGGATTAATATTTACGCTGAAAAGTCTTCACAAAATCAAATCTTACTACAAACTGAATATCAAACCAGGTTCCCAAAAATACCGTGACCATAACATTTGAGCATGAATCATTTCTCGACAACTCGTATTTGGAGATAAAAAAATCTGTCATATTAAAGTTCCTTGCTTGATAAAACACCTCGAAACAAACATTCTGAACCCTGCACCCTGCTGTGTTTGCCAAACTAAATAGTAATGAAATAGAGCACACAAAAATGCTTTCAACAAACACTTCCTAATATGCTATTTCCGGTGGTTTCATTGTTAACTATGCCAACAGTCATTTTTGGCTCTGTCCAAAACTTGGGAGCATTGCACCGAATAAAATATTGAATAATGGCTTTAGTGCACAATACCAACGCCGTATTATCGATCAACTTTTGTTCAGGTTTTAACATCTAAAAGAAAAAAGCAATCCGGTACCTGAACTCTTTAATATAGCTCAAACCTTTATGCTGTAAAGACCAACCCATGTTATGATTGTTCAAATGATGTCTCATTGCATTCAAGAGACAAAAGGACCAATATTTTGTCTTAAAAGAAAGACCAAATATGAGGCCAAAAGATACAAAAGACGTCTCCAATACCAAGGCATCAAAATCAGAATGGTCCTAATTTCCTATTCTAACAAGAAGCCACAGCCTCACCGTTACTCATGTGACCTTACTAATGTGACAATGTGACGTTAAAACTTTTGTTCTTGCAGTAGAGGCCACTAAACGAGTATTACTTGAAATGCCGCTCCGTACCGCATTGTGAAAGCAAACGTCTTGTGTTTACATTAGCGAGCGAAATGATTGTTGAAATCTTCATGTGGAGTCGATAGATCTAGGTGATGAATATTTTGATGTCCCATTTTCGAGGTTACCTATTAAAAATTGTAACCAGTTACGTAATTGTGTAGAATGTTGATTCTTCTTGTAAAAGGCGAAATATATTGTTTTGTGCTTATTTTCAGCAGAAGAAGAGATTAAATTAACGCTACATGCTTAAATGGCAATGATATTAACGTGATCTTCTTTATCACCCTTTTACGCACCAAATATCATCCACAGTAATTTATAAAACTATTAGAAGGCCCTTCGGTACAGGACATAAATAACAGGCGATGCAATTGCAGCTAATAGGACCACGTCGCCGCAACACTATCAAATTAACCCTGACACGCAACCTTATCATGATAACCTAAAAATAATCAGGTTTCCTGCAATTCAAACATAACGGCCAATTTAACAGCTTCCATAAGGAAAATATACGCAACTATAAAATAACTAGCTTTCCCCACGGCTTTGCTTCGCATTAAAATAAATTTTAGCAGAAAAAAAGTAGCCTTTAACCGACTTCAGGGTCCTATCTAACTTTGAACCAAAATTCAATAAAATCTGTTCAGCGTTTTAGTCGTGAGAGCGTATCAAACAAATTCATTTTCGCATTTGTAATATCAGTCAGGATATTAAACTCTATAGTGAGAAGCATGAATGGCTGATACAAATGGCAGTTGATATTACTCAGAAACGTACCGAACGGGCTGAAACGTGGGAAGAAAAACGTTTCTTTAAACAACCATAAAACACAGCATGTGGTGCTAGATTCTGCGGACAGTCGTTAAACATCGGGAATGGCGGCTAATCTTACTCATTTTAATGTAACACAATCATATTTTCAAGTTTACAGCAATATTTTTTATGGTCTAGTAGCAAGTTGATGGACGTACTGAAAGATTTGTTTGGAAGTCATTAGAGAATATTCATAACTGCAAAAATGTTTAGTTGATAAAATTGAAGCACCTACTAAGACAGATGATAACTCTTCATATTTGTCACAGCCAATTTACTTTATCGGTCGTTTATTTGGTGGCCTAGCCTTTTCATTTATATGTGCCGATTTTTCAGCGACCTAAGTGACATCTTTTGTTCAATATCGTTTAATAACTTGCCCATGTCACGTATGTCGCTGATTAAACGGCGCAGTTCAATGAAAAGGCTAGGCTTTTAATTAAATGTATGGTTAAGCTAGTTGGCTTCGACATCTATCTATACTAATATAATAAAGATGAAGAGTTTGTTTGAACGCGCTAGTCTCTGGAACTGCCAGTCGCATTTGGAAAATTCTTTTTGTCTCCACATTTATGGAGGATTACAGGACCCTCAGGCAAGTAGGAGGTTATAGGGGAACGGGAAAAAAAACGGGATATGCACGTACAAAGTCGTGGGCGAAAGCTATAAAAGGATACGATTCCAACTACAGTACTAAATGCCACCATCTGTTAGCAAAATTTCGTCTATGATAGATTTTGAGTTACCGATTTTGACAACCTTTCGAACCTAAAGTTCAGTATGAAGATTTAATATTAGGTACTTCGGAAAACAAGTGAAACAAGTCCGAGGATTTGGAAACCTCCCGTGTTTTCCACCTGATCCTAACACCAAGATTCTGAAAGTATCTATCGCCCCAAAAAAAAATAAGGTAAAACTGGATTTGAAATTCGCTCTAAAGAATGATTTCTTTTCTTACACCTTCGGCTATCAAGCGATGACGTATGTTTACACGGCTTGCATAACCCAATGTGAGGATGCAAAACAACGGTCTGGTATCAACAGGGGCTATATTTAGTTCTGCTACGTAAACTGTTCCAACGCAATGCACATGTGACTGGTAACCCCGATAGCTTTCCGTTCTTTGATGGTGGAGTGTAAGAGTGTTTACTGAAACATAATTTGTTCATTGCTCTTTGCGTTTTGATTGCGGTAATTTAGAAAATGGTTATTTAATACAGAAGCTTATTAACAGCAATAAACGTGATTGGACTACTAATTGATAGAAAATAATTCTTGGATACGAGAGCCAGGTGCAAAGCGAGACCTCATTGAGTCATGGTAAACCAGATAGTTATACAAATGAGAGAAGATATCTCTAGCAGCAAAAGGTGCGGAAAGAGAGATTTGGCAGAAGACCTGGTAGACAAGTGCTGTAGCGATTCGCAGTAGAAAAAAGCTACTCTCCTGAAAGGACTAGACCTCATACATCTTAAATCGATGTCTGACCAGAAATAAACAGCTCATTCGTCATAGAATTTTGGACCACGATCATGTTAAACGAAGGCTTCGAGTCTCCGATGATCACATGTTTAAAAGGGGTAAAAGAGCACACATAAGGACCGGTTGCTATTTGTCCACCGCTGATAACTCCAAGGTTGAAAATCGTGTAGCACTAACGTCACTAACTCGTTGCACGTAGCAGTATAAAGTGTAATATTGGCGTAGGATTATGAGTCCACTAATACTCCGTACAATTCTACCAACGCATGCGGTACGCTTCTTTGGGTTAAGGTTAAAGAAACTCGACTGTATAGGCCGTTCATGAAGACGCACGCGTTATACACGAAGTTAAGATCCCTATGTAGCTACTTGCTGAATTAGAATTGAACACGAAATTGCAAATGCTCTTGTGGCAATTGATCTAGTAGGTAGATCAATTAATTGTAGGCTGTACCTGATAATTTGAAAGGAGACTGGATTCTCAGCTGTGAGAGAGCAATTGGAAGAAGAAGCTAGACCTAATAAAACTGCAAATACCGTCATTTTGGAGATAGAAACCTGGTGAATGAATGAGGGCTATCGCATTTGAATTCCCCGCTAGAGGCGCTAGTGTAGCGTGAGGTCTTCGAAGTGTCAAATTCCATTGTTTGTGGGCTTCTGACGCGAGTTTATTGACTCATTTTATATGATTTTTGTGTGTTTACTTACTATAACCAATAATTTATGGCAGATTAAGATATAGTTCTCCTACCGACAACAGCATAAATGAGACTGGTCACGATTACGACACCTGTAGTAAACTGAAGATTGAGTTGGCATAAAAGAGTTTTTAACCAAGGAAGATACAAAATACATCTTAATACTATGACTAGCAATATCACATGGTTCAAGGTGTTGTTTTTACTCCTACCTAAACTTAAAAGGAAACATTATTAGTATACATTCACAAAACAGCTCCATGCTTGTTAGTGTCTGTTACAAGTCATTTTAACACTATTTGCTTGGCACTAGTTCAGAATCAGAATTACTTTCAAAATAATCAAATGATAGACAATATAATCATTTAATGGCTATGGCACTGTAGCCAAAATATTTAAATTTCAAATGCTAAAATAGTCATCAAAAAATATACCTATGATGTCAACACTTAATATAGTTAAACAATATATTATTTTATCAAACTAACGCGTTTTGGCGCACGACGTCATTCATCAATCTTATTCTTGGAACTATATGAACTAAGGGCCAAGCAAATATGGCATACTGGAACAATCTAGAACACTAACTGTCTTGCTGTGTCCAAGAATTCTGTGAAATGTGGACTCCGAGATTCCAGACGGGCACTCCAAAGTGTTCTTTGAGGCAGGAGCTGTTACTACTCTTAATAGTCTCCGCCAACATCTTAGACGTCTTCCCAACATTCTCATTGCGTTTCAAGAATGCTGCTAAGTCAAGCCCACAGGTCTCGTTGACCGCTTTTCGACATTCAGCTGCAGCGTAAGGGTTGAGCTTGCCATCTGATTGCACCGCTGAGCTGCAGACTTCGTTGATGAGTTCCAGGACAGCCATGTCGGTTTCGAATAGTACCTCGCAGCATCCTGTTGGTATTTATTAGTAGGAACATACTGATGGAAATTTTCTTCGAACATTTATTTGTTGGTAAAATACCTGGCATACTAAAATATTTAAAGGTAAGTAATAGAACTGGCTGACTGAATACATTACAAATACTGCTGAACATTTATAAATTTGTTTCAAACATTTTAAATGATAAAATATATGATTTGTTTTTAAGAAAAGTTTGAAAATAATCTTCAATGAATGCATTCTACATGTATACAGTTTAGCATCAAAGATCAAAATTGCTTAAAGATAAAATACAATTAAATTACAGAAATTCTTAAAGAAAAAACAATTGATACATTTAGCAGAATTACTCAATTCTTCTGAAACCTAGAAGTTGAAATAATCAGTCATAATTTTGTAGTTTTATACAAGAAAGAAAGTCGTTTGATAAATGAATTCCTAAAAGTGTTCTTCAAATTGCATAAAATATTTTTCTGATGCAATTTTAGATCCTTAACAGTGCTTTTAATTTATATGTTTTTGTAGTATTATGATCAACTTACTAAAAATAATAAAACAGGATCGTACTATCTACATAGCAGCACAAAAAATTTATGCTCTTAATATTTTAAATTAATATATTTTAACGAACAGCCCTTCAATATAAATTTAATTCTTTGCTGATAGCAAACATATTTTTATCAAATTACACTAATTGTAGCATTGTTATCCTGTTTGTAAGTTAATTTCATTATTTACTGTTAGGTATTAATCAGTTGCTGGTATGAATTTTAATAAGTAGGTTTTACTATAAAACGGTAGTCACATTTGTTGTGCGGAAAATTTTCATATAGGTAACATTAATATTGCTAATAAGGCTATCTTTAATCAAAATGTGTTAAAAATGTAATGTTTTATAATTTTCTTTTGTTTACCATTTAGGGATTCAAAGTACAGCTATTTAAAACTCCTAGAAAAAATATATTTTAAATGTCTGCCTAAAAATATTTTTTTGTATCATAAAATAAACAAGGGCTGTACCAACTTGTTTAGAAAACTGCTTTACTATTAAGTTCTTATCAGTATAGTACCAATTCATTAGCTTTAACTTCTTATCACCAGGAAGTTTCCAACTATGGTAAAATTATGAGTAGGTACTGGTATTCTTTACCAAACTGTGAACACTTGTTAATAGGCATGTGGTTTTAGGCAATAAACCTGTTTAAATAAAGATCTTAACTATTTTGTCACTCGAAAAATTAATTATACCTATTATTATATACGGTATTCAATAGAATGGAAAATTATGCCTCTAAATAATTGAATCTGCAAAATATTTCTATCTTTAAAATAATTCTTATGTAGGTACCACATTCCAATCAGATCTTTCGTAAATATTAAATGCGCAGAGTCAACAGCTGGACCGAGACGTATTTGCGCACCAATACGTCGTTCTTGTGAACTGCAAATATTACACACTTTATCGTGCGATTTCACCCGCCTAAAATGTGCTTAAGCATTTATATAACTTGAAATATGGCACCAAGTGTAACCAAACGTGTTACAGTGACAATTTAACAGCCTTTAGGTACCGCCGTATAATTAGATTATAATCATCATATTATAGTGAGCTAAAACGCTCGCTTTCGTCACAGCGTCCAGCGATATTGACATTGAGCTTGTGTTAAAAATACCGACATTACCTGCCTCCCGGTCGAACTTGTTGGGCTTGAGCTGCTCCCGACTGGGGCCCAGGACCACCGGCGACAGGATCCTAGGCCACAACACAGCGAAACACCCAACAACAATCACAAGTACGAACATCGTCTTCCGCGGACCCAACACCTCCTCGTTCGCCATTCTGTCGTCGTGTTTTCGTATCGTTTCGTCACTCAAGTACACAGCCGGTCGCACTCTACGGGAACATCGTCGTGTGTGATATAAATAAAGATTTTCGTCCCACGGTCCGCCCGTGAAGAAAGCGCGCAATGACAGCTGTCAGAGACGCGCCCTCTCCCGGCGAAAACGCTACGGGAGCGATCCAAATCTTCTCTTCGTTACGGGAGCGTCCGCAATTATTCTTGAATCTTCATTCGCAGCAATCGTAGAAAGCCGGTGGATTGAGCTGGCTCGAAGTGACACAGCCGTATACCAACATCAAACAGCTATGCCGACTTCTTGCCTTCCCAGCCACCGGCTCGGCTTCCTCTGGCGTCCAAGTCGACTGTACAGCATTGCAGTTCAAATATTGACAGAGTGAATTAACGTTGCCGGGCGAGCGCGGCGCTCGGTGGGCAGAACTCGGAACAATATGCCTGGGCGCGGAGGCGGCGCCGGCTAATAACCCGTCCCCACCGCGATGAGGACTACACGCGCCCAGATGAATACTAATTAGACACTTTGTGTAGGTACTTGTCGTTAGACGAGCATGCCTGAGGAAAAAGTTTGTATGTTTAAAGGGCTGTGTCGATCCTGGTGTTCGCCACGTGTGAGCCTGATTTATAAAATATTTTTTTGACTGAGCGCATCGCCTACGCAGCAGCCGGTGTCGATTCGGGTCAAAGTATGACATAGTCATAGTTTAATGTACATATGTACTTACCTACATTTTATCTGTATTGCGGAAAACAATAATTATTTACAACATAAATCATGTTGAGTTTGCATTCATAAATCAATATGAATGGATACCTGCTGGTATGAGAGGAAGTCTTACCTGCTTCTGCAAACATCCCACCCACTCATCATTACACTGAATAACACACCTGTATCTATTCATCAAATTCCTCGTCATGCGTTGCTTACCTAGTTACAGTTCTAATCAAATCACTATGCGTTTTCCCGCCTTCATTAATCTGACGTTCATCACGTTCATCACAACAACTTTTGGAGAGTTTATGATCCTAATGGTATGGAATGCACGACGACCAGTGTTTTAGCCAGCCAGTATCATAAAAAATGCCCCAAAAATGGTTTCCTTTACAATGACACTACTATGACTCAGTACAGAGATAAGCTTAGGAAATCTCGTTCCAATGCAAACACAGTTTTATCTCTAAACCTGCAGGTGGATACCGTCAGCAAACAATGTTTTTTTTTGTTATTTATTCGGTAGCTTCGGGTTATCGTATTATACAAACTTCTTTATGAAGTACCTACTATGTTTTTTTGGAAGACAAGCTGATAAAGATCCTCGACGTTTATGGATAGGGTAGGTATGCGTTTTCAATTTCATTATTTCAAAATAAAGGTTCACGAAAACCAGATATTTGGTCTATATAACGTTTCATCGTGCCTGAATTCCTCTACCCTCTCTAGGGCTTTGGCATTTGGCAGAGATGGGGTAGATAAAGTTTTTCCAAAAGTCACACAATATACGGTTGAAAGGCCCATAACATCAAATTAAAACCGTCGGAAACCTATAGACTCTGGCCTGCTGATGAGAAAATGACTCAGCAGCAGTGCCAACCTAGGTACTTGCAACAACAACTGCTAGTACCTGCTGCAGTTTCGATAAAAACACACGTTTTCTTACATGCTGAATTGCTGAGCTAACCTGCTTACCAGACATATTACATGCCAAAGAGTAGTTATTCTAAACACAACGCGATCTTAATCACTGGCTGGTAAGAAGAACGAGATAATAAATGTCAAAATCTCCTTTGATGTAACAATTCAAATGGTTTTCTAACTTGCGGTATATGTAGGAGCAGGCGCCTTCATCGTTAGCTGGATTATGTATCCACCTAATTTGAAAATCGAATAATATTGAAAATAGAAACAAAATTAAATATTGTC
Source organism: Mamestra configurata (assembly GCA_002192655.3). NCBI lineage: Eukaryota > Metazoa > Arthropoda > Insecta > Lepidoptera > Noctuidae > Mamestra > Mamestra configurata. The sequence continues at coordinate 133,593 of NDFZ01004969.1, read as the reverse complement.
CGACTTTCTTAACTTTTATTTTCAGTAGGTAACTCAGTTGCTATTATAAGTGAGTCTGTAGTAGGTAAACATCTAATCACTGTCCTTTGCTTGCTGAAAGCAAAAGCAAACTTTTTTCTTTAAGTGGTGATAGGTCATTAAGTAAACTTGAGGGCTTGCCTGGCATAGGTAGGTACGTGTTCTTTGAAATCCTACTTGTGTTACAAAAAAATTAAGTACAAAAGCATCGGATTTGTCACCTTTCACACGGAAGGAAGAACAACAAAACTTAAATTTGAATCACGCGCAGGATACGCGTTAAGAAATATAAACTATCAAACGGAAACCTGCCAGGATATCCTTTTTATTTATGGTATGCTGTCTCCTTAGCATCCAGACGCACTTATAACGCCTTACCTGGGGCGGTGTTCGAAGGTACCAGCGGCCATTTTGAAAAACTTGCGCGTACGTCGTTTCCTGCGTCAAAATGGTACGCTACCTACCCATTGTTATATGGGAGGGGATGTCTGTGACATGAATACATATTGAAATAATGGTTTAACTGTCGAATTAAAAAAATGTAGGGCCTACATGAGGTGGAAGGCTTTTGTTCAATAGATCCTTTGGTAAACTAAACACAGAAATGGACGTGAAAGATTTATCGGATGCTTTTCAATGAATCGTGGATGTTTCGAATAGGAAATATGTTTTGGTCAATTAATTAAGTTTGGGAGGAATGGTTTTGAATAATAATTTCTTGGTATATTTTTGAAGTTGCCGAGTAGATACCTATTGCTTTACTTAGGATACCTACTTTATGAAGGTACCTACGAATGAGGCAAAATTAAATATAGCAGACGTCGCGATAGGCGTACTGGACCCTGGCCATTTCCTAACAGCTAAGTAATTATGTGCAATCAGAATACTAAAAAAAAACTTACGTTGATTTTCAAAATCAAGGCATAAGAGCAGCAGTATCTTTTTGCACTGCTTTCATGTAATATGTACCTATGATCAAAATTCTGTCAAGGTTCATGATAAATACGGACGGCCTTCATTCGGCAGATGATTTTACGGGCTCTAACGATAGGGTCACGACTCACGTATCAACGCTACTCTCTGAACATTACAAAGGTGTCGCTAGGCCGCAGATCATTTACATTTCATTTTTTCAAACCAAACAGCGCACAAAACGTTTAATTTCAAGCTGTCTCGCATGAATGGGCTCCACACTCGCACTCATTAGAATCGTTTAGAGGGCCTAATTATACGATCACTGAGTCATGATTGGTTACATCACTGGCCCATTCATCATCCGCCTACGGTGTACGGGCTACGGGCCATGTAGCCGCTTTCATCTTGACGTGGGGAGTAAACAGTGTAGTCGGGGGTCACGGCTCCTATTAATTAGGTGAATTTAAGTTTTGATTATATTTTGCATGATTGTTGTCGGTAGCCCAACGCGAGGCGCTCGTGATTAAATAATAAGGTTAAGCAACCCATGCGAGGCCGGTCCCTGCTGCTTTGGAAAGCGCGTTTAGCTTTTGGTCCCGCCTGTAATTTTTAGATATTTGATAGTCGTAGTATTCAGGACCCAAGAAATCTGACACTCTTTTTTTATATGTGGGGAATTCCTCATGGATGGAGTCCTGAGGTGGAGGGGTCTGTCAAACTCTTACTGACTAAAACCGTCCCGGTATTCCATCTCCCACCTCCGTCGAGGATCGCGAGAACGTATGCGACTTCCGTAATCCCCGGCTGGTGCCGGCCCGCCTCTGCGGGCCACCTCGGGTCAGCGGGGGGTGTTTGACTCCCCCCGCGACGTCAAAGAGGGGCGCACGGGAACATCACGCGCCGCCACCTTGGGTACGGATGAATGAATGGGGGCGACGGACATCCCCAAGTCCGCGCCCCTGGACCCAGTTACCAGCGTAACGTATGCCTTCTTCCGACGCCCGATGCGCCTGCTGCGGGCTGGGAGAGCGGTACATACACTCGTCGCGCCTGGGCCAACAGTTGCTCCATGTAAAATACTGGTACTCAGTTGAATCCGGCTAGACTGGATGCCGACCTTAAAGTAGTTGGGAAAAGGCTCGGCAGACTGGTGTTGGTAAACCTAAATTACATTTTTTTTTCTTAACACATGTACATAAGTAAGTTCCTAGTTCTTGACAATTTCAACGTGTCAACAGTTTCTCGTGCGTATAAGCTCCAAATACGAAACAACAATGAACAATCGTTATGATTATATTATGAGTAAGCTGGTTGCTCATCATCTTGACAAGTGCCATTATCTATGTATAGTCTATAATTGTTGGTTATCCTTAATAAATAAAATAAATAAATAAATAACATCATCATCACCATCATGAATTCATCACCTACTAAAATAATCTGTGGACTGCATGTAGAATCAAAGCTAATGGCGGATAGGAACTCATACGCCGGGAGCAAATTCATGTGACAGCTGCGGGGATGAGGGAAAAGCAGGGTAGTGAAAAGTAAACTTCACAGACGTCAAAGTTTGTATCGACCTATACTCTGGTTTACTGACGTCATTTATATTATCATCACTTTATCAGCTATCTAATTGTTATAAACATAGACGTAGGTAATATATAGTCATAAATGTCGTTTTGGAATTACCATTTTAAAATAAATGTCATTATTTTGGTATTGTTCGTCAAATCGTTAAGCTCCTTAAAGTTCTAAGTTTGAGCTACACGATAACTGACAAATGCTTGCACTATCTGGACAGGTCCACTCAAATCTGTGTGGTGCCTACTTTGCCCAAAAGACCACTTCCAACATTAACTTGCATGGTGCTCATATGATTTGACCAGTACGATTGTATGGACTTTAAAAGAGACTTTGACCTCTGAGTTTGTTTCGGTGTTTCTTCTCAGGGTAGTCAGCTAGGAAACACCGGCCTCATCTAGTTTAAAAATGACCAAAAAATAATGACGTGTAAAAGTGTTATGTTTAACCTACTTACAAAATACCTAAATATCATTTACTGACACCCTGAGGTTAAGAAGAAGGTGAAAAGAACCATATTATTTACCGTCAATACTGGGCACAAATAAATTTATAGCTTTCGGTAGCTTACTAAGAAGTCGCTAACAGGAAAACCGAGACTTTGGTCCTGGGAATTGAACCCAAAACGTCATAGTCGGCAGCTTCTCTCACAAAAAATAAAACTAAATTTTGCTCGGATTTAGGAATGGAAAAAAAATTGTAATAAGTAATTTATTTTTTTGTAAGTGGCCTCTCGCATTCAACCTAGGAGGTTGTCGACTGCTTAACCGGACTTGCCTGTGGCGTCCTTAATATAAATATTCAGCCAGGGCTCAGTAAAAAAAACATTGAGGCTTGCTCCTTCAAACATAACTAACGAAGCCACACCCCACTCCTCTGCTAATTCTCATGGTAAGCGGTCGTAATGTAATTTCTGTAAAACCTAAGGTATACCCACTGTAGTGTAGGTATAACCTCATTTCTAAAATCGTTTCCTAAGCACAGAAAGGCACATTAGGGTATTTTCCCGAAAAAATGTATTTGGTTCGACAGATTACCAAAAAATAAAACAAGACAAATACCTACTCGTACAGTAAAAACTTCGCATGACGTCATGCTCTGTTACACTTTTGCCACTAAATAACGTCACCAGTTCGCTCCTGAACAGCTATTAATGCTGTGATGCGCTTTTTCTCGTCTAAAGATCTACTTAACTAATTCCAAAACTATCATTACATAGCAAAGGTCCACATCCTCTTGGAGCATTTTTACGAAACAATATTTCGCCACTGTTAAATTATAATCATGCCCCAAGTTCGACGCGTGCGCATATCTTCGCGTGCCGTCGCCATTGTGGTGGCTGTGCGACGCGAGTTGCATGCTCATGCGCATCGGTGTTGATTGTGGATATACGAGTGTGTATTTTGTGCGGGCTGGTTGGTTTTGCTGGCTTATGTTCTGGATTTGCAATGATCGGGGATTGGAGGAAGGTGTAGCTAACATCACCTACCTACGTCACCTAACAAAAAAACTTTTTATTAAACAAATACAACCGACTTCCAAATAAAAAAAAACGTGGTCGTGTTCTTCCTGACTAAAACCCATGCATGTTCCTTCTAAAGCCCTTTGCGTTCCGGGGCCGCGGTGACTCTTTCGGACAAATTCTGCAACCCTGGAAAATTCCGAAACCCTAGCAAAATAAAAAAAAACTAGAAAGTATAAAATAACTTAGGAAAATTAAAAAATAAATTTTGGAAGTCGGTTGTATTTTTTTGCAAAAAAGTTTATTTTTATTTTTTACTTTTTAGTTTTTTTTACAATTTCGTTTACTTAAGTACTTAAATTACATATTTTCTCTAATTATTTTGATTTAAAGACCAAACTACTGAAACTACTTAAAATAAAAACAAAAACACCTAACTAAAATATGGCGTCAAAAAATTCGTCCGCATCGCTGTCGACTGGAAGTGAGCCCAAAACACTGGCGGCATTGTCACGTTGTATGGCAATGCTTATCCTCTGTCCGCGGTCAGGTCACGCGAAGTATCAACTAAGCGTTTAGCAAGTTCTTTATATGGACGCATGAGCACTTGAACCCCACGGTCCAAGAGTTTCAACCGCAAACGGCTCGAAAATATACTTGCCAACTAGGTTATTATATTTCCACCGCTTGAGGTTCTACGCAGCTGCAGCGGCAGCATCAGCACAGCACAACGAGCTAGGAAGATGGGATGGCGCTAGACTGACGCTGTCGACACAAGTAGCGTCCCACACTAAAGGCCTACCCATCTTCCATGGGAATAAAGACATACCTGCCGTCCGGTCGCTTGCCATCGTCGTGTGCCAGGCCATTAGGTTCTAATAGGGCTGGTACGCCGACGGCGACAATAGCACGTCGAATAATGTCGTTGATGTTTTTGTGCCAGGCCGTGGTGCCTGAAGCTGTTCACAGCTTCGCCGCAGTGACAGCGATGAGGAGAACAACAGGATGCGCCTAAGCGAAGGGAGGCAGCGAGACGGAAAGTGGTATCGTCGAACAAGGTGCCTATGTTCGACGCCGGTAGTGCATGAAGCCAGAGGACCGACTCCCACTCACACACAGCCAGAAGGCGCGCACGCTCCGCAGGATTAGCAGAACTGGCAATTAGGTTCTCCTCTCATCGTCTCTGGTATGATGGCTTGTCGGGTGGATTTTCATTCGGGTAAGCGAGTCTCCAGGCATTCACAGCCTCGGCAAAGAACGGCACATTGAAATCAATCAGTGTTGCAGCTACAATACTCCTGATTAATTTATCAGTGCCTTCACTTAGATTGCTTCATTTAGAAAGCAATCTAACAAAAAAAAAATAGGTACTCTACTCTTCATAATTTCACTTTTAATGTTTGGTTGACTGAATCGAATCGAGTTCCTGAAAGTTACGGCACTCGGTTCGAGTTGACAGATTCGGCGGTCCTAACCAAAAATATGAAACCGTATGTTTTCAACAAAACCCACCCCACGTGCACGCCTTGACAACCAGCAACTGTTTGGTTGGTCAACGTTACGAACACACCCGAAGCATTTTCATTCAGCGCACTCTTCATTCGAGAAATTAAGAATTTGAGAAAGTGTGCGGTATTTTTGTTTATTAGGTATTCCATATCGATTTTGCCACTGATTTTGCTACTTAACAATGAAAGTATGTTTTTGTAATGCTGAGAGATCCATGCTATCCATGAAACCTACAGTCGTAGTTCCGGGTTTCTAATAGCAAAGGTGGACAAGGCTATCTCTGATTGCAGACTCCGTAAGATTCTCCGTAAGATCTATGTATTTATAAATGTTTTTTTTCTTCTCTCTATTTTTAGTTTTTCTTTAAGTTGCACCTGCCATGTCGTCTCTGCACCACCCTAAGGTAAGGTAGAAAATGCCTTAAGGCATTAAGTCCGCCTTTGTACAGTGTTTTTACTAGCGCATAAAGTTTTAATAAATAAATAAATATAATCAATCTTGATTAAATTATAATTTCTCGATATATTATGAAAAAAACGTTTTGAATACAATTAATCCCATCTAAATTCAATAGTTTCCAATATATCCGTGTCTTATTTAGAAAAAATAGTTTACAATTTCACGCGATATTTTACAATCTTACGGCGTTTGCCATTTTCCGGTGACAATACAATACAAAAAACTCCTTTTTTAAATCGTTTAAATTTACACCACTGTGCTGTAAGTTGACCATACTGCGATTCGCAGTGTGGTCAACTTACTGTTACTGTTACATGTGAAGGAGACAGGACACCGGGCAGGCAAGAAGGGATATCCGGTGGAACATACCGTTGGCCATGCCAAAGCATGAGAGGCTCTGATGAAAGCCCTACTACTTTCCTATTAAACAAAACGATTAAGTAGGTACCTATTGTCATCCAGAGCCTACCAGGGTTGCGGAATTTGTTCGAAAGAGTCATCGCGGCCCTGGAACGCAAAGGGCTGGGAAAGGAACACGGATGGGTTTTAGTCAGTAAAAGTCTGACACGCCCTTCCGCTCCACCCAGAGCGAAAGAAGTCATTTGATGATTTCCAATCCTTATAAAAAAAGGTACCTACCTATTGTCATAACTGGAAAACTTGGGTGGTTTACCCCGGGTTTTGAATTAAGAATTAAAAGTTGAGTATTCATCAAACTTTGCTTTAGCCTGAAAAAGTTACCGCGTCACAGGAACGCCAAGGGCATTTGAAGGAACACGGGTGGGTTTAAGTCAGTAAGAGACTGACACTCTCGCACTCTCGCAGAGTGAGAAAATTTATTTGATGATTTTCCATCTAAAAAGAAAGGTATGACGTGCTAATGCCAACCGATTCCAATGATGTATAAGGGATAGTGCTATTCGCTATGTATAGCTCCGTCCCGTGGCTCCGTCTTTCTCTTAGAGCGGAATCTTTATTTTTTTTTAGGACGGGGTCCACTCGCAGTTCAGCACACTGAGGCTGGTTACTGCTTAACCGGACTATCCTGTGGTGGCCTCAAATGAATTTAAGGCTCCCAGGCAGGGCTTACAAACTAGCTAAATTATACTAAATGACCGCTCGCTTGGGCATCCCCTGTGCGATACGGACCTCGGCTTAGCGCCGTCATTTCGGGAGAACAGCAAGGGACAGGCTGGGTCATATCATTATTATTTGGGGGATTTAAAACTACTGGCTCAGCGACGCGGGCTGGCTCGGTAATCAAAGGTCGGGGAGGGGGAGCGGAATCATGATCGTTTTAAGACTTCATAGTAGGGCCCCTGAAACCTGTAAAATTTGGGCACCCTGTACAGTACTCCATTCAGAAACTAGCTTTGAGAATGCCAATGATTTTAAGTATAGCTTATATTTAGTGCAAACCAAATATCTGATTTCCGATACCTATTGTTTGTCAGTACCGATAGTAGGTAGGTACTTAATTTTCTATTAATATTCTTCATGGTATGTAAGTAGGTATAAGAGTAGATATGCCACTGTTGCTAGCTACCTGTGCGAAAAGAACATTATTCATATCCGTCCCAAAGGACCACACACCGCGATATTATTCTGTAAGGTTTTTTATTGGAAAAGGAGGTAAAATTTAAATATCTACAAATATATAATAAAATTGAAATTAGGTCTCCTGCACAAAAAACCAAAAAATACATCTGCTTAAACCAATATACCTTACCTACCTTTGTACACTAATATTTTAATACACTTCTCATCAAAAAAATCGAAACACCTCGCAGTTTATGATTTGATAAGGATTATCAGAAAAATGTGTATATTTAGGAATAAATGTAAAATGTCATTTAATAGTGAGTAGTATGAGGTTTTTAAATCCTAATGTTAATGTTCTAAATTCAAATTAAGTCTTCATAGGTTTCGTATTTTGTATAATGAGTAATTTTTACCCTGTATGGAATATGAAGGAAATGGGTAAAACAACACGCGTAAATGAAAAAAAATGTAAGAAACGTTTATTTAATAACTTGTATTCCCTCCGCGAGCTCTTATTACTGCTTCCATACGGTTCTTCATCGATCGGATGAGAGTCACGATCACATGTTGTGGTATATTATCCCATTCCTCTTGGATTGCATTTTGCAGCTGGCTAAGTGTTTCTGGGGCTGGATCTCTTGCTCGAATTCGTCTCTTTAATTCATCCCATAGATGTTCAATGGGATTCATGTCCGGGCTTCTTGCTGGCCATACCATAATGGAGATACCGACTTCGGTAAGATAATCTCGTACGACGCCCGCGGTGTGAGCTCTAGCATTGTCGTGCATGAATATGAAGTCGTTGCCAATAAAATGTGCATAGGGCATCACATGAGGTTCAAGACACTGTTCGATGTACCGATGAGAGTTTAGTGCAGGCAGCCGTGGCCCAGATACAAAGGCAAGTTCTGTCTTACCGTCGGCGCTGATTCCTCCCCAAACCGTCCACGAACCGCCACCATAGCTGACCTTTTCTTCAATGCAGCATTGTGCAAAGCGTTCTCCATCTCTTCTGTAGACCTTGTTCCTTCCGTCGTTACCATACAGCATAATTTTACACTCATCAGAAAACAGTACTTTGCTCCACTGAAGGTATGACCAAGTTAGGTGCTCGCGTGCAAAGTTAAGGCGCGCTCTTCGATGGTCTGCAGTTAATTTCGGCCCATTCGCTGGCTTATGCGGTGCCAATCCGCGTTCCTTCAACCTTCTTCTTATTGTAGAGTCACTTACAGCTACTCTTCGTACAACGCGAAGCTGCTGCTGCAGTTGAAAAGCGTTAAGGCGTCGATTTCGTAAAGAGGTTGTTACAATAAATCGATCATCTCGCTCAGAAGTGACCCGATTCCTGCCAGATCCTGAACGGCGCGTGAACGAACCAGTCTCCCGATAGCGTTTGTAGACTCTATGAACAGATGATAAGCTTAGATGCAATCTTGCAGCCACAACACGCTGACTAAGTCCAGAATCCAGCAATGCCACCACTTGGGCGGCTTCTGCGGGCGAAGTATCCATATGTTTTAGAAAAAAAAGTTTTTTCAGACGTCCCAAAGTCACAGTAAATGAAATAAGAAACAAAAAGTTTAAAGACAAGCGCTAATTTTAGTTTTTAAACGAGAAACGTACTCCAACCCTAAATACACATTTGTCTCAAAACAGTGATTAATTTCATTTATAGGATAAACAAATGAAATTCTAATTTCGAATTTTGATTTTTTTCTTCTTACTGTAATGACCAAACTGCCAGCTACACAATAATGTTTTTTTTTTCATGGAATTAATTCTCTTTTGTAAAAAATTAGGACAAAAACAATAAAAACGAAAGTGTTTCGATTTTTTTGATGAGAAGTGTAGATATCTGAGATATCACCACCATGCTACCAGCTATGTTCTGTCTCTGCACCAACATAATGTCGACTGGTAGAAAATGTCTAATGGCCGTTAGACATTTTCTACCAGTCGACATTAGGCTTCAATAGAACGTATTGACGTACTACGAAGTGTTTGCCTTTGAAACATGACGTTACAGCTACTGTTGGTGGCTAATTTGACAGTTGGTTAAGGATAGATACCTACGTTATTGAAACCGGCCATAAGGCAATAAGTCCGCCTTTGTACAGCGCTACTTCAGTTTAGATAGATGGATGGATGTTTGTTACTCAATTACGTCAGAACGGCTGCATGGATTTGAATGAAATTTGGCTATTCCAAATTTTAATCTATCTCTGTGCTTTTTATTCCGGGAGTACCTTGGAATAATTTCCAACAATCACGTCGGAACCGCTGGCAGAAGCTAGTGAATAAATAAATAAATGATCTACTCATCCGATTACAACAATGCTTTCTATAAACTGTTCCTGAAAACTGGTAGAAAGCTACTACTGCTGATTGTCATCGGGATTTTTTATCTCGGAGAATGCACAGAACCTGTCGGATTGACCACGAGATCGAATACTGAAATGACGAATTGATAAAAAAATATATTAGAACAAGAGCAACGGAACTGAATAGTAAGTTAAATGTGACGTTCAGTACAAGTTTGCTATTTCGTAACGATAACCTCAGATTCAAGGTTAGAGATTTTAGCAGCGACTCGTCAATGGGACGGAATTTCTGCTAAACGAAAGGCCACGACTGAAGACGGATAGTCTTAGGAAGTTTCAGTTTGTAAACATATGGTCGGCTTGCACTCTATGAACTTGTTGAGACCTGGGATGAGGTGATCGATTTAGAAGGATATTTTAGGAGACATAGAGTCGTGAATGTGTGCCTCGTTTCTCGATTATTTTTTGACAAAATGATTTCATTTTATGATCTTATTTTCGAGTCGATGGTTAATTCTTCAGATTGTGTGGGCCCAGTGGCTATTTTAATTGCAGTGTGGTGGCAGTCATTAAATTTTCCGAAGTATAGGTGTATGGGCACTTGGGGCACTTCAACGTATTCTTCATGTTCCAGATCACCGGTCCACCGCATTGAAATTGGGTATCCGACGGGGCAATAAAATCTCATTTCGCCAAGTTGTGTTTGCAGCAACTTGGAAGCGCCAATATTGAGTGCTTTCCATAATAGGCCCCTGCAGTTCACGTAGTCGGGTGTTGGTAGGTTTCGTTCCTTCCACAACTTGGTTCTCACATTAGGTGGATGGTCTTGAGTGGCTCCAGTGCGACGAAAAAAAACTCTTCCGGCTCGGATGTAGTGATCTTCTGATAGATAGTACAACCCCAGGAAGATAATTGCAGAAAGTCAAAAACCTTGTGTTTTCTTGTGGAGTTACTTGCGCAATCGGCCCGGTTTATTTTTTAAGGTCTCTTGTCGTATACAACTTACTTAAATTTTAATAACTGAAATATTCTAAAAGTTATCTAATAAATATGTAAAGACGTTTGCACATAGCAGATTACGGTGTAGTTACTACTTCGATCTGTAAGTTGGAGGGACTTCATTAGTTGCACTTGCAGGTCGCAATCGCAAAACATTCCTTGTTATTACGAGTTTTCTGAGTACGTATTTATTACACGATTTATAGCTTCTACCGGCTCTGATACACATTCAGAATAACATTAACTAAGGGCCCGCCTTATTCAGGTTAATTTTAGCTATCAAGCAGACAATCACGATATTTCCATTACACATTAACGATGGAAGGAAGACAATATTTCTATGAGCGCGCCTATTAAAGTAATGCAACCATGTGTGCTGAATCGAAATTGCATCGCAAGGAATATAACGACACCAAATTTGTAAAGAAACCCATTGTAGCCACAGTGGGCAGTCGATTGACAATTGACATTCGTTTTCCATAATTGAACAACGTCTATTGGTCATCGCACGTCGCCGTCATTTTCATATTAGTATGCGAACCGCGTTTCCCGCCAAAGACATTCGTGCCGCGCCCAACTCCTCAATAGAAAGAATCATGATGAAGGAATTTATGTTCGTTTTGTGTACGCGACAGCGTATGATAAACGGTGAATAAATAATAAGCGTTTCTAGGTATGACGGCAGATACCTGATCGGGTTTAAAGCAAGTACCTGCGGGTTTTATGTTATGTTATATGCACTGCATTCTTTGGTTTTTAACTGAAGTTTCTCATTCACTCATCGGAAACTTTTACTATTTTACGACCAAATTAAAGTAAACAAGTAATTTGTAGTTCAACCAGAAGTGATCGTTACTATGTAAGGAAAACCTATAAAATTAACATAATTCGTAACATTTCACACGATTACCCAAGCGGTACAATCATACGGGACCCTATTGTTAATGAATGACAAGTCTACCTAGTGCCCTTCGTCGTGCGTGTGAATGTTTTATGAAAAAGTCTCGTTTAGGAACTGAATGTTGCTGTTTAATCTGTAAATAGAAGGAAAACTCATGAACGAACGTAATAATGTCATATGCTGGACCTGCCAAATTTGTCAAAAATGTCAAACATTATCCATCATCCATGGCATCTCGATCCAAAACGATAAACTAAGCATGTTTTGTCTCTTTTTTCTCTTTCTTTCACCTGTCATTTTCGATATCCCATTTCATTTTATGCTGAACGATATACAATTGAAGAATATAAACAAAGATTTCACAGATTCAGAATGGACGATTGATTACGATTCGATGAAGCTTATTTTCTTGATCATTTATTTATTAAACATCCACAATGCAGGACTTCACGAGTATATTGAACATAATCTTTATAATAAGCGGTGGGGTGCTAACTTTCGTGATTCTGTTCATCTTTGCTAAGAGACAGATAACAAGGTTCGCCCTTCGCTCGAGGAGAGGCCCACACGTACCCATCGGAACTGATGCGAAAAAAGTAAGTTTACTGTCCCTATTTAATTTTTTTATGTATGGCCTTTAGCGGGGACTAGTCTCCTAAAAAACAATTACAATAATATCTAAGTCACAAATTCTAGCCTTGTGTTTGTTCCATGTAAAATACTATCAGAACTCATAGTAGGTACAGTTGCTATCGATATCTGAGTTACTTATTTTGATGCATACTCCTCACATCTGCTGCCCATGACTCATTGATAGGACTTTATTGTAAAAATTCTGCATACATTAGAATTTTACATGATGGAATGGAGGTGGTGTCAGATTGGGTACATAAATAAAGTCTTAGGTATTAATAACGTCTATACTGCTACATTTTAATTGAAATTAAGGCTTGGCACTCACTGAGATTAAACTCCAGCTGCAGTGTGTGGTTGTACACGGTTTTGCGTTTTCAGCTATTCCTAAACCGTTTGCATTTAATTGCAGTGCGTGCTAAGCCTAAGAGCAGAGATGATAATGGCGGCCAACAAAAAATGTTCTCCCGCCTATGTAATACTTCATCACTCATTTACAATAATCCTAGCAACATTTAAATAGGTGTTAACAACACCTATATTTCTGACATTTTGTGCACAATATTTACAAATTATACAGAAACGTACCTTCCTTGTTTATCACTCTTTTTAGTTATGAAAACCAGAAAATTGACAGAAGCTTATAGTGACTTGGTTGTATACTATTAAGAAATTACCTAAGATATGTGTTGTTCTTGTATGTATGTAACTCGGGCTGGTTTCCGCAAGTCCACGACTAAGCGCGTATTATGTGTGCAGGTGGGACAAATGTGTCATTCGATCCACCCCAGCTCCCCAAGGAAGGCCAGCAACGCTTTGGTGTTACTAACTATCTCACAAAGGGTACCTGGGTTACCGAAGTACTTAGCCCTGTAATCAGCGACTACCGGGCAGCTTAGTAGCAGGTGTGCTGCTGTCTCGTCCTCCTCCATGCAGGCTCTGCAAAGTGGGCTGTCGGTGACTTGTGTTGTTGTTCTTTTGAACATGGACATTATAAGAGATCATCATGTTAAAATAGGCTTTGACCGCTGAGTTTGTTTCATTGTTTCTTTGGAGAGTAATCAGTTAGGAAACACAGACCTAATCTAGTTTAAACTGACCAAAAAAGATTGACATATAAGTGTTATTTTTATTCTATTTACAAAATACATATCATTTATTTATTCCGATTCCAATGATTATAACCAGTGATCGGATAATCGGGCGCTTATATACCTAAACTTCCTCCTGTGAAAGAATAATATGGACATTCCTTTCTGAATAAATAAGTAATCGCGGGTTCCCGGGATTAACAATTTTGTAAAAACAATTATAACAAACTTAATGAAATTATAGCAGTAGTTATTTTGATTTAGTATCTTTATTTTATTCAAAACAAATGGAAAATCATAAAAACTTTCATTTTAAATGGAAAGTTCCATTAGCATTGACTTTCTAAATTTAAAAAAAATTATCAATGAGAGTTCACGTGTTCTAACTATATTTTGTATGTGGGCATCTTTAGCAATCTCAAGAATTTCAAATGATTCCAGGTCCATATTATACTTTCGTGGGAATAAAAGTGAAGTTTCCCGACCCCGATTATGCAATCACTGATTATAACCATCACTGGTTATTTCTAAATTTAAGGCTTTGCTTTATTTGTTATAGATTCTTAAGAAGGAGCTAGAGCGGCGCATTGAAGCAGTGCCGCGAATCATGCATGAGCCTCGGCTACTGAGCACGGAACCCTCGCACTACATCCTGGAGCCCCAGCAGCCTTACCACTACCGGTTCCGAGCTGTGGATGATGTGAAGACTCTTGGTAAGATTTATTTTCTGTATACTGCTAAGACTCAAACCAGTAAATGGGTCATAGTATTAAGTAACTGTTTCAGCTTCAGGAAACAAAGCTACTTTGTTGGGAAAACAACTATCTTCAGACCTCCACAACTCATTAACTGGGTAACACAATACTCCTTAGCAAGACTAGTGTCAGATTGTTTGGCTGGCAAATTGTTACTTTCAATTTTTATTTGATGCTAGCAGTCCATTGAGCTTTGTACAAAGACGATAATTGGACTTATTAAATTGAGAGGGTAGAAATAAAAGAACTAAATAAATTACAAATTGCAAATTATACAATAATATATTTTTATTTTTTTTAATCAACGAAATTCAACCCTGCTTACACTGAATTCTAGCAATTCAGCAGCGTTTCGAGACCTCAATTTTTGTATTGAGTCACCAGATTCCATATTCAGCATTTCTACTCCAGTCTGACTCCATCATTGTCCTGCATTGTAGAGGAAGAAATAGCCCGTCAAGACGCAGGGCTCCGGCGCCATCCCCGGGAGTCTCTCCGAGCCTTCCTTCTATCTTCTCTCGCAGCGCCCCTGGACGGGCGCGGCCAGAAGCTGGTGCACCAGTTCTGTGACACCTACGAGTTCGCCAGGCACCACCCCGGAGACTTTGGGGAGGACGAATATACGGCATACAGTCGGCTGCTTTTGAAATTGTTAGATGCGTGAGTGGTTTACATATCTTTTATCTTTTTCTTGGGTGACAGTTTTTTAGGTATATTTTCCTTCTTCCAGAAAATTCGCCTTCGGAAAAATATTGGTATCAATTATCAAAACAAATAGTGCATGCAGTGGATAAGGCGAGCGGAAACATTTAGAACGTTTACATGGTTTCTGAAAACCTAGGCTCATATCAGTTCGAATCAAACAACTCATCCAATCGTATCTTTTTCATTATTTCAGCTGCAGATACCAGAACACAGCGCCACCGTTGCACGATTGCAGCGCAACAGTCGCACAACAGTAGCGCTACAGTCGCCCAACAGCGGCGCAACTATCGCACAAGTTGACAGATGTTGTTATATGACTTCAGAGCCCGTCTTTTGAAGAGTGTGGGCACTTGCGTGGTGGTCCCGGGGCGCGGCTCACCCGTGCGGCGCGCGCGCCTGCTGGACGCCGCGCGGCTGCGCCCGGCCGCGCTCGCAGCGCTACCCAGACACAATAAGTTGCCGGCAGCCTTGCATAAGCACTATACCGCGCTTGAGGTTCGTCTAGTTTTGTCGTAGTTCGGAGACGGTCGTCGCACTTTCTAAGCAACTATTCTGCCACTTTTGGGTTTCAACATTTTTAGGGTTTCCTTTGCAGATTAATTTGCTGAAAAAAGGAGTTGTCTACTAACAACAATTATGTTCTTCTATTATTATTATTTTATGTTTAAGTACCAATGTATTATTTTTCAGTATTGTGTCAATATATAATTTTATGATTTATGTATCTAGTTTATTTTGTATTTATTTTATTATTTACCCAAATGACCGAACTGCAGCTAAGTAATTCTTTATTTATGTAAGTATTACCTATGTAATTATTTTATATTTGGCTAACTTCATCACTTCTAACCCTGTTCGGCATGCATAATTCAGTTTCGAGTGAGGGATTAGTATGACTTGCTGGGTTTTGGTATAATTAACTTAGTAATATTTATTTTAAATAATATGTTTTCTGTAAACGGAAAACATACGATATGACTTTTCAGTCAATTTGAAAAAGTCACTGTTTTTATTATTCACGCCCTTTTTAACCGACTTCAAAAAATGGAGGAGGTTCTCAATTCGTCGGAATCTTTTTTTTTTATAATAAATCTTTTCCCATCAGTGTCTTTTTGAACTTCAGTCAACCTGCATGCAATTCATTTCGTCCCATTCACAAACTGAATGGTTGCAAACATTTAGTTTTCATCTAAGATTGCAAACACCGACGTACCGGTTCGGTGATTTAGGGCGTGAAAGCGTATAAAAAAACAAGCATTTATAATAATAGTTATCTCTATCAATTTGGATGGGATTTACTGTATTCGAAATGATCTGTTCACAGTATTCATCACATTCAAGATATATTACAATTTTACGATGTTTGCAATAATCCGGTGACACAACCATTTTCAGTTCCATGACATGACTTATCCGTACTTTAAAATTTAAGCGCTTCTTTCATTTTACAGAACATGCCAATAGACTCGAAGCTAGAAGACGAGGTGATCCGCATCCCGGTGAAGAGCCCGACGGAGCCGATGGTGAAGGCGCCGGCGGACGAGACGGCCGTGTGAGCGCGGCTGCAGCGGCATCCTGCGCAGACGCTGTAGGGTGGACGTTGCTATACCATGGACGACTGTGATAGTGGGGGACTTGATAGTGTGTGGATACTGTATAATGAGAGATGACACTGCATAGTGAGAGTTGATAATGTACAGTGAGAGTTGATACTGTACAGTGAGAGTTGACACTGTATTGTGAGAGTTGACACTGTATAGTGAGAGTTGACACTGTACAGTGAGAGTTGACACTGTATAGTGAGAGTTGACGCTGTACAGTGAGAGTTGACACTGTATAGTGAGAGTTGACACTGTACAGTGAGAGTTGACACTGTACAGTGAGAGTTGACATTGTACAGTGAGAGTTGACACTGTACAGTGAGAGTTGAAACTGTATAGTAAGTGATAACTAGATGGTGTGTTAGGAAGTGAATATTTTCGGATAGTAGGAAGTGAAAGAGTACTGGGAAGTAAGAAGCGAACAAGTTCAGATACTAGGAAGTGAACAAATTCGGATAGTAGGAGGAGAATATTTTCGGATAGTAGAGGGTGACCATACTGACTATGTGCGGTACAATTTTGATATTGAGTGACGATGACACTGTAGAATTGTAATGTTGTTTAGAAAAGGCGTTGTAGCGGCTTGTTGAATCAACAGTAAATAAATTGATAATTGCCGCACTATGGGATTGTTTTGGTTCTACTGATCAATTAGAAAGTGGCGTTTCTGGCGGACCTAATATTTATCAATTAATTAATCGAAGTGACTGAAGTATGGGATGACAGTCAGATTAGCTATAGTGGCAAGTAGTGCATAGTGACAACCTGTAGCATACATATAACAAAAAATGGGACTTTATATTATACACAGTGCCATTTTAATCGTCTTACAAAGGCGGCCTAATGTACCCGACATAAACTACCACTAGGCGCTTATTTTTTCAAAGTAAGTCATTAAGATAATAGGTACAATAAAATAATGCATTAGAATTATGAAACACTCTGTTTATAATGTTAACGTATCAAAATGTCGCCGTACCATTCCGTGCCGTCCTTGGAACACTAGACTCGGACTGCGCTCGCTACAGGATGTTTCAAACTACGTCATGCATCATTATAATCAATAATACTTTTTTTTAATAATTGATTCTTTCATATATTTTTTGTATAGATAGATGAATTGGGCTGCCATTGCAAGACGACTAAAATTGCACCGTGTAAATTAAACTAGAAAACTCAAATTCCTTAATTGCATTTAAAATGTGCTGTAATGCGCTCAGTGAGATCTGTATGTATATGTAACTTTACAGAGAGTTGCGAATGCAACTTAGTTGCGTGTGAAATGCAATATCAACCAACGTGCAGTTGTTATTACAAACTGCGATTGTAGGTACCTACTGGTAATAGGCAATAAATAGTGGTGAAAAGAATATCAGTATGTATTGTAGTTAATGTAAATTATATTTGTAATCATAGTAATAGTTTAAATATCACATCATCCAATCAATCTAATTACCCCTGTGCCTCGGTCCACACGTGTCTGTGTTGGTCCTGCGCCTGATTTCTCTCCAGTAGTGTCGGACTGTCGTCCCTGAAGACTACGAATAAGGGCAACTCTCTGCCTGCGATATGTTTTCAAACGCATACAACCCTAATCTCTTCAAAATTAGAGTGAACAGGCTTCTTCTAGGTAAGCTCGCTCCATCGTCGACTTTGTCTCTGTCATCTATGACCTAGACTAGAGTCAAGAGCAAACTCATTTTAAAAAAATTAAAAAACCTAATCTCCTGCGTACTTGGCTAAACTCTGGTAAGATTGGCCACCGTGATTGCAATTCGTTCGGGTGGATTATTACTTTAGTTTAGTATGCCCACCAATTTGATTCCAAACAACATAATAAATGAAGTCCTTGAAGTCATATTATCTAAAAATAAAATGATTGGATTAAGATTCTTGATATAAATCCTGTACCTACTTTATTTGCCAAATTGTATTCAAAGTTAATGTAATTAGATCATTTATTTTATAATGTGATATAATCAATATATATGTAATTAAACTTCATAAATAAGCTTAAATCATTTTATTTTACCCAGAATCTTAATGCGAAGTACACACTGCTGAGTACATTCAAATTATTATAGCAAAATTACAAAATTTACATTTTTATTACTTTAATGCAACAATAATATTTGACTAGATTATAATTACATTATATTTCGTCAATTTCAAAGGTTAATAAATATTATTCAGTCTATTTAATGCAGACCTAATGTTGAATATTTAAGTAATTATTATTCGTCCATGATGATATCTCGACCGAAGTGGCTCTCCCTGTAGCAAACAAAACTTTAAATTAATTGATCATTCACTATAAAAAAAAACGTGTTTCGGAAGATCGTAGTGTATATTTATTTTTGTGTTCTATGTCTTTTCCTAATATTTCTCTGTTGTTTTTATGCAAAAATATTCATGTACAGACACGGCAAGTCTACGATTTTATATTATATTATTTTATATTATTTATATATATATTATTATATTATATTATTTATTTTATATTATTTAAGAAGAGACATAGGAGATAATACATTTTGCAGATTGAGCTAGATTGTTGTCCATTAAAATTCCTTTTTCGTCAATTTTTGACAAATTTAGTCTTCAGTTTTATTGAAAAAAATAATTAGATCTCGAACCTAAGTAGTTGCTGAGATCTCCATGGCCGCGCAAACCTCCGTTACGTTGGCGCGGCCAACTTAAAACCCTTATAACTTCTTTATTTATACTTTGACAATGTTTTGGTTTGTTCCCTTCGATTTTGATAAATTCCGTCAATTTTAGAAGTGAATATTTTTAGGTGCGTTGAGCATTTTTTGGGTGAACAAAAATCATGGAACTCGCGTCATCGTCACTTTAGCTTTCGCTTAGTTTTCACTTTTATCGGCAGTCCCCAAAGACTGTTCGCATGTTTTTTTTTGGCAAAGTTTTTTTTTTGTTTGTATAACTTTGCGGAGCAATCGTAACGCACACGTAAACCTCTGGAGAACTTAGGAGGCGTGTTGTTCTAAGAAATATTTATCTAGAGAAGGAAGAAACCAACTCACAGTCTAGTCCATATCTTGTGCGTGGCGAACTGCTGCGCGTGTCTGGTTGCTAGCAGCGCTCGTTGGCAGGCGCTGGCTGTGCTACTGTCACCGACCGCCGTGCGCGTGTGACACAGCCATTCTAGCATCTATAATCAAACGTGTAGGGTTTAAAATGGGTTGTAGAATTTATTCTTAGGTAATTTTGAATAAACGTGATACATAGTAACCATTGGACGAACATTCAGTTCCGCAATTTCGAGTTGGAACAAAACCTGGCTGACATTTTGGCCCTCAAGAAATTATCTTTTGTGAAGTGTAAATTTTGATACAAGGCCGAATTCCACGTTCGAATATATGTAGGGCCAAGTGTTATGAGATCTTCTTTTGAAAAAAATCAACTAATCATTTAAGCCTTTTTTTCCTGGATGGGAATTCAACAAATGACTTGAACGCAAAGGGCTTTAGGAGGAACACGGATGAGTTTTAGTCAGAGTCTGACGCGCCCTTTCGCTCCGCCTTGAGCGGCTTTCCGCAGTCATTTGATGATTTCACATCCTTAAAAAAAAAAGTTCGGCGGCCGCAGCCGATAACAGAGCATGTCAGGAACAGTCACATATGACCTACCTGCAGAGTACAGTTGCTCCAGCTCTCCCTGGCGACCAGTTCGGCGGCCGCAGCCGGTAACAGAGCATGTCAGGAACAGTCACATATGACCTACCTGCAGAGTACAGTTGCTCCAGCTCTCCCTGGCGACCAGTTCGGCGGCCGCAGCCGGTAACAGAGCATGTCAGGAACAGTCACATATGACCTACCTGCAGAGTACAGTTGCTCCAGCTCTCCCTGGCGACCAGTTCGGCGGCCGCAGCCGGTAACAGAGCATGTCAGGAACAGTCACATATGACCTACCTGCAGAGTACAGTTGCTCCAGCTCTCCCTGGCGACCAGTTCGGCGGCCGCAGCCGGTAACAGAGCATGTCAGGAACAGTCACATATGACCTACCTGCAGAGTACAGTTGCTCCAGCTCTCCCTGGCGACCAGTTCGGCGGCCGCAGCCGGTAACAGAGCATGTCAGGAACAGTCACATATGACCTACCTGCAGAGTACAGTTGCTCCAGCTCTCCCTGGCGACCAGTTCGGCGGCCGCAGCCGGTAACAGAGCATGTCAGGAACAGTCACATATGACCTACCTGCAGAGTACAGTTGCTCCAGCTCTCCCTGGCGACCAGTTCGGCGGCCGCAGCCGGTAACAGAGCATGTCAGGAACAGTCACATATGACCTACCTGCAGAGTACAGTTGCTCCAGCTCTCCCTGGCGACCAGTTCGGCGGCCGCAGCCGGTAACAGAGCATGTCAGGAACAGTCACATATGACCTACCTGCAGAGTACAGTTGCTCCAGCTCTCCCTGGCGACCAGTTCGGCGGCCGCAGCCGGTAACAGAGCATGTCAGGAACAGTCACATATGACCTACCTGCAGAGTACAGTTGCTCCAGCTCTCCCTGGCGACCAGTTCGGCGGCCGCAGCCGGTAACAGAGCATGTCAGGAACAGTCACATATGACCTACCTGCAGAGTACAGTTGCTCCAGCTCTCCCTGGCGACCAGTTCGGCGGCCGCAGCCGGTAACAGAGCATGTCAGGAACAGTCACATATGACCTACCTGCAGAGTACAGTTGCTCCAGCTCTCCCTGGCGACCAGTTCGGCGGCCGCAGCCGGTAACAGAGCATGTCAGGAACAGTCACATATGACCTACCTGCAGAGTACAGTTGCTCCAGCTCTCCCTGGCGACCAGTTCGGCGGCCGCAGCCGGTAACAGAGCATGTCAGGAACAGTCACATATGACCTACCTGCAGAGTACAGTTGCTCCAGCTCTCCCTGGCGACCAGTTCGGCGGCCGCAGCCGGTAACAGAGCATGTCAGGAACAGTCACATATGACCTACCTGCAGAGTACAGTTGCTCCAGCTCTCCCTGGCGACCAGTTCGGCGGCCGCAGCCGGTAACAGAGCATGTCAGGAACAGTCACATATGACCTACCTGCAGAGTACAGTTGCTCCAGCTCTCCCTGGCGACCAGTTCGGCGGCCGCAGCCGGTAACAGAGCATGTCAGGAACAGTCACATATGACCTACCTGCAGAGTACAGTTGCTCCAGCTCTCCCTGGCGACCAGTTCGGCGGCCGCAGCCGGTAACAGAGCATGTCAGGAACAGTCACATATGACCTACCTGCAGAGTACAGTTGCTCCAGCTCTCCCTGGCGACCAGTTCGGCGGCCGCAGCCGGTAACAGAGCATGTCAGGAACAGTCACATATGACCTACCTGCAGAGTACAGTTGCTCCAGCTCTCCCTGGCGACCAGTTCGGCGGCCGCAGCCGGTAACAGAGCATGTCAGGAACAGTCACATATGACCTACCTGCAGAGTACAGTTGCTCCAGCTCTCCCTGGCGACCAGTTCGGCGGCCGCAGCCGGTAACAGAGCATGTCAGGAACAGTCACATATGACCTACCTGCAGAGTACAGTTGCTCCAGCTCTCCCTGGCGACCAGTTCGGCGGCCGCAGCCGGTAACAGAGCATGTCAGGAACAGTCACATATGACCTACCTGCAGAGTACAGTTGCTCCAGCTCTCCCTGGCGACCAGTTCGGCGGCCGCAGCCGGTAACAGAGCATGTCAGGAACAGTCACATATGACCTACCTGCAGAGTACAGTTGCTCCAGCTCTCCCTGGCGACCAGTTCGGCGGCCGCAGCCGGTAACAGAGCATGTCAGGAACAGTCACATATGACCTACCTGCAGAGTACAGTTGCTCCAGCTCTCCCTGGCGACCAGTTCGGCGGCCGCAGCCGGTAACAGAGCATGTCAGGAACAGTCACATATGACCTACCTGCAGAGTACAGTTGCTCCAGCTCTCCCTGGCGACCAGTTCGGCGGCCGCAGCCGGTAACAGAGCATGTCTGCCACTACGACTGCTGGCGAGCTGGTCGGCCTCGGGCTCCAGGGACCAGAGCCCGCTGAACACGATGACGCATAACATGAAGACGTCGCAGAGGTACAGCTTAGCGGATTTGTCTTCCATTCTGGAGAAAGATAAAGAAATTCCAAATAATTTATTTTTAAAGCTGTTTTATTCCACGGGCAAGCAATCAAGGGCGAGCCCCTGACTCATGGTGGCGGAAGGAACTGTGGGGTTTTAGTTGGTAGGAGTTCAACATAAGACTCCATTTTCCCCAGACGGAGAGTATCCTTTTAGGATATGACCACAAAATACCGGCCAAGTGTAAGTCAGACTCTCACACGAAGGGTTCCGTGCCATAAACAAAAAAAAACACGTTTCTTCTATGAGAGCCCCCTTTAATTTTTAAGTTAATTACTTTTTTATTATTTGTTGTTAAAACGGGAACAGAAATACATCATCTGTGAAAATTTCAACTGTCTAGCTATCACGGTTCATGAGATACAGCCTGGTGACAGACAGACGGACAGTGGAGTCTTAGTAATAGGGTCCCGTTTTTATCCTTTGGGTTACTTACTCCGAAAATAAATCGAATCCCCTTGTCATAATTATATGAGACTATTAATCACGTCCCGGGAACTCCGGTGAGCCAACACGTGATCAGTACATCGGTTTGTACTTACTCGTT
Organism: Mamestra configurata; assembly: GCA_002192655.3. Taxonomy (NCBI): domain Eukaryota; kingdom Metazoa; phylum Arthropoda; class Insecta; order Lepidoptera; family Noctuidae; genus Mamestra; species Mamestra configurata. Next base: position 110,435 of record NDFZ01004969.1, on the reverse strand, counting down.
GAATGCGACTTGTGTGCGTCCCATAAGTTGTAAGAACCACTCTCTGGTCGACTCCGCGTCGGGTTTGGCAGCCTTCAGTGCTGGTAGCATACAACGCAGAGAGAACTCCTGTTCACTGCAATTAAAATTAAAAACAAATTAATATTAAAGTGGATTACTTACATGCATTTTGCATCTGAAAACTGAAACTAAAAATATAAAATAGAAAGCGCGACAGCTGAGAAATAAAAAAATAAAAGAATTGTATCTTTTGCCAAACAATTTCGAATTCATCATCAACATAGACGTCTACTGCCAGTAGATGTCTTCGGACCTATGTCCAGACATAGGGCAACCCAGGTGTCGCCATATCTCTTGGTCCTGTGCGTCTCGCATCTATCAGATTCCGCCTCCACCAGGTCATCAGTCCACCGGATAGGAGGCCGCGACAACGATTCGAATTTCGAATTACCTAACATCTGCGAAAGTTTGGATGGGTAGATGGGATGGATGGATGTTTGTTACTTAATTACACCGGAACGGCTGAACGGATTTGGATGAAACTTGGCACAGAGGGATTAGGAATAGCTCACAGGCTATTTTTTATCCCGGGAGTATGTTCCCTTGGAATAATTTCCGATAATCACGCGGGCAAGTGGAAATTGATTATTCAAGAGCAAATCCATATTAATTTTTTTTTTTTTTTTTCCCGCTCCTTCGCTTTGCTTTTCTGATTAATTTCGTTGCGTGATCCAAGACGGTTAAATCGTTTCTCCGGGACGCGTCGAGCTTCATTTACTCGGCGTTTTTTTCTGGTGGTCGCCACTGTTGATTCTGGCTTTCAGGAGTTGCAGTGGTTGGGAATGTGTGGAAGGCTTGTCCCAACAAAACATAAAAAAAACACGCAGTCAAAATCCTGGCAGAAACTAGTGAAGTATAATCTCACGTCAGCTGCGTAGCCTGCGCATCAATAATCTCGTTGAGCCAGTTGAGCGCAGTGTCACAGTCTCCCATGGCAGCCACGGCGCAGCGCACCGCCGCAGACTTGCGGATGAGCGGCGCCGACACCTCCCACCAGCTGGACGGTGACGTCATGCGCTCCAGGTACTTGCTGGATAGGCTGCGGCAGCTTTGTACGTACGTGGGCCACGCCTGGCGAAAGAAACAAGGTTCTTGATACAGTTTGTGGTATGAAGTTTATAGCAAAAATACTGTGACTTAATTAACTATCAACAACAAATTGTATCATTTGACGCGTCTGTAGTGCCGCCACAAAAAACCAACGTAGCAAAATCTACATCGCAAAAAAAAGAACCGCAACATCATCTATCCCGCCAGCTGCGAACTACGGCAACGCCATCTATTTCGCCAGCTGCGAACTAACTCAACGAAATCCTGCATCGCGCAAGCAATGTTCTCTGTGTGAACGTGTATAGTCCGAATATCAACTATCGGGCAGTTGCCCACCAGACACAACAACCGTCTGGATCCTCTCTTTTCAATGGAGGTTTGCGAGACTTTGCAACCTGTTCTATATGTTGATAATTTTCGTTCAATAAAAAAGGGGTACGTGACGTATTAGGCATGAAATCATTCAAGTCAGAGATGAACTCAATCCAATGAAATGTAAAGGTTGACAAAACAGTTGTATTGTTCTGTTCCGTCACTCAAAATTACTACCAAAAATCTAGTGCCAAGATAGCGACAAATAAGGAGTGCCGTGGTTTTTATGCTATATAAATTTTTTGCCTAGGTAAAGTAGCTTAGGGCTTAATTCAATTTATGTTGAAGCCACGTTTAGCATTTTATCATTGATTGTACAGAAATATGGTGACTACTGAGATGCCGACTAACACCTTGCTATAATACCCCAAATAAATCGGGATAAAGGCAAGAAAACGATTATGAATATCGGATGAATAAAAAATATATAGGCCCCTATTTCATGGAACTCATAATGGGTGAAAAGTGGGCGTACTGTAAGCACTCTTCTACTTAACCCTTCGCTGTATTAAGGCGTGATGTTATGTTATATTTGAAAACATTAAAATCAGGATTTACTTACCACATTATCATCCCCAATAATCGAGAAGTATTGCTCCACAATCTGCGACAACAGCGTCCTGTTAGCATCATGTATCTTATCACACTCCAGACACTGTCGGATCCTGTCCATCTGCTGGTTGAACAGATGCTCCTTCTCATCAGCCCTGACCCTCAGCTTGGTGTGGCTGATGTCCGCGAACGAGTCTGCGAGGCACCTTTCGAGTGGAGGGCGGAGGGAGTTAGGAGGCATCCCACGGCAGAGGATTGGGAGGATCTCGAAGATCAGGAGAGTGTCTGATTCCTGGAATGTAGAATGTGTGGTGGTTAGTTTGGCTTGAGTTGCAGAATAAAGCTCGTTTTTAAAAACACTAAAATATACCCTAAATGCATCCATACTAATTACTATTTTATTATATTGAAAATGCGAAGATTGTTCTGTCTGTGGAGCTCGTGGTCAAATAATTACAGCCGCACGGTTCGATCTAAAAAGGTTAAGCAACGGTTAACGAGGTTGGTCTGTGGATGGGTGACGATCTTAACATACCGAGACTCCTCCGTGCCACGAAAAGCACGTTAAGCCATTGGTTCCGGCTGTCATTTGTAGATCTTCGGCAGTAGTTACGGATAGTCAGAAGCCAGAAAATCTGACACCAGTCTTGCCAAGAAGTACCGTGTTACCCAGTTTATGGGTTGTGTGGGTCAGGTAGGCAGCCGCTCCACGTAAAATATTGGTATTCAGCTGAATCCGGTTAGACTGGAAGCCGACCCCAATATAGTTGGGAAAAGGCTAGGCAGATGATGATGACTGTCTTTCTGTTAACTCTTCAAGTCTTATTAGGTGGACTGATGAGGCTTGGCATCCGGGTAGACCATGTCCTGGAAAAGGACAGTGGAAACTGTTCATCCCCGGACGATGTTCCCTTGAGAAACATTTTCATTGGCATTTATTGAGTCGGTTTTTAGTGTTAGTGAAAATGGGTATGATGAATCTCAGAGTATAAATATTGGGGACCAGTTCTGTGTCGACCGTTAAAGAATAGCACCATCCCATCACTTCCCGTGGGCGTCGTAAGAGGCGACTAAGGGACTCACCAGAGAATGGGCAGCAGCATTCTCTGTGCATTACAACAGCTACTCTGCGATCGCCTACCCGCCTGCCAAGCGTGGCGATGATGGCAAAAGGCCTATGTGCAGCTGTGGACGTTTTTCGGCTGATAATGATGATGATGATGAGTTTCGCAATATCATTTTTTCGTAACATCAAATATAGCTGAAGACAATTCTGAACCAATCATTATTCGACATCAAATTAAATCTTTACTAAAGATCCAGGCGAAAATATTGACTCACTAAACTTTATTCGTGGCAGATGAACTTTCAAAGACAAAAATAAAAAAAATCTGCCTAGCTAGCTTTTTCCAACTATATTGGGGTCGGCTTCCAGTCAAACCGGATTCAGCTGAAAACGGCGACACCTGCGCCTGGCGCGCCGCAAGGGTCACACAGCCTCGTCTGCTAAGTCCACTCCTTAGCTAAGATCATCAAGAATGCCTCACCTCGGATGTACTCCCCGCACTGACACCCTGGAGGTAATTCTCCAGGATCCTCCTGGCCGACGGCGACACCTGCGCCTGGCGCGCCGCAAGGGTCACACAGCCTCGTCTGCTAAGTCCACTCCTTAGCTAAGATCATCAAGAATGCCTCACCTCGGATGTACTCCCCGCACTGACACCCTGGAGGTAATTCTCCAGGATCCTCCTGGCCGACGGCGACACCTGCGCCTGGCGCGCCGCAAGGGTCACACAGCCTCGTCTGCTAAGTCCACTCCTTAGCTAAGATCATCAAGAATGCCTCACCTCGGATGTACTCCCCGCACTGACACCCTGGAGGTAATTCTCCAGGATCCTCCTGGCCGACGGCGACACCTGCGCCTGGCGCGCCGCAAGGGTCACACAGCCTCGTCTGCTAAGTCCACTCCTTAGCTAAGATCATCAAGAATGCCTCACCTCGGATGTACTCCCCGCACTGACACCCTGGAGGTAATTCTCCAGGATCCTCCTGGCCGACGGCGACACCTGCGCCTGGCGCGCCGCAAGGGTCACACAGCCTCGTCTGCTAAGTCCACTCCTTAGCTAAGATCATCAAGAATGCCTCACCTCGGATGTACTCCCCGCACTGACACCCTGGAGGTAATTCTCCAGGATCCTCCTGGCCGACGGCGACACCTGCGCCTGGCGCGCCGCAAGGGTCACACAGCCTCGTCTGCTAAGTCCACTCCTTAGCTAAGATCATCAAGAATGCCTCACCTCGGATGTACTCCCCGCACTGACACCCTGGAGGTAATTCTCCAGGATCCTCCTGGCCGACGGCGACACCTGCGCCTGGCGCGCCGCAAGGGTCACACAGCCTCGTCTGCTAAGTCCACTCCTTAGCTAAGATCATCAAGAATGCCTCACCTCGGATGTACTCCCCGCACTGACACCCTGGAGGTAATTCTCCAGGATCCTCCTGGCCGACGGCGACACCTGCGCCTGGCGCGCCGCAAGGGTCACACAGCCTCGTCTGCTAAGTCCACTCCTTAGCTAAGATCATCAAGAATGCCTCACCTCGGATGTACTCCCCGCACTGACACCCTGGAGGTAATTCTCCAGGATCCTCCTGGCCGACGGCGACACCTGCGCCTGGCGCGCCGCAAGGGTCACACAGCCTCGTCTGCTAAGTCCACTCCTTAGCTAAGATCATCAAGAATGCCTCACCTCGGATGTACTCCCCGCACTGACACCCTGGAGGTAATTCTCCAGGATCCTCCTGGCCGACGGCGACACCTGCGCCTGGCGCGCCGCAAGGGTCACACAGCCTCGTCTGCTAAGTCCACTCCTTAGCTAAGATCATCAAGAATGCCTCACCTCGGATGTACTCCCCGCACTGACACCCTGGAGGTAATTCTCCAGGATCCTCCTGGCCGACGGCGACACCTGCGCCTGGCGCGCCGCAAGGGTCACACAGCCTCGTCTGCTAAGTCCACTCCTTAGCTAAGATCATCAAGAATGCCTCACCTCGGATGTACTCCCCGCACTGACACCCTGGAGGTAATTCTCCAGGATCCTCCTGGCCGACGGCGACACCTGCGCCTGGCGCGCCGCAAGGGTCACACAGCCTCGTCTGCTAAGTCCACTCCTTAGCTAAGATCATCAAGAATGCCTCACCTCGGATGTACTCCCCGCACTGACACCCTGGAGGTAATTCTCCAGGATCCTCCTGGCCGACGGCGACACCTGCGCCTGGCGCGCCGCAAGGGTCACACAGCCTCGTCTGCTAAGTCCACTCCTTAGCTAAGATCATCAAGAATGCCTCACCTCGGATGTACTCCCCGCACTGACACCCTGGAGGTAATTCTCCAGGATCCTCCTGGCCGACGGCGACACCTGCGCCTGGCGCGCCGCAAGGGTCACACAGCCTCGTCTGCTAAGTCCACTCCTTAGCTAAGATCATCAAGAATGCCTCACCTCGGATGTACTCCCCGCACTGACACCCTGGAGGTAATTCTCCAGGATCCTCCTGGCCGACGGCGACACCTGCGCCTGGCGCGCCGCAAGGGTCACACAGCCTCGTCTCCACTCCGCGCCGCGGTGGAACACCTCCGGAATGAAGCACAGGTCGAACGGAGGCAGTGGCTTCGGGTACTCCGATGTTAGGGTCTGGAGGATCGACAGGAGGACCGACTCGGGGAAGTCGTACGAGGGGGTTGTGGCCTGAAAAAAAAAAGATATACGGTCAAATTAGTTTTTAGTACCTTCTGCCCGTGGCTTCGCTCGCGTTGATATAGATTTTCGCAAATAAAAGTAGCTAGTAGTAGTACTAAAGTATCTATCTCTGTACCAAAATTAATAAAAATTTGTTCAGCGATTTGTCAGATGTTCCAGGCTGGTGGGCTCTTGTCGAGCGTCGTGCTGGTACACTCTGCTACGGTACCCGCGTCTTTCACCTTCCTACCTGTCTCCTGAAACAGTCGACGAGTCCCCTAGCGACGCTGGTGACGTGCAGATGTGCCAGGCTGGTAGGTTCCTGGCGCGCATCTTGCTGGTAGACCCCACTGCGATACGCGCGCACCTCCTTCTCTATCAACTTGGAGCAGAGGCGCTGGACACCCAGTAACGCACTTTGGTTTGTAAATTTGAATACTTCTGGCCAGATTTCGCCTGAAAATGAAACAAATGCCAATATTTATTGTCCAATAGCTTTTGCGCATGGCCTCACTCGCATTGACATAAGACTTTCACAAAAAAAGTAGTCTCCAGGGACCTATCTATCGCAGTATCAAAATTCATCAAAATCGGTTCAACGATTTAGGCATGAAAATGTAACAAACAAAGTATCTAACAAAGAAACAAACAAAATCACTTCCGCATTATTAGTTAGGATCGCAGATAATAGTTAGGATTTTGTGAAAATATGATGAAAACAGCAGTATAATCACTTGGGCTAAACTTACATGGAACATAGTCGAGGACCTCTTCAGGCTTTCTGGCCGCATCAGCCGGCGTTTTGCAGAACGATGCTGGCAGCTTGACTGTCTTTCTGTAAATCTGGAAAAAGATCTAATAAGCTATCTTAAAACTAACTATTCAACTTATTGCCTTATAGTTTGCCACGCCACAGCAGGCATAACACTAATAATATTCGTCAAAAACATTTTTTTTTGACAGGCTTTTTTTACTCCACTGGCGAAGTTGAAAATTCGGTACCTCCACGCGTTCCCGAGATAAAGGGTCTTGACGGACAGATAGACGGACAACAAAGTGATCCTATAAGGGCTCCGTTTTTTCCTATTGAGGTAAGGATCCCTTAAAACAGGTTTACCGCATTATACAGAGTTACTTCGGAGACACTGCGCATTTTTTTCCACGCAATAAGTATCGTTAATAAATCAGTCAATATACAGGGTAAATTTTTAAAGTGTGCGTGGATGGCCAAATCCGAAACTGTGAGGAATATCGAAAAACACTGAAAGGAGTTTCGTGCCCGATTTTAATGATTAATCAAACTGCATTATTGGATTTTCGAAAAATTGGTTTTCCTAGTCAGGAATCGAATCGGTTGGATTTATTATTTCGGCTGTATTATTGCATCATCCGAAAGTGTCGCTGATAAGGATCAAATTCTGGGAAGTAATTGACAAACATGACAAACTAAAGGAAAGTGTTAATTTTTTTGGCTTCACTTACCTACACTTTTATTTTTATAAAAATTAGTATGACACCTCGTTGTTAAGTGTCGAAAAGAGTGACTATGTTTGTATTAGTTTTGATTTAATTGTGCGAAAAATGGTAAAACAAAAAAATACGTGTCTATTTATTTTTAATTATCTAGCTACACAATAGCAGGAAATTTGTGGACTAGGACTGCCAGAAATAGGAGTAGGTGGAGACAACTAAGAGAGGCCTTTGCCAAAGAGTTAAGGAAACATTAGATTAAGAAAAGATTGAAAAAAAACTGAATAAAGGCTATTATTATTATTATCTAGCTACAAGTAAAATTTGTGCATTATCTTCGAATTCACCCTGTATATTCATGCTAGGTTACCTCGGGCACATCGCTAAGTTTATATTCGTCAATCTTGTAGGTAGCTAGCGCGTCGCACGCGGCCTCTACCACTTCAGGCTGGTTACACTCCGCTATCAGGCTCCACAGCTTGCGCACCGCGTCCGACACCAGCTTGTCGTACTCTGGGCTTTGGACGCGAAGGGAAGGGACCTCGCTTAGGAGCTTACAGATGCTGGAAAGAAAAAGGGTATATAGAGGTATGCGGAACAGAGAGTAAAGTCCCGCACACCTCCACTGTAGTGGGAGGATCCTCCGACTAGACGTTGTTGTATCTGGTGGCGATAGTTGATGTTCGGACTGTTGTATGTGTTCAAATCGCACGGAGGAATTTGCTTGTGCGATGCAGGATTTCGTTGGTGGTAGTTCGTCGCTGACAGGATAGATGGCGTTGTGGTTGTTTTTGTTGCCGTACAAATTTTGCTTCTTAGTTTTTCATGTGGCGGCATTGATACCGCTACAAGTCTCTTTCAACGCGCAAAACTATAGCGTTTGAAGCTTGGTAGGCCGCTACAGGCATGACTTAGGCTCTAGACAGACGGACTGCATTTCAACTGCAATCCAACTGCAAATTTGCAGTTCGGATGCAGTTTGAATGCAGTCGACACGACTGCAATAGAACTGCAAACCAACCCTACGGTCCAATTGCAGTCGGCGTGCAGTCGTGTGAACTGCACACCGACTGCAATCGGACTGCACGACTAAACAAGACACCATCATGAGAAAAAGTATATCGGCAGAAGAAAGGATTGCAATTACTTTGAGGTAAGCTTTTAACAATTTTAAACATTATTATTTATATTGCAAAGCTCGATCTGTCGCCATTGAATAGGCATTATGAATTAAATTACAAAAATAGTTACTTAAAAAATATATATGTACCTATATAAACAGTTAACCGACTACTTCGTTTATGTATGAGCTATCATCGCTGCAATTATCAGGTGAGACAATATTGCTGTAATGAGATTCTGAAGTTCCTGGCCGATTGAATGTCTTCTGTTGGATAGGAGGTAGATTTGAACTCGAAGGCACGTTATAGTTCATATTTGAAGTAAAATATCTATCTTCTGCTGATATCCTTTTTCTCATGATGGTGTCTTGTTTAGTCGTGCAGTACGATTGCAGTCGGTGTGCAGTTCACACGACTGCACGCCGACTGCAATTGGACCGCAGGGTTGGTTTGCAGTTCTATTGCAGTCGTGCCAACTGCATTCAAACTGCATCAAACTGCAGATTTGCAGTTGGATTGCAGTTGAAATGCAGTCCGTCTGTCTAGAGCCTTAGATGGGGGTACTCCCCAATGAGCCACAAAATTCGATTGCAGAGCGACGTCGCAAACAATGCCTCTGCTTTTCTCGATGTATACGAGATGTCAACGTGGCTAAGTTCAGGTCAAAACACTCACACAGAGACCAACAGGTAAACAGGGTTCAAGAAATGTGACGAATATTATATTATATTATAACATTTAAAAAAATCTTATTATAAAGTGCCGCCTCTGAAATATTACTATATTAGATTGATTCAAATGAACCGCCACTCGTCCATTCAAGGGTTCATTAGAAAACCAGCGTCAGACAGCATCAGTCTGTCTGACATATCGCTGAAATGGACCTTTTTAGTGCAGCCGTGAGACACACACTTAGTTCTTAGCATACCTACATTTCTTTTTTTATTTCTATGTACCGTGCGTGTTTCATGTAAGTGCTAAATAAATATTATTCTTTCTTTCTTTCTTTATAGATTTTAGCCATGGGACTATGATTTTAGCATTTTGACTGGCCTGTTGGTCGAGTGGTTAGTGACCCTGACTGCTTAACCGGAGGTCGTGGGTTCGATTCCCACCCAGGACAAATCTTTGTGTGATGAGCATGATCATTTGTTCTGTGTCTGGGTGTAATTTGTGTATAATATGTATGTATTTAGAAATATATAAGTATGTTTATCAGTTGTCTGGTTGCCATAGTACAGGCTCTGCCTAGTTTGGGATCGGATGACCGTGTGTGAGTTGTCCCAGGATATATTATTATTATTATTTATTGTAAACTAGCTTTTGCCCGCGACTTCGTCCGCGTGGAATAGTTACTTGGGGCAGACATTTTTATTTTAAGATAATGAAGTTTAGTAAAGTTTCAGCCAATACTTCTGAACAGAGAAAGAAAAGATAGATTATAGATAGTTTAAGAAAATGTTCGACGTGATTCTTTACATTGGCATAACTTTTTTATTTATGAACCGATTGACATGAAACAAATACTAAATGTTAAGTGAAGCTTACCACAATGTATTAGTGAAAACCACATCAAGTCGTTTTTGAGATTAGCGTGCACATACGCATAGATAAACAGACAAATAGACAAAAAATCTAACAATCATTGTTTTGGGTGCTATTTGCGTTGATAAAGGTCCCGATAATATTTTTTCTCATATATCTTCCATGTACAGACAGCGATGCGTTACATTTTTATGATACGACTATGTATAGAAGATATAGATAGATTCTACATGCAAAGTAGAATTTACGCTTTTAACTTTTATCACAGAAATACCTGACATTCACACTTCTGTGCTGCCTGTAGTTAATGCACGCTCCCTAGTATATTAAGCCCCTAGTATATTTACCCATAGTATATTAAGTCCTCTTATTATTGTTTTCACATTGTGTGTACCTATGTGCCAAATAAACATATTTTCTTTCTTTTTTTCTTCTTCTAAAATATCCCGTGACTTACCTGATCTGCACACTATGCCTATTATCCCTGGCCAGCTTGGGCTGCAGCGCCGTCCACGTGGTGTGTGGCGCCAGCGCCGCGCCACGCCATAGCAGCGCCAGCGACGCCACGCACACGCACGTCGCCACGCCGCCCGAGCGCTCGCTGCAGCGGTTCAGCAGGGAGGAGATCACGGAGACCAGCTCTAGGCCGTGGCTTGTTGGGCTGCGGTGGGGAGATTAACGTAACAGTTAAGCAAGGGCCCACCTAAATAGAATTGTATTCAGCCACACCAATAGAATTTGTTTTTTGTAGAAGAATTGTGTTACTATTTTTGGTAGACAATAAAGGAGATTCTATCGTATTATACAAAAAGTGGTATATCTTATATAAGCGATTCAATAGGTTAGAACACAGCGCTCCTTTTATTACAGACACATTTCATTCAAAAGTAAGAAATAAAATCGAGTTCTGTTAAGTTCACATGTGGAAAAGCAATAAATATATTGAGTATTGAAACTTGACGTCGGACATAAATCTAATCTAATTAGCCCGTTATGTCCTCATTTCATCAGTACATCTTTCCACATTTGTCTTGGACATCAATACACATATGTAAGCCCTACAAGGTATTATTATAATCATCACACCAGCAGGATCAAAATTCACACCAAAACAACATCACAAATAGAAGAAAATCATAAAACGGGCCGACTAACATTGCTCTACAAAGTGATTGTGATTACATACCGTATCTCACAGATTCTCTTGACGGCGACCGCCTTAGCAATATCGACCTCCCATTTCAAGTCATCTTGCTTGCCTATACCAGGGTCCACTAGAATTTCTTGTAGGTACGGGAAACATCGCACCTGTAATTATATATAAGATTATATTGTTGATCTCCTTTAAATTATCTACTTATATGAGCTTCACGAAAAGTAAAATTATAAATGTAACAAAAGATCAACATTTTGTTAGGATTTAACCAAGACGTTTGATAGCATAGATTACAATAAATCTTATAAAAAACTAATGAAATAAACGACTAAGGCGTTCGAATACATTTTTTTTAGCGTATAACAATATATTTTATGTTAAACACAAGGAAAAGCGAGTTTTAACATTTTTAAACACATTTGTAGGAAATAAAAAATTGGAGTACTGCAGGTAAGAATGATAGGCCCATTACTAATATGTATAACTAAACATACCTGTGTCTCTGCCAAGCTGGTGTACAACATGATTAGGAACGAAGTTGGCACGCCTTTGTTGGCCTTTATTTTGTTGAGTACCGATACTATTGTTGGCACATTTTCCTGAAACAAAATAAAAGCAACTTATATGTATATCAGTAAAAGTCATTCATTACATTCTTGAACCCGGATGGGTTCAAGAATGTAATGAATGACTGTAATGAATGAATGTAATGTGATGAATGAATGTAATGTAATGAATGGCTTTAGAAGGAACACGGATGTGTTCCTTCTAAAGCCCTTTGCGTTCCAGGGCCGCGGTGACTCTTTCGAACAAATTCCGCAACCCTGACAGGCTCTGGCCGTAGCGGACCCCGTCTTCTGTGCTGACATCTCTTTGAGGCGCGCGTGAAACACAACGCGCCATCGACCCGGGCCAGGTGATGATCGGACTGGGCACGCCACTATTGCGGCGGTAAGGCCCCTCTTTGAGGAGTGGCTGGAGAGGCGCCACGGCGTCCTCACCTTCCGCCTGAGCAGGTACTGACCGGACACGGCTGTTTCGGGAGGTACCTGTTTCGGATTAAGCGGGAGGACACGCACGGGTCAGCACTGCGAGGATCGACCGGAGGACACGGTTGAGCATACGGTGGAGGTCTGCCCTGCTTGGGCTGAGCAACGCCGTGTCCCAACCAGGGCCGGACGCGAGAGGTCACCGCCGCCGATCGCCTCGACGAAGACACGGCATTGCTCCACCGTATGCTCCACCGTGTCCTCCGGTCGATCCTCACAGTGCTGACACCCGGGCGTGTCCTCTCCAGCCAAGTTGGCGCTACTTTGGCAAGATTGCTTCCACCGTCACATTGACACTACTTACTTAATATTAAAAAAAAATAGTTTTCACAGATGATTGGACCTGACGTCTCAGTGATGCCACCTTGTAGCAGTCATTTCAGATAACCCGAATTGACAGAATACCGCACAGAATAGTCAGCTAGGAAACACCGGCCTCATCTAGCTTAAAATGACCAAAAAAGAATGACGTGTAAAAGTTTTATGTTTAACATACTTGCATTTTTAACTCACCTTAGTCTTCGCCATCAGCGGCAACGCCCTCAGGCACTCCAACCTGACCCTCGGACACTTATCACTCGCGATCTTAAACACCAACAACGGTAGAATCTGCACCGACACCTCCTTCTTATACCCCACCAATTCAGCCACTATCTTCAACAATTTCACCACTATCTCTTCATACCACCCTTCCTTCCTCTTCTCTAAAATCATACCGAGTAGGAAAGGTAGCAACTCTAGTTTGACATCGTCATTTACTGTAGCAATTGAGTCTAACCAGCTTTTTAATTTATCCGGGTTATCTCTCATTCGTTCCCAGTTTTGGTTCAACTTTAATATTATCGATAAATGGCTGTCAGTGTACATTAATGCTTGGAAAGTCTTATTTGCTTTGAGGTTTGGTGTGTGGAGGCGAGTGTCGTCTTTGTAGCTGTCCTGGTAAGTGTCCAGGATCTTTGAGGCTACTTTAAGGGCTGATGCTGTGAGGTAAGAGGGAAGGTTCAGCCATTGAAGTGAGAGGGCCACGAACACGTTTAGGGAAATGGCGGAGTACTCAAATTTGCTGATTATGTTTAGACCTGTGAATAAAAAAAAATATTTTTTGGAAGTTATACTAAACTAAACTCTATTTTTTAGTCAAAAGCAGAAATTTCCGAGAACTTTAATGATAGTCATATAGTGGTCAAACGCAAGCCTAATTTAGCAACTGACTCACAAGGTGGTATTTCCAAAACTCGACTTGAAGAATCAAACACATCATAACATTATTTTTACTCTGATATCTGGCGAAATACGGGTTTACAATAGGTACACCTCTAACTCTTCTGGCACAATAGGCGTTACTTAATGTGTTTTGTATAAATTGATAGTTGATATGAATGCATCTACACATTTATACAAGTCTGTGTAGTAGATCACAAATCTATAAAGAATAAAAAAAACTGCTATAAAGCCGTATCAACAGATACGCTTTTGAACTCAGTTCATGTCATCATAAACTTATCTTGAATTACTAACAAAAAGCAACAAAAACTAAGCTAGGACAAATCTTAAATAAATAGGATAAAAACTATCCTATGTCCTTTCACGGGACTCAAACAGTCTATATACCTACCAAATTTCATCTAAATCGGTCCAGCCGTGTGCATACTCACAAACTTTCGCCTTTATAATATTAGTGGGATAGTGTGATGAATAAATCATTTTAGCCTCACGGGACAAAGGTCGAGATAAAAAATTATAAAACATGCCTAAGTCTAACCTATTTATACTTAACTCCCTCCCTTGGTTTCTCTCAGATTCGTTCCTGACGCACTCCATCAAAAGATGATAGCAATTTATGAATTATAATAAAAACTCACACAAATTAAACAGCTCGTGCAGATACAAAGCGGATGTATCAGCTAAGTTCTCAGCTAACAGCATCACAGTGATGCCAGCGACTGTCCTCAGCTCCGGGGCGTCGAGCGCGAAGCAACGCTCTATGAGACTGTAGCAGGACCGGGGATCACGTCTGGAAGATAATATATAAATAAAGATGATATACTGATGACTAGAGATCGGAATAGGTAGACTATATTTACCTAATGTTCGTGGAAGTTAATAACATAGAGTTGATAATACCTCCTCTAAAATCCCGGAATCATAAACATGACGATTGTATCCCGGGATTTAAGAAATTGCAAATGACTTATCGCGCTTTGAATACATTTGAACAAAATTATTATATTGAAGAATCTTACTATGTTTTTAGAGTTCCGTACCTACTAAAACTGTTAAATTAAATAGCTTTGTTCTCGCACAACTCTTTCTTCTTTTGATTCTTCAAATCAATAATTTATAACTATACTCAAAGTCCAGTTCATGTTTTTATGAACCCGGGTGTGAATTTCATTGTCATGATTCCATTTATGATTCCGGGATTTTACACGAGGTATTATCAACTCTATGTTACTTACTTCTACGAACATTAGGTAAATATAGTCTACCTATTCCGATCTCTGCTGATGACTAAGTAATAGTTAGTGAGAGCTTTTCCTCCCATAGATGTTGGAAAATAACAGAAGAACTTTCAGTTAAAGCAAACTTAAGGATAATTCCGCCGACTCTAGATAGGCAATGTGCACCAGATACTGGGCCGTTCAACACCGAAACTTCAATATAGCAACTTGGCTCATTGAAATTTGAGCTTATGTCATGGCACGTAAATTTTCGTGGTCGCGCTGCGCCTGGTACTCGCACGTCTCTGTCACGGCGCTGAAGGCTGCGTGCGAGCGTTCTATTATAATAATGTTACACATACTGCAGCGTAATGAGTTGGTGTGACAGTCTGGCGAGCATGGGCAGTAGTGCTATCACGTGGTCGCGCTGCGCCTGGTACACGCACGCCTCTGTCACGGCGCGGTAGGCTGCGTGCGAGCGTTCTATTATAATAATGTTACACATACTGCAGCGTAATGAGTTGGTGTGACAGTCTGGCGAGCATGGGCAGTAGTGCTATCACGTGGTCGCGCTGCGCCTGGTACACGCACGCCTCTGTCACGGCGCGGTAGGCTGCGTGCGAGCGTTCTATTATAATAATGTTACACATACTGCAGCGTAATGAGTTGGTGTGACAGTCTGGCGAGCATGGGCAGTAGTGCTATCACGTGGTCGCGCTGCGCCTGGTACACGCACGCCTCTGTCACGGCGCGGTAGGCTGCGTGCGAGCGTTCTATTATAATAATGTTACACATACTGCAGCGTAATGAGTTGGTGTGACAGTCTGGCGAGCATGGGCAGTAGTGCTATCACGTGGTCGCGCTGCGCCTGGTACACGCACGCCTCTGTCACGGCGCTGTAAGCTGCGTGCGAGCGTTCTATTATAATAATGTTACACATACTGCAGTGTGATGAGTTGGCGTGACAGTCTGGCGAGCATGGGCAGTAGTGCTATCACGTGGTCGCGCTGCGCCTGGTACACGCACGCCTCTGTCACGGCGCTGTAAGCTGCGTGCGAGCGTTCTATTATAATAATGTTACACATACTGCAGTGTGATGAGTTGGCGTGACAGTCTGGCGAGCATGGGCAGTAGTGCTATCACGTGGTCGCGCTGCGCCTGGTACACGCACGCCTCTGTCACGGCGCTGTAAGCTGCGTGCGAGCGTTCTATTATAATAATGTTACACATACTGCAGTGTGATGAGTTGGCGTGACAGTCTGGCGAGCATGGGCAGTAGTGCTATCACGTGGTCGCGCTGCGCCTGGTACACGCACGCCTCTGTCACGGCGCTGTAAGCTGCGTGCGAGCGTTCTATTATAATAATGTTACACATACTGCAGTGTGATGAGTTGGCGTGACAGTCTGGCGAGCATGGGCAGTAGTGCTATCACGTGGTCGCGCTGCGCCTGGTACACGCACGCCTCTGTCACGGCGCTGTAAGCTGCGTGCGAGCGTTCTATTATAATAATGTTACACATACTGCAGTGTGATGAGTTGGCGTGACAGTCTGGCGAGCATGGGCAGTAGTGCTATCACGTGGTCGCGCTGCGCCTGGTACACGCACGCCTCTGTCACGGCGCTGTAAGCTGCGTGCGAGCGTTCTATTATAATAATGTTACACATACTGCAGTGTGATGAGTTGGCGTGACAGTCTGGCGAGCATGGGCAGTAGTGCTATCACGTGGTCGCGCTGCGCCTGGTACACGCACGCCTCTGTCACGGCGCTGTAAGCTGCGTGCGAGCGTTCTATTATAATAATGTTACACATACTGCAGTGTGATGAGTTGGCGTGACAGTCTGGCGAGCATGGGCAGTAGTGCTATCACGTGGTCGCGCTGCGCCTGGTACACGCACGCCTCTGTCACGGCGCTGTAAGCTGCGTGCGAGCGTTCTATTATAATAATGTTACACATACTGCAGTGTGATGAGTTGGCGTGACAGTCTGGCGAGCATGGGCAGTAGTGCTATCACGTGGTCGCGCTGCGCCTGGTACACGCACGCCTCTGTCACGGCGCTGTAAGCTGCGTGCGAGCGTTCTATTATAATAATGTTACACATACTGCAGTGTGATGAGTTGGCGTGACAGTCTGGCGAGCATGGGCAGTAGTGCTATCACGTGGTCGCGCTGCGCCTGGTACACGCACGCCTCTGTCACGGCGCTGTAAGCTGCGTGCGAGCGTTCTATTATAATAATGTTACACATACTGCAGTGTGATGAGTTGGCGTGACAGTCTGGCGAGCATGGGCAGTAGTGCTATCACGTGGTCGCGCTGCGCCTGGTACACGCACGCCTCTGTCACGGCGCTGTAAGCTGCGTGCGAGCGTTCTATTATAATAATGTTACACATACTGCAGTGTGATGAGTTGGCGTGACAGTCTGGCGAGCATGGGCAGTAGTGCTATCACGTGGTCGCGCTGCGCCTGGTACACGCACGCCTCTGTCACGGCGCTGTAAGCTGCGTGCGAGCGTTCTATTATAATAATGTTACACATACTGCAGTGTGATGAGTTGGCGTGACAGTCTGGCGAGCATGGGCAGTAGTGCTATCACGTGGTCGCGCTGCGCCTGGTACACGCACGCCTCTGTCACGGCGCTGTAAGCTGCGTGCGAGCGTTCTATTATAATAATGTTACACATACTGCAGTGTGATGAGTTGGCGTGACAGTCTGGCGAGCATGGGCAGTAGTGCTATCACGTGGTCGCGCTGCGCCTGGTACACGCACGCCTCTGTCACGGCGCTGTAAGCTGCGTGCGAGCGTTCTATTATAATAATGTTACACATACTGCAGTGTGATGAGTTGGCGTGACAGTCTGGCGAGCATGGGCAGTAGTGCTATCACGTGGTCGCGCTGCGCCTGGTACACGCACGCCTCTGTCACGGAGCTGTAAGCTGCATAGGAGCGTTCTATTAAAGCTGGGTTACAGATCTGTTGGTTAAAATAATTTTCTGTTGGTAAAGTAATACTTGGGGTGCACTATAAAGGATTATAAAATAAATAAAATATTTTTTTAAATAGGAATAGAGTGCGCTGGGTAAACTTGAGAAAGCCAGTCTTGCCCAGGTTTTCTCTAGTGTTACCACATGCTAATATTAGAGAGGTGAGAGAAATGGACGAAAACAAAGTCTTTTCAAAGGGTACAAAAGCCTTTAAAAAAGTAAGATAATTATGCTGACAAAGATTGTAAATAAATGAAGTCTTAGTTTAGTTTTTTTTAGTTGATTACTAAAACCAAAGCACATACCTGTTGACAACTAAGACAGGCTAGTAGTAGAGATGACTGGGCAGTAGTGGTTGGCAGGCTGAGCAATAGTTGCCAGGGCCTGATGCTGTGGTCTCTCTGAGGGTGACAAGTGAGCCAGAGGAATACTGGCCTTAGCAGCTCCAAGCTGTTAGATGATACTCTAGAATGGAAAAGATATATATTTTTTAAAGATTCTGTGACAAAATGACTTATTCATTGTGGTTATTTCTTGAGTTGCAATTCTTAAGTAGGGAAATAAATTGCATCTATGATAGGCACCAAATAAACTTGCAATAGATTAATAAATAATTGACCCACCTACATTTTTAAACATTCTTAACTTCAAAATCAGAAAAAAAATTCTTAAAGCTGTCCTGAATCTACATCTATCAAGATCCTTTAGATTTTCTTGTAATGAACAACCTTTCATAATTTATTTTTTCGGGTACCTATGAAGATATATGTATAAGGGAAAGGTCAAAGTACTTCATTGCAAAATCTGGCACCTACCAAAAATATTGCTTAGTTTTTTTTATCAATATATTTAAATGTGTGTTCTCTCAAAATTTTTCACCTCATCAAAAGTTAGCTTACAAGTATTTACATAGTTTCATATAAAACATATATTTCACTAGTTGCCACCCGCATGATTGTCGAAAATTGTCCCAAGGGAACATATTCCCGGCATAAAAAGTATCCTATGTGTTATTCCAGACTATAATCTACCACTGGGCCAAATTTCATTAAAATCCATTCAGTAGTTTTTGTGTGAAAGAGTAACAAACATCCATCCATCCATCCATCCTT
Organism: Mamestra configurata; assembly: GCA_002192655.3. Classification (NCBI taxonomy): domain Eukaryota; kingdom Metazoa; phylum Arthropoda; class Insecta; order Lepidoptera; family Noctuidae; genus Mamestra; species Mamestra configurata. Next base: position 91,792 of record NDFZ01004969.1, on the reverse strand, counting down.
CCAAACTTTCGCATTTATAATATTAGTAGGATATTAACCGATTCCATACAAAACTTCAACTCACATTTAGAGACAAAAAAAAGATCAGGAAGTGGTAACAAACTCACATATAATCAGGATGTGTGCACAGCGCATGCATCTGTGCCAATACATCATCTTCAGCACCCTTGTTCTTCTCCAGCACCGTGATGAATGGATGCTGCGGAGACTTGAGGGTGAACTGACACTTGTACTGGTGGCCAGGCACTAGGCGGGCCTTCAGGTCCAGGATAAGGAGACCAGCCATTGTGGATATTATTGCTGAGTAGTTACTGTAAAAATGTGTTTCAAATAATGTAGTCTCCTCTTCCCTTTAATTTTATTTTGTTTTATTCAAGTATATGCATCAATATTTTTTAGCTTCTATCTGATATTATCAGCAAAACATTAAAAATTATACTCACTGTGTACTTGGCAACAAGGTTACTAAAGTAGACATAGTGTGAGCAATTTCCAGTACCCCGAGCTCCACCAGCGCCAGCAGACCCTGGCACGCCGTTAGGCTCACCCTGGCATCCTTTGAAGAACACTTCTCTCTCAGAAACTTCAGCTCTTCATTCTCATTTACAAATCTTTGACGTTCTATTGGCTTGTATTTCGATTTAATCGTGGATATGAGTTTGTCGATTGCGTTGACTATCAAAACACTGTTCTTGGTGTTCAGTTTGTATTCAATCTCGTCCATTTTAAAGATGTTTTTTATATCAATCAAACAATACAATCGCCGGCACAAACAGCTGGCGTTGACACTTTAGCAGAAATGGCTAGTGGAATGAGTAGCTAATGACATTTTGTTGAACTGTCATCGGTTTTTTTTTCTTTTTGGCAATCACGTACATTTTAAATTGTCTTTTTGACTTTCATTTTCATAAAATCTACGATGTTCTCTCGTTGGTTTGATCTTGGCTTGAATTTCAGTTACTGTCAATTAATGGTCTGAAGGCAAAATGTTACGCGACCTTTACTTTCTTTTTTAATATTGCCCTCTGGCAACTTTTTACCATCATCCATCAAATGTCAAATAGTGCGTTCCATTTTAGGATTCAATACATTTTTTAGCATAATTCTGCTAGCAGAAAGTACAAACTCTGTGTTATGATGCTAAATACTCATTACATTGATAAGCTGGAATCCGAAAATTAAAAGTGAAGAAGCATTTGCTTTTGTGGGCTTGGCAAGTTGGAATTTTATAGAAAATAACAAAAACAGTGCTAGAAATCTTACACGATAACATTTGTAAAAATGTCGACGCCCCCAAGAGAGACCATTCAGAAACAAATTCAGCAAGACTGGGCGAACAGGGAATACATAGAAGTAATAACGGGCAGCATCAAGAAGATCACAGATTTCCTCAATTCATTTGGTTCGTTATTTTTCTAATTACCTATAATGTTTTGATATAAACAGAATTCTATTCTTATTTCTTTATAGTAATGTAGACTTTGACTACGTTAAAGAGGGCGTAAAGATGTAAATTGAGATGATTCATGGATTTGTATCCTAACTTTAAAATGTAATCTACTTTGTTGCGTTCCATGGACTTGGCCCAAAACTTAGTTTAAAAATCGTTGTAAGCTCCCCTTACAACAAATGCTAAACTATGAACCTAAGTGTTTTTTAATTGCATTGTTTATTTTCTTTTCCTGCTAGCTCTGAAAGTCTTTTTGCTGCAATAAATAAGCAACTAATATGTACCTAATAAAATTATAAACTAGGGCGCAATCAAAGTCAAAGTCAAAACGTTTATTTCAATTACGCCATTAAACGGCACTTTTGAACGTCATCTTTACAGTTCAGTAAAATAATAATATTACATTAATAAAGTGACTCTACTGTCCATTCGGAAAGGTAGATTCTTATAGAGAAGAACAGACAAGAAACTCCATAAATCAAGAAACTCAGTAGAATAATAAGTGAAAACAATAATATTATTTTATTTTCATTTCCAGACATGTCATGCCGATCCCGTCTAGCCACACTTAATGAAAAACTTACATCACTGGAAAGGAAGATTGACTACTTGGAGGCTTGTGTAAGTATTCAATACTTATTACCTGTCTGTAAAATGTCCCGACATCATAAATGATCGTACATAACTAGAACAATCCCTTAAAATAGGATGCAATAGTATTAATTCTTGGATCACAAAGATTTTGAAAGCCTATTCTCAGGATCGTCTTATATTCAACATAAAAAGCATATTTATTGATTCCCTATTATTTGGACACAATTTCTAAATCAGACTAATAGTTTTTTTTACAAAAAAATTGAACAGAACAAAATTTTTAACAGAAATGCCAACCTGGAATTCAAACCCAGGAGCTGAAACTTGTGGATGGAACAAAACCAGTAGAACTATAGAATTAGTAAAATTGTAAGCTAATCTAGTGAAATTTTATATTTATTATGTAGAATTTTAAATATTTTTTTTATTTATTATCTCTATTTATTAAGGATAACACTAGCTATGAGTGTATTTAAAGAACGTTTTTAAAATATTTTTATCAAATAGGCATAGTTTTTTATTCTAATAAAAGTGTAAAATTAGACAAATCAGCACTAAAAAATAAATAAAGAATCACTTGAGTATTAAAAATAAGCGTCCATTTCACGCAAGCACAATTTTTAGGCACCATTTAGCATACTTCACATACACAGATAAAACATAAATGTAAAAAAAAAACAACATTATCATTATTTTACAATTTTTATTTCTTTTCAGGTAACTAAAGGTGAAACACTGACATAATCTGATTATTATAAGTAATTAATAATTTAGAGTATTTAAGTTAAAATTCCATGAGATTTGTATGATTCCTTTTGTTTTAACTATTATAATAAATGCTTGTTTAAAGTGTAGTTTAGATTAGGTATCTTTTAAGTATACAAAATTCTTATATCTATATTGTATTAGTAGAATATAAATGTATCAGATAGTTGCTGTAATATAAAATGAGTTTTTCTATGTAAACTTTATTGCCAATGTAATCAATAATGTATGTGTATGTAGACTACATTGTAATCATGGACAAATGAGCACTGCCCCAGTTAAGCAGAAGTCATAACAATTTGTTTATTATGCGACTGCTTTTACTGTAATTATACCTATGTATTTAAAAAAGTTATCGTGATTTTATTTATATTTTAGCTTGAATATTTCAAAAAAATATTTCCATAAAATTATAAACCACATTATGGTAAATAAATGAGAATTCAGATTTAATTATTACAGTAAATTACATAATAGGGTATTTTATTTCATTGTTTGTGTTAAAAAGTAACTTTATCTAAAACAAACAACTTTTTTTTATCTATTCATAATTAAATAAGTCAGAAAACCCTGAAATTTATAGTTTCACCAGTTTTTAAAATAGGTAACAAAAAAAAAAAAAGATGCACGTACTGACATATGACGTCACCGTCGTCAGATTACACGCGTACAAGACCACCATTCTTCCTTAAGTAAGTATATAAATATATGAAATGCTAACTTAATTTAAATACCTATTCTGACGCTATTTTAGGAATAAGATCTTAGTGCTATTTAATGCTTCATTATAATTTTTCTACAAAATAGAGGAAAATATATCATACGCTATTTCGCTTTCACGTCACTGGTTTAAAACAAAAGGTCCGAAATCCTATACTTTCTCCAATAAAACTGCTACTCCTTGGCCGCCACCGCAGCTCGATGCGGCTATTCCTCGTTTTAAATTACGCCGTCTGAAAAATAATTAATATCTGCTAATTAAAAAAACAAGGATTAGGTATTCTATTGCTCTCTCACGTTATTGACATAGGAATGCAAAGGCCCTACTATGACTTCTTAAAACCATCATAATTCAGTGTAAAAGGGAGACGGAGCTATACAAGACGCATCTATCGACGCACCATCCCTTTTCCACAACGGAATCATGATGGCATTGGCACGTAATATTAAGCATAGATAGTAGGCTAATAGCGTACGTTTTTATGATTTCTTGCTCGTATAAAGCAACGACAAATTTATTATTCCTGAATAAAAAGGAGTACCTAGGTATCTTGCTCTTTAAATAAAACATAAATGTGACACTAAACTTACCTTAGTTCATGAACAAGATGTGTGGCCATTCTCGCCCCGGTTGCAGAGATTGGATCCCCTAACGCTAGTGCTCCACCGCTTACGTTTAATTTCTTCAGGTCTACCTTCAGCTCCTTAGCTGCGATAAGAGCTTGGGATGAGAAGTTTTCGTTTATCTGAAATGCAACGTTAGTTAAATCTTTACATTCCTATAGAAATGTCAGGTGCCCCTGCTGGTTTCTTTAAGTAATTTAGAATTAATTATTTCTGCTTGGTCTGAACATAGAAGATCCCAAAAACATTCGATTATAATTATTTATATCACAGGGATAAAAACTTGAGACTTTTTCGGCTAATTTTTAAACCTCCTTTTTTTTTTGTTTTTTGTAAATCTACTTTTCTATTTATATATCGTCGCTGTAGAATGATAACCTCGTATGTCGAAAAATCTCCTTTTTTTTTTTTTGTAAAAATCGGATGAAAACCACGTATTTTATAATACGGCGAAACCGTGAACCCAGTATATGACTACTAGTGCCATCTATCGAGTAAAACGAAAACCTCTTATCTGTGACTCGTCGGCCATCTTGCTGTCACAAGTGAGAAAACCACGTAAAAAGTGCATGGTGTGGGCGTTGCTCTGCATTTTTGAGATTTTTTGTGAAAAATTGTGGATAAAGCGATCTGAAGTAAGTTTATTTTAATTCTTTATACTTTTAAGTACGTTTGGGTTCTATTTTTAGAACTGGGGAGTTATTGTTTAGCAATTTAATATGCGTTCGATAATTTAGCGGGAACATTGCTAGGAAAACCCCGTATGTCACCGGTAATGCAAACCAACTTAGTGACATAACTGACATACTAGGTTTTCACATAAGATTTTAACGGCTTTATATGATCAAACTATTCACTGCCAATAGTGAAAATAAAGATCTTAGTTTATGATCAATAACGGCTGCAAATATTAGGTTAGCATTCATTTGTCAGCAAGAAGTTAAAAGTCACACGTGAAAACCACGTATAGTTGTAAATTCAAACAACATACGAGGTTTTCGTGTCCTGATGTTTACCGGTATGACGGCTTTTCTTTAAAATTAAATTGGTAATATTACTTTTTTTTTCAGGAAAAATGTTTAGTAGAGGGAGAAAATTAGTGGCAGCGTGTCTTAAGAACCATTCACCACCAGAAGACTTAATCACCCTTGCTGACTTAGAAGAATCTCCGTCTTTGTTACAGTCAGATCAAAATATTGATAGACTGGCAGAATGGTCTGCAATGCTGTCTTCAGAACAAACACTGGAAAATCTTCCATTTACAGCAAATCCCGATCTTGAAAATGATGAAACAATCACAGTATCCGAAATTCCACCATCGGCACCGTCTACTTCTGCTATGCGAAACAACGAAAACACTGAGAATCACAATTTGCAAGTTTTAGAGACTGAAGATGATACAGATTTCAGCAGCGACGACTCTGTGCAAGATCCAAATTTTCAGCCAAATGACAGCCCTGAAATTTTGAGGGAGATCTCCAATTGTCAACGAAAAAGAGCTAAACGCGGACGAAGTGATAAATCTCAATGGATGTATGAGCAACAAAAAAACAAACGATTGAAGGGTGAGGGATATCTGGGAAGAAGAAAAAACGAAGAAGGAAAAATTGTCTACGATGTCCAAAAGGCGCCAAAAGAAATGAAACCTCGGTGTGAACATAACAACAACGCCAAATATTTTGAATGCTGTAAACTCTCGGACGATTCAAGATTACAGATTTTCGAGCATTTTTGGCTACTGAATAGGGAAGCAAAACGTTGCTTAGTGTCATCACTTGTACTGAAAAGCGGTACTGTGCAAAAAAAAACTGCAAGCTCTAACTCCCGCAGAAGTTATTCGTATAGGTATAATTTGAAAGATAACGGGGCAATATTTAGAGTCTGTAAAAATATGTTTTTAAACACAATAAATATCGGTGAATGGTCTGTCCACAACTGGGTTGAAAACAATGTTCTAAGAAATACAGAGCCCGTTTCAGGCAGAAACAGCAACAGAGGACAAGCAAATAATTTGAAAAAAGAATTACTGAGAGAGTTCTTCCATTCCCTGCCGAAGCTTGAGTCACACTATTGCAGAAAGAGTACAACAAAACTATATTTAGAACCCTATTGGCAATCTAAATCGGCACTTTTTAATGAATATTTAAAATATACAAAAGACCAAAACAAATCTCATCTCAGTGCCTCAAGGTATACATTTTGGGAAGTATTTGAGAGCCTGAATTTGTCCTTATTTCGTCCAAAAAAGGACCAGTGTGACACTTGCTGTGGTCATAGGGCTGGAAATGTTAGTGATACAGACTATCAACTACATTTAATTCGGAAAACTGAAGCACAAAGCCAAAAAGAGAAAGATAAAGCAAAAAATGATGATTCTGTTGCTGTATTTACTATGGATTTGCAAGCTGTCTTGCTTTGTCCGTATTTAAAAGCTTCAGCGCTTTATTACAAGACGAAGCTCAAGGTGCATAATTTTACGATAAATAATCTGAAAACCAAAGAAGGTTTTTGTTTCCTCTGGGATGAGTCTGAAGGCGGTTTAACAGCTGACGAATTTTCAAGTATCATAGTTGATTTCATAATTAACTATGTTGACACGGCAGTCATTCGCAAAGTGATTATATACAGCGATGGGTGCACCTACCAGAATAGAAATTCAATTCTTTCAAATGCACTTCTATTCGTAGCCGCTAAGATAGGTATAGTCATAGTCCAAAAATACCTGGAGAAGGGTCACACCCAAATGGAATGCGATGCGATGCATTCCACGATTGAACGACAGATAAAAAATCGCGAGATTTATTCTCCAGCAGGGTATGTTGAAGCATGTAAGACTGCCCGTAACAATCCTGGTCCCTACAATGTTGTCCAGTTAGACCACACAGCCTTCAAAAAATACAGCTCTCAACCGTATTTTTCATCAATAAGGCCAGGCAATAAGGTTGGCGATCCACAAGTCACTGACATATGTTGCCTTAAATATGATCCAGAAGGATCCATAAAGTTCAAGCTAAGTCATTCGGAAGAATACCAAGTACTACCAAGGAGAATACATCAACCAAACGCTGGTGATTGTTTTCAACAGTTGTATAATTCAAAGTTACCCATTACTAAGGTAAAGTACAACCATCTTCAGGAAATAAAATGTGTGATTCCTCGAGATTTACATTCATTCTATGACAGCTTGCCGCATTCATAATTATTCAATTTGTTTTTGCCTTTTTCTCATAGCTATTGTGGTTTACTTTGGGTATGTGGATGAAAACGGACTTCGTTTGTTATGATTAGGTTTAAGATTATTAGGTTAAGCTTGTGATTCCACTGATCTCTGTGAATGAAAATCTTTCTGTACTGATTTGTTACCTACCAAAAACTTGTCCACATTGTATTCATTAAACATTATTTTTTTATTCTAATTCAGTGTCATTATTTTGAAAACCTCGTAACTACGTAGATATAAGAACAGAAAACCTCTTAAGTCATTTCTCTGGTATAATCTAATTAAGTAAGGCATCGGTTAATAACATAAATAAGTCCTTTCTATCATTCAAAACATGAGACAAAAGCACATAAAAATATTTTAAACATTGACGAAATTAACCGTTTTTTTCGTTTCCTGTAAAGTTTGGATTGCTGGACATACGAGGTTATCATTCTACAGCGACGATATCTAAAAATGAATTGGTGTTCGTTTGGCCGCGTTCCCACTATGTTGTGACGACAGATTATCGTGTCGTTTAAAGCGTCGTGGCTTGTGTATTTAAATGGAGATGTTCACATATCGGACGACACGATTATCCGTCGCACAGAGGAGTATTTGACCTAAAAAGTCGATCAAAAGTCGAAAACTCAAATTTTGTTATATTGCTTTACAGCGAATGTATCGTAAAGCCCAATAGCCATTACGTCACAAAACGGCCATCTTGGCTCTGCCCCGCCCCACCACCAACCGTAGCAGCAGTCGGAACCCAGTCGTTGCGTGAATCGTATGTCTTCGTTCTCGGCACTACAGTTAAAACGTGATCTTTTAATTGCATTTAGTCGTGTGTTTGGTGAAATTTTGTGATAACCATTATGGATATTTTGGAAGAAGGTATGTAGTTACTTTATTAAAGCATGTTTATTTTGGTATTACACTTGATTTAACTTAGAATTTGCAGCTTAAATGTACTCCATGAAAAATGCAACTATTTTTTAGTTAACTCCGTACATAAAGGTGTTTTTGTTTATGAGTTAAGCCGAGTTAACTTATGATTTTAGGTGTAACATATAGTTTAATTATTCCTGATATGGTTTTTAAAGGAAAATGTTCCGCACACATCCGCCATTTTTTTATTTATTTTTTTTACGGAATAAGTCGAAATCAGCTTTTATAAAACAACATCTCATTTTTATTCCAGAAAATGCAATGACGTCGATGGAGATGACTAAAAAATCACTATATGAAGTCATAAAGCAATGTTCAGACAGGAAGGTAGTACAGAAGTTTGAGTTTTTAGAAAATCGTCTTAAAATAATCACGAAATGCCTTGACAATAAACAAAGTTCACTTAGAATTGCCTTAAAATCATTTAAATATCAATTTAAACAAAAATGGAAAAGGAAAAACGCTTCTTAACTAATAATGAACAATGGCTCAACACTTTTATTACACTACCTGCGTGGACAACAAGAAAGGCCGGCCGACCAACAAAGGAATTCAAGGAATTGAGCGATCAAGCAAAGAGGCGCAAAACAAAGGATTTGAGGGAACAAATACCCTGTGAAGAGTTAACCTATGCAGCCCAAATGAGTCAACGTGCTGCAGGACATAGTGACGCGTCAAAAATGCAGTGTCACATTAGAGGCCTTGTCAAGTGGACTTAAAATTGATACGAAGAAATTTGAAAACTTTGCTGAACAAACTGCAAAGCTGTATGTAGATTTGTATGAGTGGTACCCTATGTCGCCTACAATGCACAAAGTTTTAAGACATGGGGCTACAGTCATTGAACATGCTATTCTGCCTATTGGCCAGTTGTCGGAAGAGGCGGCTGAGGCCAGAAACAAACACTTCCGCATGTATAGGCAGAATTTTTCAAGACGCAGGCAGAATTTTTCAGAAACGTCTTTGTTACAATCTTCTCGCGAAAACTTCGCGAGAAGATTGTAACAAAGACGTTTTAAACAGACTTCTGCTAACTTCGGATCCTTTATTGAGCAGCACCAGGCAAAGGCACCGGAAAAGAAGTAAGCCGTTTTCCGTTGAGGCATTAGAGCTCTTAATCCCGGAGACATCGAACGTCTCATCTACAGAATCAGACAATGAGGAGGACGATGAATCTAGCGAAGGCGAATCTGAATAGTTTTTTTTATGTAATTTTTTTATTATTTTAAATTGTACGTGTGTATGATGTTTCAAATACAAAATTATCACTTTATACTACTTATTTTATATCCAATCGAAAAATATCACAAAATAATTTTGATCGACTTTTTGGGTCAAATACTCCTCTGTGCGTCGTCCACTACTTTTTCCATACAAAATGTATGAGACACTCGTCCAATGATAAAATCGTCACGACATAGTGGGAACGCGCCCTTAGTCTTGCTAAAACTCGTGAACGGCTGAACCGATTTGGCTAATTTTGGTTTTGAAATATTTGTGGAAGTCCAGGGAAGGTTAGAACGGTGAGAAAATGTGGAAAAATTGCGAGTAAAATAGTAAAAACTTTTTAGTGGTTCACAGCGTACCGGCGTGATGTTTTGTTATGAACTGGTGTAAACAATAGACATCATAAGATTTCAGAAATCCAAGTCCATTTGCTATCATTTATTGAGTAGTTCCGTTGCCTATCTCCGAAGTTCTTAATCCGATCTTCACCAAATTGAAATGGGACCACTCCGAGAAAGTACTCTTCCAAAAACTACCCAAATCGCTCCAAGTGTGACTATAAAATTTGAAGAGTTCTTCAAACAAAAAAAAAATCCAAATCGGTCCAGCCATCTTCAAGTAATCGGGGAACATACATAAAAAAAATTATAAAAAAGGGTTCGACGAATTGAGAACCTCCTCCTTTTTTTGAAGTCGGTTAAAAACAACAATTTTATTTTCTCATACAAACTGTTCCTGCCTGTCAAACATTTGACGTTCGTCCCGTCGGTACCTACCGGTAAACTCGGATCCCCTCAAATAATAATTACAGAACGCATTTAAATAAGGGTTTTGAATCAACAACATATTGATAAAGTTTATATGGTAAAGGAGTTCAGAAAGCTAATATTTTTTATAAACAACATTATAAAATATGGTCGAATTTCGACCACTGAGCGACTAATTCAAATACTTTTCCAATCATGACGAGATAATATAGACACCTAGAGATAATATAGAAACTTAGAGTTTAATTTCCACTGAGAATAACATTAATCCAAAACCAAATCTGATCAGATCCTTACCTCAAACAGATCCACATCATCTATCCTCAAGTTCTGTTCCTCTAGCAGTTTCTTCACTGCATGGACTGCTCCTATCCCAGCATCCTTAGGGTCTACTCCGACACAGGTCCACCCCACGACTCTGGCTAGTGGTAGGAGACCATGGCTCCTTACTGCTTCTTCATGAGCTATAAGGAGGGCTGCTGCTCCGTCTGCTGGCGCCTGTGAAGATTCGTAGTTTCGTGGTGAGGATATAAGACTTCTTGGATGAGAAAAATATAGCTGTTCTTTAAGTTTTTTATGCTAGCGGTAGGATTTTCGATCAATGACAAGTCTTTGATCGAAGGCCTGGGCCACGAAGCACGGACACGACTCGGTGGACACTACTTTATTTAATTTATTTCTTCATTTACACATACAATTATTTTTACAGGCAGAACCCAAGGTAATAAAAGTAGTCATACAATGTGACACCCAGAGACGCCCCTCAAAAACTGATCACACACCTACTCGCGTCCATGATTGACCAGTCCCAAGTAACGGCTACGTGTGCGCACGGACAGCATCGTCATAAACTTTCCAGAGAAACCAGGCCTATCAGTGAGTTTCGTCCATTTACTCATAGAAATTGATGGCTTGTGACAATTCTGACTAAGACAATGACACCACTCACTAGTAAATTGGGCCTTACCTATCATTCTTAACTAGGTCACTGTCTAGGTCTCCTGATAGGTGGACAGGTGGACTTACAGATACGTTTCCAGAAGTTAAAACCTCTCCATCTTCTATAAGGGCTGGCAATTGTTTCAGATATTCAGTTGTTACTGATGACTGCGAAGGTTGATCTCTGTCTATAACTATTTGCTTCTTCTTAAGAGTCACAGTTATGCTGGCCAGTTCTTGTTTGAATAAATTTGATTCTTCAGCTGCAATAGAAATTGGGAATTTTCCGTCAGTATAGGCAAGCCGCCTACACAACCCGTTAGTAGGTATAGCCAGAATCTAATTAGTATTTTACTGTAGTACGCCAGCATTTACTTAAATTAAGATTGATCCACACACACATCTGGGGCGAGGACGGACCGGTCCGTCGGCAGCTCAAAAGATATCAGTGCGAACATTTAATATGAACTCGTTCACATACGTCTTGTCCGGGACGTGTGGATCAACTTTTAAACGCACAAAACATTTTGGGAATACTTCCTACTGCCGGAGCCAGTGTTTTGTTTCCTGATATCTACAACCTGGGGGTCTTAAACTCAAGGGCGAACAGGCTTGCTTCTAGGCAAGCGTTCTCCATCTTCGACTTCATCAAATGAGACTCTAGTCAAACGCGAGACTATCAAAGATAAAAAAATGCTACTTCATAATCACTAATCATGGTGAGATGGTATTTTTCAATTTGGGATAGGTTTGTTAAGGATACCTGTTTTCCACTTCAACCGGCTCTGCACAGCGAACTCATCCACATCTTCTCTTGTCACTCCATACTTCTTTGCTAAGTTCTCTACCATTTTCTGCATGGTCAATCCAGTAACACTATCAGGGATCTGCTTCTGTATGTGGTCTTCAAGGCGGTATGATGCGCCCAATGCCGTTCCGAAGCGAACGTTTCTTACAAGCATCGGAAGTGAAGACATTAGGTCTGTGCCCCCTGTTAGAGTGATCTTTGAAGTGCCTATTAGGATGTCCTGAAAATGCAAGGTTTGTTTTACCTACTGTTCATGTTATAAATGTCACCGGAAAATGGCAAACTCCGTAAGATTATAAAATAACTTGAGAGATTGTAAACTCTCGATAAATTGTCTACTGAATATTTGGAATACTTATACCACATCAAAATTTGATAGTCTATGAAATCTACGTGTCGGTTCGAAAAATTGTGGACTGACAATATAAACTGGCGACCAATCAGCACTCTGGTCTACAATTTATCTGTTTTGATGTGATAGTTAAATTGGAAATTTGGCCTCATATCTGGGAGCTCATATCTGAACAGACCAATGAGAGTCTTGTTTCCAGGTTTACTATCACACCAAAATGGATCAATTGTAGACTTGTGCTCTGATTGGTCGCCATTTTATGTTAGTCCACAATTTCTGGGAATTACTTCGAGATATTATATATTAACTTTGATACTTACGTAAAAAAGTATTCCAATTGTTCAGTTGACAATTTATCGAGAGTTTAGAATCTCTCAAGTTATTTTAAAATCTTAAGTAGTTTGCCATTTTCCGGTGACATATACATAAGTACATAATTCATGCCTTTCTCCTCACGTGTGTAGTCAGAAACTGCAGAACACCGGCTACGTTTCATAATTCCTATATAATTCGTAAGTAAATGAACCAAAAGGAGTATTTTATTCCTTTTGGTTCATTTTCTTTCACACATCTGTTGACGTATCAGATTTTGTTCAGCTTATCTCTCTATGTTCCTGAAAATATCTGAGCAGCAGTGAGTCTCTTTTTGCATCCAGTGGATTAGGCTTAGGCAAGGGCGTCGCCAGCCGATGGCGCAGGGGGGGGCAACTTGACTTTACCTACTACAATTCATACTTTTCTCATTCTCTATGAATGAGAAAAGTAGGTATGAATTGTAGGTAAAGTCGACAGCACATGAAACTTTTCACTTTTACTACGAGCCTTACATCTACAGCGATTGTAATAACAATAGTATGTTAGTACTATATACATATATATTCTGTGACAGTACAGAGTCCAATGTGTAAAGCTACACGAGCACGAGCTCTTGACTATGCAATAAAGAACTTGTAAATGAGTTATAATAACATTTATTAGAAAAATAGAATAAAAAGGAGTGGAATTGGTGAATTCATTCGAGTTTCGACGTACGGGAATGATTGTTCAAGGCTTGAAATTCAAGCAAATCAACTCAGACTTAGGACTTTGGTTGTATTATATTTGGCAACTTTTTTAGAATCTCTAGGGGGGGGCAGCTGCCCCTCCCTGCCCCCCCTTGGCGACGCCCTTGGGCTTAGGTGAGACTCACCCTATTACCTACATGGAATTTCTGAAATGACTGGCGAAATTCAGGTGTCAAAATTCGATCAGCCCCTACAGGTTCAAGGATGAAGTTATGCGTGAATATCAGATTTTTAGCAACTGCCCCCGAAGGAGATGAATGATTTTGTTATATTTTTTACCAGAGCACTGTTGATGATGGTCTGGAGTCCAGTCCCGCAAGCCTTACTGACGCCCAGCGCTGGGCTGCTGATGGGTACCCCCGAGTATATGCCGCAGTACCGCGGCGTTTTGCCTCCGTCACATTGGCTGAGCTGATAACAAGTCATTTCTATATCTATATTATTGTTATTTAATGTTATCATTTTGAGCCTGTTCTGTCCCACTGCAGGGCAAAGGCCTCCTTTTCTTCCTTCCATTCCTCCCGGCTTTGAGCAAGTTTGGATCGATTCTGTCGGTGGGCGTTAAACTCGTTCCGCCATCTTCGCCTGGGTCTGCTGCGAAAACGCCGGATACTTCTGGGAGCCACATTTAGAACTGTTACAATATAAAATTAGAAATTGTTAGCTACGTGGTCTCCAAATAAGATTGAATCAAATAATCTACCTACTGATTGATTTATGAATCCCGTGTCTATGAGCACTGTCGAAGTTATATAATTAGTTTTTTTATTGAAGAACAATAAATCCGCTCCTTTGGCTGGTCTTGCTGCATCCTACTTGTGAGGAAGTATAATCAAATTGTAGAAATCCCTCCAGACATCGGTACACGCGTGATTATATTTAAAACAAGTACGTACAAAATTAATATTTCCGACGATGGTATTGTCGATAAGGGAAGGGTCTACGTTGGCTGTAATGATAGCTTCCTTCGCCGCGGCCGCAAATACATGCGATGCTGGCAACTCTCGCAGGGGCCCGCCATAACTGCAAAATGGCGTTCTTTTCGCGCCAAGTATGAAAATTGCTGAAAAAGTCAGAAAAAGTAAATGAGTGGGTAAATATCTGAAAGTCATGATTTTCATCGTCGCTATGGAAGTAAATACAAGTACCTAAACGAGCAATCTTAAATCAATAAATAATATTAAAGTAAATTACTCAATAGAAGGTGCAAAATTTCATCTCAAACGTACCTACATATTTATATCTAACAAACAGAAGTTCAATAAACACCTCTGTATCTAAACAAACAGCTGATAATGTCTCTACCTATACAACAATTTAATTTAATCTAGACTTTAAATCTTGAGAGCTAAAGTTTATAGTCGTAGTGCAATCTGCCTACTCTTAAGCTGTACTATAAATCAACACCAAATCGAAGAAAATATCGATAATACAAAGATTAAATATTTTTATAAACTAACCTTTACTTCCAGTCGCCATCTTGAATTACTAAGTTTAAAAGAAACAATTTATGCACATGAAATGAAACGTGTTTTAGACGAAACTCGTGTTCGTACACTAAAATGTTGATAGGTGTGTTATCAACGAGAGTAGGTACATACATACCTACATAATGTTGATATAAAGATATGTATTGCGAGGAGCAACATCCATTTTTAAATGCCAAGATAGTCATGTTTTTAGATAATAAGGTGCCCTTTTTAGGGTTCCGTTGTCAACAAGGAACCCTTATAGTTTCGCCATGTCTGTCTTCTGTCTGTCCGTGCGCCGTTTAACTTAGAGACGCTTAGCGCTAGAAAGTTGAAATTTGGTATATTAATCACGCCGACGAAGTGGTAAAAAAATTTTGAAATACTTACATTTTTATTTTTATCGTCCATTCCATGGTGTGGGGTGTCGTTGGATAGGTAATTTAAAAATATTAAGGGTGTGCTAAAACCATTTTTCCATCCAAGGATCCATTTACGAAATATTAAGCTTTAAGCTAATTTTTGTTAGAGTCAAGTGTGTGCCAGCTAAACGGTTGTTTTTGGAGACGTAAAAAAATCCATATAGTATAAAGAAATTAGAAGGAAAACTATCACCGCTACCTAGGATTAACGAGTTAATGAGTAGGTAATAGACGACCAACTTATAAAATGGAACTGGGTAAGTAAAAAAAATCTAATAAATCCTTAGGAAATGACTTATAACCAAGTGCATTTGTAACTTTGTAATCTCATAATAGTCAAGTATGTACATTTTACGATTTTTCTAGTATGGTTTAGGAGACGGGTTACTACGGAACCCCACACTGTGCGTGGTCCGACACGCACTTGGCCGATTTTGCGATAAGGAATTTGATTGAAATTTCTAAACAGCATTTAATATTAGGGATGCCTTTTTGAACCAAAATGTCGAATAGGTTTTATTCGACATTTTGGTTCAAAAAGGCACTGAATATTTATCCGGGAAAGGACCTTAGTGTGCTCAACTTACCGTATACTGCTGAAGATTTGTTTACGGCGTAAGCGACATTGACGAACGAACAAACAGAAAAGTCATTCTGTTTATATTAAAACCATTTATCGCTTGAAAAATAAATAAAACTAGTTTTTAACAAAAATAATTAAGAATATATTTTCATTATGTACAATTTTGTTCGGAGATCGATGAAATGCATACAATTATGATGGAAATGGTAAATGTAATGTGTTCTTCATAATAAATTAAACAGTCTCAAGAAGGAGGGCGATTCCTTGTCCGCCGCCTATGCACGCTGAGCCGATCCCCCTCTTCAATCCCCGACGTCTGGAAAATGTAACGAGCGCTGTTATTAAGAGGTCAAGTATATTAGGTTAGTTACAAACCTAACCTTCCAACTTCACACACACCAACACCTTCCTAACTGTCCAGGGCTGCAGTACACTCTGGGCTACGGGCTCCAGGCTCAGTCCAGGGCGGGAGTTTCTTGCACGTTCTTCGCCATAGAGATCTATGCTTTTGAACGTGTAATTAGCTTCACCTCTTTGGACAGACCGACCTTGACTATTCCAAAGTGCCTGTTATGGTTTAATTGCCCTGGACACATTTGCTTTGCAGCCTAAAGAAGATCCTCCTTAAAGACCAGGTCGCGAATGTTACGTTAGTTCATATAGTTTGACTATGTAATTATAATAACATAGATTCGTCTTCCATCATCCAGCGTTTTCCCACGTATCTTGGGGTCGGTTATTAACTTTGCCAGATACAACTGAACATCCGTATTTTACGGATGTATTTATGGAGTCTGCCTAACTGATCATCACAGTCCAGTTTCTGGTTAATACCCCTTGGCAAGACTAGTTATCAGACTTTCGAGCTTCAAGAAGTAGTAAAGATTATACATCGCAACAAGAATGCTGATAGAATCTACGCCTGAGGTATTTTTATGGTATTGGCGGAAGAAAATCCACCTGCTACAATTTGCACAGAAGTCAGAATGCCAGCTTACCTGAGCTCATGAGCCAGATGAGCGGTAATCCTAGCTCCTGAAGCACCGACCGGGTGTCCCATAGCGATGGCGCCTCCGTTGACGTTCAGTTTGCTCTGGTCTAGACCAAGCTCCTTGGCGCACGCCAAGGTCTGAGCTGAGAATGCCTCGTTGATCTGTGGAAGAAAAAAAGAGAGGTAACACCTCATTCATACCATGTACAAAGTGCGTTGTGCTCTTGATGACACTCATTCCTACAATGAGGATTAATGGAGAAGAAGAAAGAAAAACTGACATGCACACAAACTAAAGAGATAGGTAGGAAATACCATATGGTCTTGAGAGAACCATTGTGTTTTTGTGAACATGTCTTTGTGGTACAATTTAGCCAGATAGAAGAACTTTTTAAATTTTTCAACGCTAATTAAGTAGACTGGATTTGTTCAAGTATCCAGTCTTCCTATTCACCACAATTTATCCAGAAAATGACCTGGTTTAGACCTAAAGATATACACACCTCAACCAAATCGATGTCATCAAGTTTCAATCCTGTGGCAGACAGCAGGTTCTGAATGGCAGGCACAGGTCCGATGCCCATGATGGAAGGGTCTACACCCACTACGGACCAGGCTAGTAGTCGCACCAAGGGTTTAAAACCGTTCTCCTTGACTGACTCTTCGCTCGCCAATCCACCAAGCACCATCGTTGACACCCTGAGAATAAGAAGATGGATGAGTAAGAATAGAACTTGTTTCACATGTTTTTCTATTGGTTGAGTAACTGATACAAAGGAAACTGATTTCTTGTGATCTGAAGTTGATTCCTCTATGTAATCACGATGTCAGTAGAATCAGGTAAATTAGACAAAGAACATCAGAAGTGAGGGTAGGTACTGATTTTAGCATCTGTGTAGTCAATGAATAGCACCTCAAGGGTCCAAAGGGATAAAGGACAGCATAAATGGGGCAATGCTATCCTCAATCTATTTGCCATTCTGTCCCACGTCGTCGGACTTTAACTAAGATGCGAAGATTGGAAAACTGGGTATTCAAAATAGAAAAGTCTTACAGAAGAGTTGCCAGCAGTAACGACGCCACCCTTTCTGAAGAGCACGGGTAGTCTGCTTAGCATTTCAGTGGTGGTCTCTGGGCGAGGGTGCTCGTCTACCTCCACAAGCTTTTCTTGCCTCTTGACCTTCACTGTCACTGGGGCCATCTCAGCTTTGAATACTCCTTGGTCTTGCGCTAAAAGTCAAAAAGTAATGGGTTACATTTGTATAATGATCTGATGAAATAGCTGTTCAAAATAACAGTTTCAACTGAATACATGTAGTCTTGAACTCTCGGCTGCATGGGTCTCTGTCTCTGTTTATGGAATAGTAGCGGACGTCACGCGGTTTCACTCGCGTAGTTCCCGTTCCCGTGGGAGTAAGGGGATAAAATATAGCCTATGTTACTCGCTGATAATGTAGCTATCTATTGCTGAAATAATTTTTCAAATCGGTCCAGTAGTTTTTAAGTAAGGAAAGATTTGTATGTTCGTTACATACAAAAATACAAATCTTTCCTCTTTATAATATTACTATAAACTATAGATTTTGGACGGAAATAAGCATTCTCTGAAGTTTCTGCTGGACCTATCCTATTTTGGCCTTTGTAAAGCTAATAGCACTTATTATGATCTTATTTAGCAGAAGAATTAGTCTACGAGGTATTATTACGTCAAAAATCCAGGCCAATTACCTGCTTTCCACCTCTGCTGTGACTGCAGAGCATACTGGTCCACTTCCATCCTCTGCAAGCCGTACTTCTCAGCTAGGTTCTCAGCCGTCTCCGGCATACTGAAGTTGCACGACGTGTCCAAAGATGACGCGGTCAGGACATCTTCGAAGGGGATCTTTACTCCTAAACCGACTCCGAAACGGGTGTTCCTCACGACAAAAGGTACTGTTGACATGTTCTCTGTACCACCTGCTAAGGAGGTTTGAGCAACTCCTGTGATGATGTCCTGAGGAATATAAAATTTTATAGAGATATTGGTTTCGTCTTTGACTTGTACTAAGTCAAGCCCAGAGAAATACCATGACTGGATTTGTTAGATAGAGCCTTTACGTGGTGAAGTCCATAGCATGCCATCTGAATCATGTTCTGTTGTTTTGCCAACCAGCATTCAGGCAGAGAAAACTAAACCACCTACTTCATACAAAAAGGGAGGATCTTACCTGAGCACTGTTAACGACAGCTTGGAAACCAGACCCGCAGAGTCGGTTTATTCCCAGAGCTGGCTTGTCTTCTGGGATGCCAGCCTTCAGCGCTGCGTGACGAGGAGATAAACCGCCATCTGATGAGCCACTGATCTGGGGATAGAACATTTACTTTAAAGGTGAGCATGAAATACTAACTTAAACATTGCACTATTTTCCAAGGGTATGGGATTTAGGTCCATGTAATGGTTCTACATCTTCTTACTGATCCGCAAAACATATTAAAGGTCCCAGGGAATAGCACCTCTTCATATGATATTTTTTCGAATTGGCCCACTTTCTGCACCTCCTAGGCTTTGCAGTCTACCGGCCAACTAGGATTGCTTTACAGGCTCCTCGAGCCTTTTGTTGTTTGCGGTTGGCCTATAGGCCAAAGGTTGCATAAGTTCCAGGTCCCCTAAGCTCCAATATCCTGTCTTCTTTGCTAAAAATCATGTATTAATGATTTCATATTATTAAGTATATTTACTGACCCCATAAACCTGTCCAATATTGACAGTATCGATGACCTCAGAGGCGACGCTGCCGGCTTTGAGGGCGTCCTTGGCTGCAACAGCCAGCAGGTCTGACGGGTATATGTCCTTGAAGGCTCCGCCGAACCTGCCGAACGGGGTGCGCTTGGCTGCTACGATGAAGATACCTGGAGGAAGAAGATCCGGAGAGTCAAAGTTGTTCCTATATTGCGAAGAGTGTTATTGTAGCTCTTTTATGTTAAACTAATTTTGCCCGCGGCTTCGTTCGCGTTTTATTTTCGTGAAATAAGTAACATATAAGCGTCTCCAGTCACGCATCTCTGTATCAAAATTCATCCAAATGAGTTCAGAAATTTAGGTCTAAAAACGTTATAAGCACTTAACCTAGAAGTCTCAATTCTTTGTTGGTATCTACCTAAGTAGTTTATTAATATTTTACTTATTTGATACAATGTTTTTGAAGTGAAAACTTCTTTAGGCGCGTTGAGCACTTTTTGGGTGAACAAAAATCATGGAACTCGCGTCATCGTCACCGAACGCTTTAGCTTTCGCTTAGTTTTCACTTCTATCGGCAGTCCCCAAAGACTGCCCCGCATGTTTTTTTTTGCAGTAGGTATTAGGTGTTATCTTTACAGTAAGAACATACCTTTAGTATCTATAGATAACAAATCTTTAACTCATATCATTAATTGGAAGTTTTCTACAATATTTACTACAATATTTTGTATTTATGTAGAATATAAATATCACACTAAATACTATTTTGGTGTAGGTATTTAACTATGTGTTTTGTTTGAAAACATACTTAGGTACTCATTCTACCAGAATGTGTTAAATAACCTTGTCCCTCGTTTATTTATGTGGACATTGACCTCCGTGTGAAAGTACAACATGCATTTGAACCTTGTTGTGTAACAGATAAGGATCATAATCGCTTCATTATGAGACTTGCCTGACTAATTTGTAAACAATGATATTATTTTTGATGTTTGGTATTGTAGGATGTTTTTATAAGAATTAAAGCAAGTTCTAAGATTTTATCTGAATGATAGCAAAATTCTTGACACACACTTTTACAAAATTCAATTTAAATTATTTACACTTAAAACTTATCACCATTTATCATTTTACCGGTTTTAGAACAGACATTTAATTTTAACAAATTAAATTAGTCAATTAGCAACTAGGTTTAATTCCCTTATGACTTCTCACCGAGCAGTTCAATGCCCTGCATCGTCTCTATAAATAAATACAAACAGAGTAAGTATTACATACCTAAATACACAAAATAATAACGTCTACCAACCTTTATTGATAACGACCGCCATCTTTGTTTGAATCCACTCACGCGCACGTCAACACAGCGCCGAACCACACCGGTTGTGATATATTCACATTCCCTATCGTATCTACTCGCTAAAACGATGGATTAAATTTTATTATCGCGTATTTTTGAAGAAGATATGTTTCAAAGCGAATCGTGCGCCCCCAGTAAATCTTGATAAAGAACTGAGTCTAAAGTCCGGTGCGAAAGGTAGTTGTTTGATTTATGTAATGTTTTTATATATGAGCTGGTTACGTGAGGTGCAAAGAAAGCGGTAAATTAATGTAAGAGCAGCTAACAGTTGATGGCAAGTATCTAAGGAACTGCCAGGGTTGCGGAATTTGTTCGAAAGAGTCACCGCGGCCCTGGAACGCAAAGGGTTTTAGAAGGAACACGGATGGGTTTTAGTCAGAGTCTGACACGCCCTTCCGCTCCACCCAGAGCGGAAGAAGTCATAAGTATCTAAGAAAAATATTCGCTAATACAACTTGACAAAATGGGTTTTTAAAGACCCGTCAGATACTCAATGCGAGTGCGATGCCTGTGTCCAGAACATGACTTACATACCGTGCCCCAGGTGCCCAAACACCAGCACTTTTGAGTATCTTATAAACGCCACTAACATTGCCATCCAGGCCATTTGATTTGTCGTCGTGTTTTCGTCGAAAGCGGACAGGAATCCTTCGTGTAGTCCCTCCGGGCGTTCGCATTGAAATGCTCTAGCATTTGCTTGTCTATCAAAAAGTTAATCATTTAAAGATGATGATTCGCTAGCGCTAGGGATTCTAGAAAACATTAACCTAGACCTAGATTAGTCTAAGTTTTATATTCTAGGTACTTGATGTCTTGACTCAAGGCAGACTGACTACTAAATAAATTAAATTCAAAGGCAAGAAAACATGCAATTGTAACTTAGGATGATAAATGAAGACAGTACTTAGAAAAACAATAACTAAAGAGCCTGTTTTGAAATAAGTTGGTAGTCCACAGGATTGCCAAACTGAAGTGGCTGTGGGCAGGGCACATTGCTCGCAGAACAGATAGTCGATGGGGCTGAAAAGTTCTGGAGTGGCGACCGCGTACCGGAAGACGCAGCGTTGGAAGGCTTCCCACAAAATGGATCGATGACCTGGTGAGGGTCGCGGGTAGCCGATGGATGCGAGACGCACAGGACCGGTTGTTGTGGCGACACTTGGGGGAGGCCTATGTCCAGCAGTGGACGTCTTTCGGCTGATATGATGATGATGGTAGTCCATGGGTCCACCGGTACATGGTGGACATCCCAACCATATGAAACGCATAAAACGTTTTGAGACTACTTTTACTGTGCGTACAGCCGGTACAGCTAAGTAGTGGGAATCCCTACCGAAGTCTATTCCTGGAAAGCTTCAACCTAGGGGTCTTTAAGTCAAGCTAGCAAGCTAGCTGTTTTATATTATTCTTGCCTGAACAACCGGTAGCAAGTTCATCATGCTCCCCTAGATGTCACTACTTGCGGTGGCGTCGGGAGTCGGGTTGCCTCCTTCCCTCAAACATGGCGAGGGGGGTAATGGCTGATCTTTGCGTTATGCTCGTGAACGGGTGCTGCTTGTGGTGGCTGGTCGTCTTGCTGGTCATAGTTTTTATTATTGTTATAACGATAAACTTACAGTTTATTATAATAACTATGTTGGCTCTAGTTCATCACTTGTAGTTCCAGTCACAATCCTATTGTTAGATTATACTATTGCACGTGTAAGCGGGCGGTGTAGCTAACAAGTGAAAATTAATTTAATTTAAAATTTGATTTACATATAAGACAATTTATTTTTTGTGTCATGTTTTGTAAACTTGCTTCGCATACTACTGTATAAAATAATGTTTTAAAACTTAAAAGACAGATGTGTTGCTGGGGAGTTTGTTGCGCCACTTCTTTTCCCAGCTAAAACACTAGGAAGTGGTGACGGGCGGGCGTTTTGGGGGACTGTCCTTATGTAGAACTTTGACGTTCAAAAAATGCTGGCACTCAGCCTAATTTGAATAAATAATTTTTATTTAAATTGGGCTGAATCTATTATTTTTTAGTAATTTGTATTCATGATCATTCATCATCGGTCAGTTTTATTTAATTAGAAGAGAAAGAAAGAAGAAAGAAAGAAAAAGTATTTAATTGCCACAACACGACATACCCACATAAATCATTTTATTTTTCTTAAACTAAACCCTAAACGATAGTGTTGATAGTTCTTAAATTATATTAGTACAGACACGTTAAAAA
This sequence comes from Mamestra configurata, assembly GCA_002192655.3. Classification (NCBI taxonomy): domain Eukaryota; kingdom Metazoa; phylum Arthropoda; class Insecta; order Lepidoptera; family Noctuidae; genus Mamestra; species Mamestra configurata. The sequence goes on along the minus strand of NDFZ01004969.1, from coordinate 68,567 downwards.
CAATAAGAAAAAAAAAACATAAGTATGGTATAAATAAAGTAGACGCATGTCGTGGTTGTGGCAAAAGGGCTTCCACTCAGCATAATGCTGTGTCGAGGGGGACCCACAGCACGGCGCTGATTTTCAGTGGTCGCCTAGGACATGACTTAAACAACAGTTTGCATATTTAAGGTATTTATACTCATACAGTCTCAAGTAACACAGCGATGCCCTGACCACCTCCAATACACGTTGCGCCGATCCCTCGTTTCAGGCCTCGGCGTCTGCAAAATAAAAGAAATCGTTCATAATTCCTTGAATCTCACTTCTCTTCTTAATCTCATTCCCCCATTGGTGAGGATCGTAAGTCCTCCTTAAACAATCAAGACAAACATTTCGTGACAAAATGTGTACCTACATGAAGTTAGCCCTGGCAGTTAACAGAATAACGACTCAATAACGTATCTACCTTTAACCAACTGTCAAATTAGCTACCAACAGTAACTGAAACGTCAAATTTGCCTTCAAACATGACGTTTCAGCTACTGGTGGTATTATTGAAACCTGCCGTAAGTAGAATCAGGAAAGATCAGCCATTTTGCCCACTTTCTCATAAAAGTTTAGTATGCAAAGAATTTCTAGCTCTGTGTTGACCATTTCCTTTAAACAATGGGACAATGAGAGAGTATGAAAAAATAATTTATAACCAACGTGACAAAGGACAGAACCAGAGGTATTAGCCAAAAAGGTTGACATAGAATCTGCTCGAAAAAAAAAGTTGTCAATCGACGTTGGTGGCTAAGCTTAACAGCCTGCCTGTCTCATCGGCGTAGTATTGCTTGCCTGTCGGTCTTCTACATCAGGCTGTACTTCGGAGTGTGTGCGCAGGAACTCCACGATCTGATCCCACCATCGCCCTTTTACTACCGGAATAAGGTAAGTTCGCCTTATAAGGACCAGGTTTTTGTAAATCTTTATAAATCTGATTTAAGAAGTATTTGAACTTGAAAAACATATGAAATGTACAAATTGCCTATATTAGAAATAAAAACATTAACCAAAAATCATGAATCCAAAGTAAATTTATGACAAAAATTGTTTTTAAAAAGCTTGTCAATGGACCTTATTATGAATAGGTGATCTCAATAAGGCCCATTCCTGCTCCTTATATAATTCCGAAACCACATAATTTAATTCTTTTATTTCACATTTTTTGTTAACTGTTACAATTGTTTATGTCATTCCAGATGGATTTATCCAAAAATTTATAAGAATTGTAGCGTTGGTCCTTAAAAAGTCTATAGAAACTTAAACGCAGAATAATAGATTAGATTTATGTCTNCCACGCCTAAATGTTACTTATTCCTTTTCATGTGCAAACTTCTTGCCAAAACGAAACAGAAACACTTGAATTAATCGAATAACACCAACAAATTTTATAAAATGACCTACGCGTCGTGACTTGAACTGCATCGACAAGCATGCTGACAAAATGGCGGCTTAAAACCCAAGTAATGCCAATGCGCTTCAATGATTGGTTAATGAGGAGCGTCGGCGCGAAATTTGATTTCAATTTAGTATCGGGAGCGGGATTTTTGAAATGGTGGCTCTTATTAGGAACTGGTCCTTATTAGGCGAACATACCTTACCAGACGTATTGCTGGGTACCATCCGCACTTGGTCTGACTAGTCGTACTCAGCATATCTGACATATCTCCTCCACATTTATTATGCACACAGCCAAAGCGTGGAACTCTCTGACAGCGTCTGTGTTCCCTTCCACTTATAACCCGTCTGCCTTCAAAACAAGAGTGAGCAGGCATCTTCAGGGCATGCTAGCTCCATCATATACCTCATCCATAGCTTTCCATCAGGCGTGATCGAGGTCAAGAGCAAGCCGTACAACAATAAAAAAAATTGGTTGTCTGTAAAGTCGGTTTACGGACGATACTTTAACGTGACAACGTCATAACAAAACATTGATAAAATGATAGTAACGTTACAATGAGTCATCCTTTTGCATTGTGCGTGCAGCCGGCGTTCATCGATTTATTAGACGTTGTCATGTCAAAAAAAAAAGAATAATATATCATCCACAAGACCTGAGCTCATGCGTCAGATGGGCAGCGATCCTAGCCCCGGAGGCGGCAGCCGGGTGTCCTATCGCGATGGCGCCACCGTTCACATTCAGCTTGTCCTGATCGAGGCCCAGCTCAACAACGCTGGCCAGAGCCTGTGCTGCGAACTGCTCGTTGATCTAGAAAGTAGGTCCACACCCTATTAGAAGATTAAAAACCGGCTAAGTGCGAGTCGGACTCTCTCACGAAGGGTTCCGTATCACAAACCGAAAAAAACATGTTTTTTGTATAGGAACCTCCTTTAATTCTTTAATTTATTTCTTAGATGTTTTTATAAGTAGCTGCAATAGAAATACACACCCTGTGAAAATTTTAACTGTCTACCTATTACGGTTATTGAGATACAGCCCGATGACGGACAGATGGACGGACGGACAGACAAACGGACGGACAGATGGACGGACGGACGGACGATCAGCGGAGGCTTTGTAAGCGGAGGTTCCGTTGGTTACCCTTTGGGTACGGAACCCTGAAAAGGAGCATTACTTGAGATAAAATCCATTCCAACAAAAAGGACTTTTCATAAAAGGAAATCTTGCGGCTACCAATGCATGGCATAAATGTATAATCGATCATATGGGTTTATTCTCGGTCTGCTTATAACGAATGTCATCAAACAAAACCAAGTTTAGCCAATCATGTTTCGCTGCGAAACGATGACCTTTGCTTTGACCGCTAAAATTGTATTATGTAAGCTATGTTTACCAAAATAATCTATAATTTTTATCTAGCATTTATCTTTCTTATCAAGCATTTCGCTGAGTGTTTGGCAAGTTGTAAGTATTTCGTATTCGAACGACAATATGTGCAAAAAAAAATTCGAAACGATTTATACATTTTTTGTTGAGTTTGAAATACCTATTAATCCTTTTTTTACAACGTGAAATCAATCAACACTGAAATAGCGAAAAAAACAAATACCGCCCCATACATTTCTGTACGTAAATTCAACAAAATGTGCTGAATAGCTGATGTTTTTTTGGCAATATCGGTGTTGATCCCATAGTAAAAGTTGTTCATAATGATGAGTACAAATACCGGCCAAATTCATAAAATGGGGTTGATTTTGAAAAAGATGAGTTCTCGAAACGACCATATTTTATGGACTGGGCCACCCGCCCCGACCCTTGCTCGAGCCAGCCCGCGCCGCTGAGCCTGTAGTCTTAAATTCACCCCTTAATAATTCTAGTTCGATCCAACCCGTCCCTAGCTGTCCTCCCCACAGCGACGCCGTAAGCCGAGGCCAGTACCCCACAGGGGGTGCCCTTAGCGTGTAGTCGCTTAGTTTGTAAGTTTTTTATAAGCCCTGGCTGGAGGCTTTAATATTATATTATGGCCACCACAGGCAAGCCCTGTTAAGCAGTCGACAAACTAATAGGTTGAACTGCGAGTGTTTCCACATAGACATTCAACAAAAGCAAATGTCACCTTAAGGCACCAGTGCCTCCCTGAGTTCCCTGACTGACAATAATCACTTAACTAGATGCGTCATGGAGATGCAAAGTAGCCATAAACTCACTGCAGTGACCACCGTCATCATAACAAACACTTAGAATGAGATAATTCGTTGAAATGATGATGATTTAGTGCTTACTTCAATCATGTCCATATCATCAAGAGTAAACCCCGTAGCATTCAGCAACTGTCGTATAGCGGGCACAGGTCCCAACCCCATGACCCTGGGTGCCACTCCAGCATGAGACCAACCAGACAGGCGAACCAGTGGAGTTAAGCTGTGTTGCTTGACTGCCTCTTCACTTGCAAGGATCAGAACTCCTGCACCATCATTTACACCCTGGAAAAACACATACCTTCAGGAACCATAAAAGGCTGTGAATGGATTGTTTTTCTTACTAATCATGGCAATTGTAACTTTGATATGACTACAGGAAACTTCAGTGCTAAACGCTATTTCATACCAAATAAGCTTATATGATAATCTTCATGATAAAAGTCTATACGATAAATGATTCGGCATGTATCAATCTACAGATCCAACACTGCTTTGTAATGCACTGCTTGGCAGTTTCGGCGCAGTAAACGCATCGCAACGCGCCAACTTGCATGAAAATTATTGTTTCCATGGAGGCTAGGGAAACCGATTTCAAGCACACAGATATTTAAACTTACAGTAGAATTGCCAACAGTCCCGACTCCACCCTTTCTGAACAGCACAGGCAGCTTGCTGAGTGTCTCCATCGTCGTGTTAGCACGAGGATGATCATCTTTATCCACTACCACGGGTTTACCATCTACTGATACCGTCACTGGGGCCATCTCTTCTTCAAAAGCTCCGTTCTTGAATCCTGAAATCAAAACCACACCCTAAGCCACACTTGGAAAAATATCGAAGAAGGTATCATAAGGTTGTAGCCAGGTGCTGCTTCTTTTCGTCATCATTGGCCTATAGCTGTCGACTGTTGGACAAAGGCCTCACGGCATCTGACAGATGAGGAATTGGATACGAGAGATGAGAAACAACTTCCGTAAATTGCACTTTCCAAAGTGTTATCAGAACAATGTCAGGTAGCCCAGAAAAACAGAACACTACATACCAGCTTTCCATTTCACCTGCGACTTCAAAGCGAACTCATCCACCTGTTCTCTCTTCAGATCGTACATCTCGGCCAGGTTCTCCGCAGTCTCTGCCATGCTGAAGTTGCAGTAGGAATCTACTGAGCCAGCTTTCAGAAAATCCTCAAAGTCCCTGGCTTGGCTCAGCTCTGAGCCAAAACGAAAGTCCCTGACCAAGAACGGGATTGCGGACATGTTTTCTGTTCCACCTGCTAGGGAGATTTGGGATGAACCCAGAAGTAAGTCCTACAAAAAAATGGAATGAATGAGTAACTACTATATGAGAAAAAGACTCGTTAGATGACGATTGCCGATACGATGGCTACACGGCAGACATAATAGTCAGGTACCTAGACCTTCGCCTGCAGAACCATCTTGATGTGGATAGTGAAACAAGGTATGAAAAGGTGTGTTGTATAGCTTAGAATTTTTCTGTGTGTGATCTAGTAAAATAAAACTAACTTGTGCACTATTGACAATTGCCTGAAAGCCAGAGCCACATAGCCTGTTGATTCCAAGTGCTGGCTTGTCGTAAGGAACTCCTGCTTTCAGAGCCGAGTGCCGAGGAGTCAGGATACCATCCGATGATCCGCTTATCTATAATTGTTCATCAGAAAGATAAATATTCTCAACTTAGAAAACAAGAGTAGTCTTTGATATTTTGTTTCAATCTGTCCCTCGACTTTTGTAAATTTTTTTTTAATAAGAATCGGATATTAATCACCCTTCCTAACATTTCCCGTAGAAAATACTTACATTATAGACTTGTCCTACATTAACACTGTCCACTAGATCTGGAGCCAAATGACTTGCTCTGAAGGCTTCCCTTGCTGCAGCTGCAAACAACTCCGACGGACGGACGTCTTTGAACGTTCTGCCCATTTTAGTAAACGGTGTGCGTTTTGCTGCTACTATAAATATGCCTTTAAAATTAAAAATAATTGTTTATTTCTTTATTTAAACTTTATGTACATGGGCGGACTTAGCCCGGCCACACACCTTCCGTTTCTTTTCTTTTCTACATAGAACAGATCAGAATAGAATGAAACCGGAAGGCAAGAATGCAATAGAAAATGTACCAGTCGTCACACACCTACCTACGCGCACCGGTAAGAACTCCCGGTAAGAAAGCAACCGGCCGTCGTCACCGATCAGAACGTTCTGACCGGTAAGAAAGATGCGTTGTTTATGAATTAGCTCCGTATATCGTCACACACTGCCCGTTTTCAACCCGGTGCCGGTGATTTTGCCTCGGTACGCCTGCAGCTGTACCTGAGTACATCGTGTAATTTTATTGTTTTAGAGTTGTTGCGGAGTTACGAAAAATGGCGAAAACGACAGTCTTATTTTAATGGTTCAAAAATTCGTAAATCGATTTAGTACGTAATCGATTATATACGAGCCGAGAGACGTACTAGTATACCTTTGCGTTAAAGGTATACTAGTACGTCTCTCGGCAAGCGCTAGATCACGACTCAGCGCAAATCAAGAAAGCCCGGTGTATCTGTGTGACGATACCCCGGTTTCAATTCTGTTTGATGTTCTAGGTAGAAAATAAAAGAAACGGTAGGTGTGTGGCCGGGCTTAATGCAACAAGGCATTCTCTACCAGTCAACCAAACACACAATTGTTCATTGTGTAGTATATCTAAAAGCTTGGGAGTCAGGGAAATGTGAACTCTTGATTATAATTTTTGAGCTACAGACTTTTGATCTAGTAAATTGAGTCTACAATGACCTTCAGTGTTGAGACAGAGCGTAATCATCAGTTAATACAATAGGTACATATTAAGGTGACAAGAGTAAAAAATCAGTCCATGTTTCTTGTTCACAAAAACTTACCCGTCTTCAAAGATACAGCCATTTCCGAAGAGTTATGATAAAAAAAACATGCAAATGCAATCGACCCGTCCCATGAACCTCGAGAGCTGCAGCTGGAACTGCTGTGTATTTGTCCAGTTTATCTTATCAGATCCTTGTCCAGTTAGGACTTCTTATTTGCGAACAAACTTACTCTTAATATATGATAATCCTTAAGCAGCTGAACCAAATAAGTATTGGAAACTACACGACAACTCAGTGTTTTGCGCATGGTCACTACTTAACCGACCTCATAAAAGGAGAAGGTTCAACTGTTATTTTGTTTATGTTTGTTCACCGAGTTCTCCGTCAATTGTGAAGCGATTTTCAAAATTATTTTCCTGTCACTAAGTCAGAATCTGATTTCCCCTGGTAAATCGAGGGCAGCCCTGGAATAGACTTGCCAAACTTAAGTGTGAGTGAGCAGCAGATTGCTTGCAGATCGAATGATCGGTGGGACCGAAAAGTTCTAGCGACCGCATACCGGAAGATGCTGCGTCGAAAGACCAAATGTTAGACCGATGATCTGGTTAAGGCTGCGGAAATCAATTGGCAGCGAGACAAACGAGTTGCGGAATTTGTTCGAAAGAGTCACCGCGACCCTGGAACACAAAGGGCTTTAGAAGGAACACGGATGGGTTTTAGTCATTTGATGATGTCCCATCATTAAAAAAAGCAAGACAAACGCGAGCGGTCTTGGTGTGGCGAGGCTTTTAGTTGGCCTATAGGTAACGCCAGTGGACGTCATTCAGCTGAAATAATGATGAGGTATGAATTATCATAGTGGCTGAGAAGTGATCTTAAAGGCGTTATACGGTGAAACTTTTGCAAATTGGGTTCGACGCCATTTGTGGCGTATGCGAGTTGATAAGGCTAAGGCCGCAATATGTACTTTGTTAACTAAGTATTAAGTAGCTAATTATACAAGAATAACCTGTTTACTTTGGGATGTATGTAGCTAGGTACAACAGTTAGCGATTTATAAGATTAAATGATATTTATTTTGCAAATAGGTTACAAGTAAGTACCTCTTTTACAAGTCATTGTTTTTCTAGATGAGCCAGTGTTTCCTAGTTGATTACCCTTAGAAGAAACACCGAAACAAACTCAGAGGTCTCTTTTGAAGTCCTTACAATGGTCAAAAACATTTGAAAACCATGTAGGTCCGAGGTGGCCTTTTGAGGGAAGCACCACGCAGGTTTGAGTGGACCTGTCCAGACAGTGCAAGCATTTGTCAGTTATCGTGTAGCGCAAACTTAGAACTTTAAGGAGTTCAACGATTCGACGAACAATACCAAAGTAAGGACATTTGGGTGGGCCGCATAAAGTAATCACACTGCCAGACATCATGAAATGAACCCGACATATAGCGACCTACATAGTTCTCAAAATCACAGGTCGAAAAATAAAAAAATAATAGTGTATATTCCACTGGAGCAGCTCAATCCCAGGCCTTTTTGTCCTCAACGTATAGGCTTAGGTGAATTTGTTTAGGCTTAGGTCTTGAATGTGACTTGGAAGTTTATCTCTGAGAGTGTATCTGGGACTTCATTTATAAATTGAACGAACAGCACTTTTCTGCAAAATGAAAATTGTCTGGATATCAGTATCAGATTGTAGGGTAGCTCAATAAAGACGCCTAATTTTACTGGATATGAGTCTTTTTAATTAAGGTCATGAACATGACCATCTTATATTCGTCAGATATTCCTGTTACTTTAAATATTCGTCAGATATTCCTGTTGCTTCAATTTCCTGTATACTTTAGGTCGATAACTCTTCATCTTCAACATTTAATAGCAGCATTTTTATTTCTGGTCTAAGTCATTCAGACTCGTTTATTAAAGAAACTCCGAAGTTAGCACACTGATAGTGCTGAGGAAAATGAGACATTGGTAAAAAATAGTTTTATTTGAAACAAAAAGCGGATAACATTTTCATTAGTCTCCAGGCTCTTTCCCTTCGGGCTGCGAAGTAGAAGAATAAGGCCTATCAACTCAGTATGAGCTGGTAGGTCACACGTTTCTCCTTTGGCTTCTGTAAGGCTGCCACGGTTGGCTTAAACAGTTTCGATCATCATAGCCACGCCTTGTCCACCAGCGATAATGGCTGATGCGATTCCCTTTTTAAGGCCTCGTCGTCTGAAACAAGAATAAGTACCTCTTATTTATTTAGCGAAGTCGAAGCGAAGTTGTCTACCTGATCATTATAGTGATTGTACTAGCGCGGTCCCTACACACATTCTGTCGTATGGGTTTTTGGCCAATTGCTCAGTGCCTCACCGCTTGGTCTGAATTCCGCTTTCTAACTTCTGGTAAGTACTGGCTCTTCAAATGTTAATTGGGATTGTCACCTAGGTATGTGTGCTATAAGTACTCCTTCTAAATCTTCGGGAAGTTATAGCAATTTCCCTATCGTACCTGAGCTCATATGTGAGGTGTGACATGATTCTGGCGCCAGACGCACCGGCCGGGTGTCCAACGGCAATGGCGCCTCCATTGACGTTTAGTTTGTTTTCATCCACATCTAGCTCCCTGGCAGAGACCAACGTTGTTGCGGCGTATGTTTCATGAATCTGTAATTTCAATTCATATGAATATCAGTGCTTTTGAAGTTGGGCTAGCTAGACTTTATTTTCCTCCTACTTCATTTCTCCGTTTTCTGTATTCATCTTGGAATACAGTATTTTATGGGTATTTACGTTATCGTTCGCTCATGGGAATATTGTCAGACCCACAGTCAGATCACTGGTTCAAATGAGAGGATACCTACTATCTTGTGTGGGTCCTTAAGTTACCTCGACTAAGTCCATGTCATCAATTGTCAGTCCAGTAGTCTTTAGCAGTGTCTCCATCGCAGGAATAGCCGCAGTTCCCATCATCATTGGATCCACAGCCACACATGACCAGCCTACTAGTCTTGCTAAAGGCTTCAAGTTATGGTCCTTTAGAGCTTGGTCGTTAGCAAGAATCATTGCTGCAGCACCGTCGTTGATACCCTGCAATAGAACGAGAAAACTTAATCCTATGTTGGCAAGCTTCAGTATTTCATTCTATACTTTTATTTTTTTCTTCATTATTTCCAGCAGTCCTTCTAAAAACATCTCTAACTTTGTAATCTTACTGAATCGTTTCAAATCCGGATACAAAGAAGACGGAAGAAGCTAGGTAATATGACTGATTGGTACTTACATTAATTAGGTACTATAATCTATTATAGAGAGGAAAAAAAGACCAAAGAAAAAGGAGACCGAAAAAGCAGTAAATATTGAAGACAAACTGATAAACTCACGCTAGCATTGCCTGCAGTGTTGATTCCTCCATGGAACACTGGCGGCAATCTGCTTAGATTCTCTAAGGTGGTGTCAGGTTGAGGATGCTCATCTCTCGTCATCAGCACTTCATGATTCTTTACCTTTACCTGCACTGGCACTAGCTCCTCTCTGAAGAAGCCACTTGCATTTGCTAGAGGTAATTTGTAACCATGAAAGATTTTTACTCTTTGGCTATTACGTCTTGCGGTAATATTAAAGTTGACGATGGTGTTAACTAACCGATTTTCTAATTGGTTTTCCATTTATATTTATAGCAGCTCTTTGCTGTAAATAAATAATTTGAAGAGCAGCAATTTTTGGTAGGTGGTATTTAAGTCTGCAGTACAGACAAATCGTCTATTCACTAAACGCGAGGTCAAAGAACATATTCCAGAAGACAGTAATATCTCACCATGTTTCCACCTCTGCTGAGATCTCAGAGCATACTGATCAGCCTCCCTCCTAGTAACTCCATACTTCGCAGCAACAATATCAGCAATTTGTAACAGATACATTTTGCAGTAGGAATCAAAGTAAGAAATGCGGAGATAGTCTTCCATTTCATAAGTTATTCCCAATTCAGTTCCAAAACGCATGTCACGGACGAGGAAAGGGGTTGAGGAAAAGACTTCCATGCCACCAGCTAGAGAGATTTGAGATGCACCTACAAGAATTTCCTGAGAAACATAAGAATGATCCATACCACAGCACCAAGAAGAAATGCAACAGCAAGAACGGTGACTATTGAAATGATAGCGACGAGACTGCGCCAAATATATGGCATCGATCACTATAATAAAGAACGTTAATTTATTAGTGATTTAAGTAAGTAAGTAAATTTTATTTGTTTAAACATGGTGTACATGATACATTGCATGCAAGATAAAAATGTGATAAGGAAAAGTTGTAACATGTTCAGCCGCACATCGTGGCGTACAAATTGGTAGGAAGAGATGGTGCATAAACCGTGATACTATTCATCAAAATTACATTTCATCATTATTCATCATTGCAATTCAATAAACATATTCCTTAGATGCAATTCAATTTCAAAGTAGTCATTAAATAAATTGGTCAATAAAATATGAATTATTGTCATTAATATTTCAATTCCACATTACAATTATTCCTATTATTAAAATTCAATTATTACAAATTACAATTACAAAAATAAAAACAAATACAATAATCGATGGGGTAAGGGCAGAATGAAAAGAAACGTGCACCTAACTGCAACTTTATTTACATACAAAACCCATAGATCATGCTCGGATTTCGGACATACATATGTATCTACCTGTGCACTGCAAATGATGGTGTTGAATGATGTGCCAGACAATCTGTTCAAGCCCAGGACCGGTCGATCGACAGGGATACCTGACTTCAAAGCCGCATGACGAGGAGAAAGTGCGTTTTGTGATAACACAATTACCTGAGGAGCATTTACTTACTAAATTAATAAAAACATGCATTTATATTTGAAGTTATAAAGTTTTATTTAAATCAATATTCCAACTTGGGAAAAAGCAAAGCAGATGATGAATATCCAACTTCTGAACTGCCGATTTTAGAACTGCAAGAGCATTCCCTGTTCATTTGAAAAATATAAGGGTTGTTGACCTGACCAATATTGACGGTGTCTACAAGATCAGGAGTGACACTGCCAGCCTTCATAGCTGCTTTAGCTGCTGTGGCAAACAGATCCTCAGCCAGAACATCTCGGAGTAGGCCCCCGCACTTCCCGAAAGGAGTTCGTTTTCCCGCCACTATGTAGACTCCTGAAAACAGTTAACATAATACTGTGAATACAATACAGTGAATGATTATTGCCGTTGACCAACACTGAAAGAAAAGATAAACAATATTCTCGGTGTACGTATTTTATTCCGTATGATAGCAATACTGCTTCTAAAAGGCACTGCTTAGGGGCCGTCTATTAATCACGTCAGGCTCGAAGGGGGGGCGGAGGGTGTTTCGCGAAAATCACGAAATATCACAAGGGGGGAGGGGGGTGTAGTAAGATATCACGTGTATTTATTTTTTCGTCAAAAACAACCTGCAACCTTTCTGTCTAGACATTTTTATCATGGTCCTTAATTTCAGAATAAAATTAGATTATACTTTATACCTGTATTTAAAGATAATTATTCGGTTGGAGTGTAGCCTTCGGGGCGCTATGGCGCGAATCCATAGGTTAGGTTAGGTTAGAACTGTGACTCGCGTCACTGCATAGGTGGCGCGAGGGCGCGCGGGCGCGCGGCGAAAGACTGACGCAGCAACACTTGGAGCTGCGTCAGTCGCAGCTGCGCGAGGTCCTGGTGGCGGAATGGCGGGACAGGCTTTCGAGCCCTTCCGCCGGCCTCATCACCATCGAGGCCATCCGGCCAGTGCTCGACCTGTGGCTCGGGAGAAGGCACGGCTCTCTGACGTTTCGTGCGACGCAGGTCCTCTCGGGGCATGGCTGCTTCGGGAGGTTCTTGTGTCGCATAGGCAGGGAGCCGGACGCTCGATGCCACCACTGCGTCGACTGTCGGGAGGACACGGCACGGCATACGCTTGCAGAGTGTGCAGCTTGGGAGGAGCCGCGCCGTGCCCTCATCTCTGTTGTAGGCGGTGACCTCTCGCTGCCGGCCGTAGTCCATGCTATGGTCGGCGGTGAGGAGTCCTGGGACGCGGTGGTCTCCTTCTGCGAGACAGTTATCGCGCAGAAGGAGGCTGCGGAAAGGGAGAGGGAGATCACAACCGCTCTCCCTGCCCGCAGCAGGCGCATCGGGCGTCGGAGGAGGGCATACGCTGCCCTCTTCCGGCCCCCCTAACTGGGTCCAGGGGCGGCGGACTTGGGGATGTCCGTCGCCCCCCATTCATCCGGACCCGAGGTGGCGGCGCGTGGTGTTCCCGTGCGCCCCTCTTTGACGTAGCGAGGGGAGTTAAACACCTCACTCCCCTCGCCGACGCGAGGTGGCCCGCAGAGGCGGGCCGGCACCAGCCGGGGATTGCGGAAGTCGCATACGTTCCCGCGATCCCCGGCGTAGGTGGGAGATGGAACACCGGGGTGGTTTTAGTCAGTAAGAGTCTGACAGACCCCTCCACCCGCCCCTTGCCCCTAAGGCTACCCACTGACCGCCCCTTAGACAGGAAAAACCTTTGACAAGTTGTCTAGTGCCTACTTTAATAAAAACTGAAATAAACGTACCTTTTTTTACTGCGACTGCCATACTTGCACACACTACCAACTTTTTTTTTTTAATTTTTTTTTATTTAATTTGGGTTTGCTCTTGACTCTAGTCTAGGTCATAGATGACAGAGACAAAGTCGACAATGGAGCGAGCTTACCCAGAAGAAGCCTGTTCACTCTAATTTTGAAGAGATTAGGGTCGTATGCGTTCTTATAAACTTTACTTATAAAAAGGTTCGGGCATTTCGAAAAAAGCAAATCGAAATAAAATCAAAAACGATTTTCAAGAATTTAGAGTGCCACAGAGTTGCGTTTTTTGTCCTCTATTGACTTCAATGACACTAAGCGTGTATTTAAACATCACTATACACTACACTGCATTAGAAATCGATATTCATGTATATTTACAACAATAGTGTGTAATGCGGGTAATTGGATATTTAAGATTTAATTTGTTATACCCTACACTCGGAATATATCAGTCATTATCTAGCAAGATCGTGTTTAACTTCAGATATATTTTTGCTAGCATCCTACAAAATAAAATGCTGTCTCAAATTATAAGGAGGCAAAAAAAGCTATGAGGAACTGAAGACTGCAATTCTTGTGCGTGAACTTATGACAAAGTGAATGATACGATCCTTTATTAAATCTTATAATTAAGATTTAATAAAGGATCGTATCATCGATCGACTTCATACCTATAGCAAATCGAGACATTTAAGTCCAGCGGGTTGCCCATCAGTTTTTGTAAATTAAGACTTTACATTTATATATACTGTTATTAGGCTAGGCTAGGCTTGGCTTGGTCTCGGGAGAAGGCACGGCTCCCTGTCGTTTCGTGCGACGCAGGTCCTCTCGGGGCATGGCTGCTTCGGGAGGTTCCTGTGTCGCATAGGAAGGGAGCCGGACGCTCGATGCCACCACTGCGTCGACTGTCGGGAGGACACGGCACGGCATACGCTGGCAGAATGTGCAGCTTGGGAGGAGCCGCGCCGTGCCCTCATCTCTGTGGTAGGCGGTGACCTCTCGCTGCCGGCCGTAGTTCATGCTATGGTCGGCGGTGAGGAGTCCTGGGACGCGGTGGTCTCCTTCTGCGAGACAGTTATCGCGCAGAAGGAGGCTGCGGAAAGGGAGAGGGAGATCACAACCGCTCTCCCTGCCCGCAGCAGGCGCATCGGGCGTCGGAGGAGGGCATACGCTGCCCTCTTCCGGCCCCCCTAACTGGGTCCAGGGGCGGCGGACTTGGGGATGTCCGTCGCCCCCCATTCATCCGGACCCGAGGTGGCGGCGCGTGGTGTTCCCGTGCGCCCCTCTTTGACGTAGCGAGGGGAGTTAAACACCNCTGGGATTGGTGCTCGACAGCCGGTGGGATTTCGGCCCCCACTTCCGGCGGCTGGCGCCCAAGTTGTTGGGCGCGGCGGGGGCGCTGTCAACGCTGCTTCCCAATCTGGGGGACCCGAGCACCGCCTGTAGGCGGTTGTACGTGGGGATCGTGCGATCGATGGCCCTTTATGGGGCCCCGATCTGGGCGGCTGACCTGACGGCCAGCACCATCACTGTTCTGCGGAGGCCGCAGAGGGTGATGGCCGTCAGAGTCATCAGGGGATATCGCACGATCTCCTACGAGGCGGCTTGCGCACTGGCCGGATCTCCGCCGTGGGACCTGGAGGCGAAAGTGCTCGCGTCACTGCATAGGTGGCGCGAGGGCGCGCGGGCGCGCGGCGAAAGACTGACGCAGCAACACTTGGAGCTGCGTCGGTCGCAGCTGCGCGAGGTCCTGGTGGCGGAATGGCGGGACAGGCTTTCGAGCCCTACCGCCGGCCTCATCACCATCGAGGCCATCCGGCCAGTGCTCGACCTCTGGCTCGGGAGAAGGCACGGCTCCCTGTCGTTTCGTGCGACGCAGGTCCTCTCGGGGCATGGCTGCTTCGGGAGGTTCTTGTGTCGCATAGGCAGGGAGCCGGACGCTCGATGCCACCACTGCGTCGACTGTCGGGAGGACACGGCACGGCATACGCTTGCAGAGTGTGCAGCTTGGGAGGAGCCGCGCCGTGCCCTCATCTCTGTTGTAGGCGGTGACCTCTCGCTGCCGGCCGTAGTCCATGCTATGGTCGGCGGTGAGGAGTCCTGGGACGCGGTGGTCTCCTTCTGCGAGACAGTTATCGCGCAGAAGGAGGCTGCGGAAAGGGAGAGGGAGATCACAACCGCTCTCCCTGCCCGCAGCAGGCGCATCGGGCGTCGGAGGAGGGCATACGCTGCCCTCTTCCGGCCCCCCTAACTGGGTCCAGGGGCGGCGGACTTAGGGATGTCCGTCGCCCCCCATTCATCCGGACCCGAGGTGGCGGCGCGTGGTGTTCCCGTGCGCCCCTCTTTGACGTAGCGAGGGGAGTCAAACACCTCACTCCCCTCCCGCGATCCCCGGCGTAGGTGGGAGATGGAACACCGGGGTGGTTTTAGTCAGTAAGAGTCTGACAGACCCGAGACAGAGGATTTCCATGAGGATTTCCCCCCCGACATCAAAAAAAAAAAAAAAGACTGCTTCGCCCGGATGTATATTTTTTTTTCAAAATTTTCTTTCATAAAAACCTTCTCCTGACAATAACAAACACAACAAAAAAAGAATTAGCGCAATTGGTCCAGCCGTTCACGCGTGATGCCGTGACCAAGGGAAATAGGAATTCATTTTTATATATATAGATATATATAATATATCACCGGGAAATTGCAGACTCCGTAAGATAGATTGTAATAAATTTTTATTCGTTTTATATGCAGTAAATCCCATTCAAATTCAATAGTTGGAAACTATTGAATTGGAATGGGATATATCCGTGTGTTCTTTAGAAAAAAATGTTAACAATTTCACGCGATATTTTACAATCTTAAAGCGTTTGCCATTTTCCGGTGACATATATATTAAAACACACGACATGACCGGAGAACTAGATGTTAGTTTTAATATGCGTGATGATGAAGAAAAACGGCACTGACATTAAGTACCACTTGTTATTTAATTGCAACACAAAGATTGCACGATTAGCATTATTAATCTCCTTTTTTTTCATCGGCCTGCTGAAGGCATTAATGAAGCACGATTTTCCTATGGTTGCCATCAGTTTGTCGGATCAAACCGTTTCGATCACCATAGCTACGCCTTGTCCACCGCCGATACTAGCTGATGCTAGGGCTCTTTTTAGCCCTCGTCGCCTGAAACAAAAACAAGGCTTAGGAAGGTTATTTTCAACTGACTTCAAAAAAAGGAGCAGGTTCTCAATTCGGTTGTATTTGTTTTCTATGTTTGTTACCTCATAAATCCGTCATTTATTACCCCGATTTGAAAATATCTTTTATAATGTAAAAGGATATACTTTCCGATTGGTCCCATAGAACTTTCATCAAAATCGGTTCATTAATTTGGTTTTTAAATCAAAATAGCTGGAGAAAATATGTCATCCAATTAAACGGAATTGCCTATTTTGCTTTCTTGTGACTTTCCAGTGGTGTTGTTAGGTGTGGGGTACCACTAAAAAGCGAAAAATATAAAACTTTTTGATATTAAATACAACCGACTTCCAAATATCTATTTAATATATTTTTTTATATCGTTTTTGCTTTAATCAGCAAAATTATTTTATCCGTTTTGCTAGATGAGAGAGATGGATTTTATTCTGAAAAGGCTTTTATAGTTTTTGTGCGAGCCTATTTCATCAATTTCCAACAGCCTCGTCCTCATTGTTCCTCTTAGGACACCGTAAGGTGGCAAAGAGCGTAAGAGGCGCATTAAGAAAGCCACAAACTGTGCCTTAAGACTGTCTCACAGGCTGTCAATAGAGCATGGACTCTTACGGAACCCTCTGTCTTCCCAAGACGGATCCTTAATGTGTTTAATGGACAAGTTTGAAACTATGCCAGGATTACTTGCGTAACGCACATATCCTTATCTTAGTATTCCTATTCCCTACCTGAGTTCATGCGTGAGGTGTGACATTATTCTAGCCCCGGTCGCACCGGAAGGGTGCCCTATGGCGATGGCTCCTCCATTGACATTTAGTTTCTTCTCATCCAGTGCCAACTCTCTGGCACAGACTAAAGTTGTTGCTGCGTAGGTCTCATGAATCTGTAATGTGGTTTATAACTGGGGTAAGTCGTCCAGAACATCAGTCACATATATCTTGCTTTTGGAGTCAGACCCTGCTTGATTAAACTTTATCTCCCCTTCACTTTCATTAATCACTATCAGTGTTAATTTAGGAACCAAGTTCTGCCTGCGGCGCACACTCCTATTGGGTATGAATAGTTTACATATTATTATAATATAAGATTAGTATATTAATAGTAAATATTGACAGTCCAAGTTATCTACCTCAACCAAGTCCATGTCATTGATTGTCAGTCCGGTCTTCTTGAGGACTGCCTGCGCAGCAGGGATGGCAGCGGTGCCCATCATGATTGGATCCACAGCCACACATGACCAGCCTAAAAGCTGAGCCAAAGGCTTCATGTTATGATCCTTTAGAGCTTGCTCGTTGGCCAGAATCATTGCTGCTGCACCGTCGTTTACACCCTACAAGAATAAGACCAAATCGATCTCATCTTGAATGTTACCTGAAGGTATTTTAAGCAATATTTATGGTGTACTGACACTGACATTTTGTCTTGTGCTTTGCTATTAGATTTGGTATATTATTTGGCCTTAATTACTATCGGAATACTAAGGAAGTAGATAATGTTTAGACACTCCAGGATAAGACAGATATGTACTAAGAATTTGTCACTGATTGTTCATCATCATCTGCCTAGCCTTTTTCCAAATATATTAGGGTCGGCTTCCAGTCAGACCGGATTCTGCTGAATACCAGTATTTTACTTGGAGCGGCTATAACGACAGCCAAGTGACAGCCAGAATCAACGGCTTCACTGATTTTTGATGACGAAGGCATTCTGCATGGAATCTTCAAAAACAAAATATATTTTATACGCACAGTAGCATTGCCAGGAGTGATAATTCCTCCACGGAACATAGGCGTCAATTTGCTAAGTTCCTGTATTGTGGTGTCAGGATGAGGATGCTCATCCGTTGTCATCAGCATCTCACGGTTTTTGATCTTAACTGACACCGGGGCTATCTCCTCTTTAAAGAAACTACTTGCATTCGCTAGAAAAAAATTAAGATGTTATCTTGATGTCGAAAGTAGATAAACTAACGATTTTTGTGAAACAATTTTTTTGATTTTGTTGGATTAACTTTGTTTTACCTACACCAAGAAAATAGTGTGCATTAGAATGGCGGGTGTATGACTACACATGGCCATGCTATATGCATGAAAGCAATGTACGAGCAATGTACTGAATTTAAGCAATGTACTATTTAAAAACTACAGTCATTAGAAAAAGTATGTGATCCGATCTGATCAGAATGGCGGGTTTATCCTAAATCTGAACAAATACCAACTGTCTGAGTTTGAAATGCCTAAAGTTGCAATGTACGAGCAATGTTCCGTTACATAAGAGAAACAAAATAAAAGTACTAAACCAAAAACAATTGGCGGCTATCGCATTTCGCGATCTCTTCCAGACGATCACGGAATGCGATAGCCGCCAATAGTTTTACTTTAAGGTCGGATGTACAGAGATTGGCGAAGAAGGTTTGCGCTACGTGCAAATAGGATGTAAAATGTTAGCAGCACAGAAATATAGTACCTGCTACAATATGCTAAAACGATGTTGTACTATGGAGTTATGCAGTACAGAGAGTAAAGTCCCGCAAACCTCCACTGAAAAATGGGAGGATCCTTCGAACCAGACGGTTGTTGTGTCTGGTGGGCAACTGCCCCATAGTTAATGTTCGACTGTTGTATATGTTTAATTCGCACGGAGAACTTTGTTTGGGCGATGCAGGATTTCGATGTTAGTTCTTCGTAGATAGCGCTGCGGTTCTTTTTGTTGCCGTACAAATTTCACTTCTTAGTTTTTCATGTGGCATTGATGCTGCTACAGTACTCATAAGTCAAGCAAACCCATCTCACCTTGTTTCCACTTCTGCTGAGATCTCAGAGCAAACTCATCAGCCTCCCTCCTAGTTATCCCGTACTTAGCAGCAACAATATCAGCAGTTTGCAACAAATACATATTGCAGTAAGAATCAAAGAAAGCCATGCGGAGGTAGTCTTCCATTTCATAAGGGTTCCTCAATGAAGTTCCAAAACGAACATCACGGACTAGGAAAGGAATTGAAGACAAGGCCTCCATGCCACCGGCAAGGGAGATTTGAGATGCACCTATTAGAATTTCCTGCAAAAAAGCGGTTTCTTATCCAGAAATTCAATCTGAAAACAGATGGTCATTTTCTACAAATTTTACCGTTTGCATTCGCATCTGAGTCATCATCGTCATCTGTCTAGCCTTTTCCCAACTATATTGGGATTGGCTTCCAGTCAAACCGGATTCAGCTGAGTCATCAGTCAAAAATGTATGGAATTTGGGCTTTTTTTGACAGATTGCGACTGAGATCCGAATGCGAACGTTGTTTAAAATGAAAACCAAAAGTCATTTATTCAGAGCTGAGTGCCAGCACTTTTTGAAAGACAACATTTTTCACATAAAGACAGTCCCTTAATTTACCGCACGCCACCACTCAAGATGTCACGTGATCACGAAGTAACTGTCATTCCATCTTGATTATATGGATTGACAGCTCATGTTTACAGAATCGACCGGCTGTTTAACTTGGGAATCGAGAAGAAATAAACAAGACTCCTCAAATCAAGCTCTCATTCTGGGACGTACTTGTGCACTGCAGATGATGGCGTTGAATGCCGAGCCAGACAGTCTGTTCAAGCCGAGAACTGGTCGATCAGCAGGGATGCCAGCCTTTAACGAGGCGTGACGAGGAGATAGGCTGGTTTGAGATGTTGGACTTATCTGAGAAATATTAAATCGGTTGCACATCAACTGTCTTCGGGTATAAAAGAATTTTTATAATAGCTAGGGAACACTCATACATAAACTCAAGCGGCACGCTTTTTCCCCGTAGGGTGAGGTCAAAGACTGCCACCTGCCGGTCTATTCCGTCGACATGCCACCGTTTAAGCTCATGTGAAGTAAGCTGTCAATCCATCGTGTGGCATGGATTGACAGCACACTTCATGTTCCCTTTACATAAGCTTACTCGGAGAGATGTTTAAAGAATCACAATGCTGCTACGTTGCTTACATTTCTTTTTGTTTCGAGTTCATAAGTCTGGCCATACTCTTCCTCTGAACTAGTATAGGAAAATATTTACCAAAAGTTAGGAGAAATAGGTGTAGGAACTCGTTGGACTTATTGAAACTACACTAATTGTGATTGTAAAACTACTAACACCATCCATAGAATAGATTATACCAGCTGCGGCCCCGCCCGCGTGAATGTCGAAAATTAACCAAAGGGAACATACCTACACCCGGAATAAAAAGTTAGTATCCTATGTGCTGTTCCAGACTATAATCTACCTTTGTGCTAAATTTCATCAAGATCTGTTCAGCCGTTCTGATGTGATTGAGTAACAAAAATCCATCCATCCATCCAAACATTCGCATTTATAATATTAAAGTATAGTATTAGTATATAAGTATAGATTTACTAACCTGACCGATATTAACGGTTTCTACAAGCTCAGGAGCCACACCACCAGCCTTCAAGGCCGCAGTAGCTGCCGTGGCGAAGAGATCCTCAGCCAAAATATCACGAAGCACACCCCCGTACTTCCCGAAAGGTGTACGTTTACCAGCTACTATGAACACCCCTGGTTAACAGCAGGTAAATGATCAACAACCTTAATAATTATTATCGCATCGCATATCTTTTCTCCTTCTCTTCCAAAAAATCCATTTAAAGGTTGTCTGTAAAAGATCGCTTTTAGCGATAAGACTGCTTTGTTTCACCCTCTTACTTTTCATGTATTGTAATTTGTATTGGTGCACAATATAGAGTATCTCTATGCTATTATATAACGACACCTGCCTCTCACAAGATGGCTTCCGTACCATAAACCGAAAAAAAAACACGTTACTTGAATGGGAGCCCCCTTCAATTTAGATTTTCTATTAATTTGTTGCTTAAAAAAATGTTTGTACGTTTTTATTAATCGAACAAAACCCGCTTTAATTAGTAAGTTGTCATTTGCATTTGTATGTCGGATTTTTTCAACAGTAAACTGTATAATTATGTGACAATCTATCTAACTAAATAAGCAAAATCTGTTTTATAACTGCATTTCCTACTCCTATGTTTAATGCATGCCGTGGCAGCCTTTAATTAAGGCTACACCATAAAATTTAAAAAGAAATATTATGAGTACTGTAACATGTATTTTGGTGTATGCTTTGTTGGTTGTCCTAAATAAATACAGCGGCAATAGAAAACACACTGTGAAAATTTAAAGTGTCCACCTATTACGGTTCTTGATATACTACCCGCTGACAGACAGACGGATGGACGGATAGCGGAGGCTTAGTAATAGGGTTCCGTTTTGTTACCATTCGGGTACGTAACCCTAAAAATTGTCCGCTTTCATACTCCTTTTCTGACGTCATGAACTCATTTCTTTGCTAATGTTAGGTAAGCTTCAATATGCTAGATCTGAGGCTCTAGACTCTAGAGCCTCAGATCGTCTAGAGTCTAGACGAAGTGCAATTCTATCGGCGAATGCGATTGTCGGAATGCCAACATCACGTGACATTTCGACAGCGTTTGACATTACGATACATTTTTGAAGTTTTCACAATCGCCTCGCTACCGCTGTTAAAATGTCAGTTGACAGTGGTTACTGTTCAATCAACCTAAGGGTTGCTTGTGACTTAGACCCCAGCGCCGTTGACGAAGACGGAAATTTAGCTGTCAGCAACACCATTGGAACAGCAATGCCGCTTGTCAGCAAAAAGTGATCCCTCTTGTAGTATGTATTCCCAAGACATCACAAAGGCTTTTCACGTAGTTACCGAGTAGTCCAAGGTGTAGGTTGGCCTTTCACAATGCGTGAGTTATCTAGATATTCAATTACGTGTCCGCAAAAAAATTAACGTTTTACTAACCTTTTTTTACTGCGACAGCCATTATTGCACTCAGCAAATGTTGCACTGCAGGTGCCTCGTGCACTATATTGCTTTTGATTTTTAGTGGTATCTTTTAAATATAATTATTTTATAGTTACTCTGTAATAAAACCTAATCAATATTTTTTAATCTTCAAGTTTCGGGAAAATCGATTAAAGTAAAGCATAATAAAATCAAAAATATTTTTTCAAGAAGGCGGTCCGTTTGTAGTAAATTTTAGTGACGTAGGTTTGGTATTACTTAGTAGGTACAGGAATGTTCCAAATGGTAATATGCAAAGTTGCAATTTATTATACATAGGTAATGAGATTTGAGATTAAAACTAAATTGAAGCATTAAACAATTTTTGATTTATTTGATTGGAGTGCCACGGGGCAGCGTTTTGAGTCAGTTATTGACTTCAATGTCAAGTGACAGTTAAATTAAAATATCTAATTATCAGAATATTGATATGTTCCTAACATCGTTACTATCTGAAATTAAAACAAGGCTCTCTCTGCAATGCTTGCACATGAGGGTAGAAAGTCAAAAAGTAAAGATGCCCTGGGGATAAAATATCCATATCCGTCGCCTAGTTCCAATCTATCTCTCTCTATATAAATATTGGTTTAGCGTAACAGACAGACAGAGTTAGCTACTTTCACATTTGTAATATTTTTTGTACATATGTATGGATTGAATGCTAATTTTAATGCGTTATACCTTTAAATGCCAAGTTAGAAAGTTAACATGTTGTAGAATTGCTCGAAAGTGTTACCGGGACCCTGAAACGTATAGGGCATTAGAAGAGACACGGTGGGTTTTAGTCAGTAAGACACTCCCTCCGCCTAGAGCGGGAGAAATCATTTGATGATTTCCAACACAAAAAAAGGCAAATAAGGCACACAATTACTTACCACTAAGTTCCTTAACTATGACCTCCATAGCTATTAATTAAATCAAATCGAGTCAAGGACACCATCAGAGAAAAACATAAGACAATTTAGACAAGATATCAAGAACGTACAATTTTTATTAAAATCAGACATCATTCAAAACAAGAAAGCCGCTATTCAGCCTCTTAATCTCCTTTCAATTCGTCTACTGTGGGCTTTAATGAAACAGGCTCAGGAACAGGCAACTTTCTTTTATCTTCCATCAGTTGGCCGAGTCGGATCAAACTGTTTCGATAATCATGGCTATGCCTTGTCCCTCGGCTATACTAGCTGATGCTAGGGCTCTTTTTAGCCCTCGTCGCCTGAAACAATACATCGCTTTGTAGGCACATCACGTAGGTTATTGACAATGAAGCAGTAATGCTAGCAAAGGAGGAGGCGGACCGCGCGAGGGAGAGACAATGCCTTCGCCCCAACCGCCGCTACAGAAGGGAGTCGCAGGGCGATCCCCGGCCAACGTAGGCGTGGGCCTGCGGACGGCGAACGTTGGGTGGCTCGCTGTCCGATCACCACCAGACCCAGGTCGATGGCGCGTTGTGTTTAACGCGCGCCTCAAAGAAATCTCAGCATAGAAGACGGGGCCCGCTAGGGCCAGAGCCTGGTTGCGGAATTTGTTCGAAAGAGTCACCGCGGCCCTGGAACGCAAAGAGTTTTAGAAGGAACATGAATGGGTTTTAGTCAGTAAGAGTCTGACACGCCCTTCCGCTCCACCCAGAGCGGAAGAAGTCATTTGGTGATTTCCCATCCTTAAAAAACAAAAAAAAAAGGTTATTGATAATGCTCATCCTCAGTTTCAAGATTTAGTTAGCTCTGATATTAAGTTTTAGTTACAATACTTGGCGGTGAGATGGACAGACGACATTATTGCTATCTCGGGGAAAACCTGCATGCGGCTGGCACAGAAACTTGGGAATATGCACAAGAAAAAAGAGGCCTATGCCTAGCAGAAGGCGAAGTCTGGCTTTAGATGATGGCATGAAAGATGATTGAAATACAAAATGCAAGTTTAAAAGTGTTCAGCTTTGCTTACCATATTCTAGAAATGTCAGACGATGGCAAACGTCTTACCTGAGTTCATACGTGAGGTGTGACATGATCCTGGCCCCGGACGCGCCGGACGGGTGTCCAATAGCGATGGCTCCTCCGTTGACGTTCAGTTTGTTGTCTTCAATATTCAACTCTCTGGCACAGACTACAGTTGTTGCTGCGTATATTTCATGAATCTGGAAAGTGGCTACTATTATGGAAGTCTAGGAAATCGTAATCGGATTCGTTTCTCAAAATTATAAGAGCGTTGCAGTTGTTCGAAAATGTTTAGTTTAAAACGTCGCGAAAACATACATTCTCATATGTGTCTCTTTCTGATTTCCGTTATCTCTGTGATAGACCATCTGTCTATAACTACTGTACAAAAGTCTTTTCCACACAACTCTGTCCTTTGTTCTTCGGGCCAAACTTTTCGGTAGGAGTCGAGCTCGTCCCGCTGTCGTTATTTTAGTAAGTATGCATGAATCTAGTAGTATCATGGTGTATATCTACCTCAACTAGATCCATGTTATTAATCGTCATTCCAGTACTCCTCAGTAAGGTCTCCGCAGCAGGAATAGCGGCAGTACCCATCATGATTGGATCCACTGCTACACGTGACCAGCCCACGACCCGAGCCAATGGCTTCAAGTTATGGTCCTTCAGAGCTTGTTCGTTGGCTAGAATTGGCCGTAGCTCCGTCATTGATACTCTGTAAGAAAATGAGTGAACTGTCGCTGAACATTATTGGTATGTTTACGAATGCCTCGTTATTTTACATTGTTCATAAGCTATGTGGTCTTGATAGTTTCTGGATAAACTGGAAAGAACGTCAAATCAACTGATATCAGAGTACCGAAATGTCCGATTTCTTTTATTATACTTCAGAAAAAGTTAAACAGTTATCAGTTTATTAGAGTTAAACAAATTGAAACTGTCGAGATTTTAAACTCACAGTAGCATTGCCCGCCGTGGCGACCCCACCTTTGAATACAGGGGGCAGTCTGCTTAGCCTTTCCAATGTGACGTCAGGTTGAGGATGCTCATCCCTCGTCATCAGCACGTTCTTCACCTTTACTGGCACTGGGACCAGTTCCTCGTTGAACAGACCGGTCGCATCGGCTGGAAGAATCAATGAACATTGATCTACCATACCATAGTTCTTCAAAGCTTGATTTAGATCCATAGCACTTAATAACTTGAAGTTCAAACTATTAGGCGCTACGTTAGATCTAGTTGATGTTATCGAGGATCATGTATTAGGTTGTATTTGTGAATACATAAATGCGGTAAAATTCACGATGAATATAAGACGCTAGGTCTCTGCCAAATCCTTCAAAAACAGCTGAACCGAAAGAAACTATTAATCAATTATTATTTAAGATTGTCAAGGAAATTGTCGGTGTGTCAACAGAGTACCTAGAAGTTACCTAAAATAGGTTTCTGTCTATTCTAGTCTGCATATCTTACCACGTTTCCATCTCTGCTGCGATCTGAGAGCAAACGCATCGGCCTCTGCTCTAGTTACACCGAACTTAGCAGCAATGGCATCAGCTGTTTGTGGCAGAAACATATTGCAGTAGGTGTCGAAGTAACCCTTGCGGAGAAAGTCTTCCATTTCGGTAATCTTCTTTAACTCGGTTTCAAAACGCACATTGCGAACGAGGAAAGGAACTGATGATAAGTTTTCCATGCAACCAGCTAGGGAGATTTGTGCGGCTCCTAGTAGAATTTCCTGCGAAACAAAAATATCGAGAACGGTCCGACTCAATAACCTATTAACACTGTAGTATGGAAACAGTGTAAAAATCCATTATTTTTTAAAAGAGCAATCGTCGAGTAGCTTGCCTGATCTTCTTAGGAAACGACCAATCCTAACTATGCACTTGCTTGTACGTCACAAGCAAGTATGGGCATTTGTCGAGGCCTTAAATAAAATATTTTGAATTCAATTAAATTTGAACCAGGGTTTAGGTTGTGGATCCGAGAAATATCAGCTAGAAATGAAGAAAAGAAGCTAGTATGTACTTAAATAATTATTTTTTTAGGTTCCGTACTTCTAAAGGTAAAAAAGGAACCCTTATAAGATCACTCTTGTCCGTCTGTCGGTCTGTCTGTGTGTCACCACCGATGTTCTAAGGAACGGGTGTACCTAGCAAGTTGAAATTTATGCCAGATACTGAGGTCTATAGTATCTATTGGGTGTATAAAAATCAAGGTCCTGAGTCAACACGATAAAAAGATATGGGCAAATTTAGATTTTCGCGAAAACTTGTAAGTACTGTTACGCGCCAGAATTAATGTCGGGTACATTAAGTTACTACTAGCGCCATCTAGTATCGAGTAGCAGAACTAGTAGAGTCAAGTACCTTCTAGACATTTCTTTGCCAGAACATTCTACACTTCTCGATATCTGGTCAGTCGGTAGCGGTAGTTACGAGTACATTCCAGATGTTCCAGAATAGAAGTTTCTTGAACTAACTGTCCTATATAAGGAGTGCGTAGTCCGCGACCGAGTCAGCCCTGCCTGGGGGCCTTAGAGTCATTTAAGGCCACCACAGGATAGTCCGGTTCAGCAGTAACCAGCCTTAGTGTGCTGAACTGCGAGTGGTCATCGTCAAAAAAAAAATAAAAAAAGAAGCGACCGAGTCAGTATTGGATTTGCGATACAAGCGAATACTTCGGAAGCAATCTTCAAGTGCGAATAGAGTGATCAGTGGTGAACTTGTGTTTTTAGTGAGTTTAAAGTTGTAATTAGTGTTTTTTGAAATTAAAGTGTCATTTTGGTTATTTAATCGGCTGTTTTTAGTGTCACGAACCCCAAGCTCGTAACAGTACCAAAATTAACCCAAATTTTGAATTTGTTTTGTGTTTTCGGAATTTTTCCTTTACTTGTGCTAAACTTGACTGTGTAAAATTGACAATTCTAGGTCAACCGGAAGTACCCTATAGATTTTGGGTCGAAAACCTATATGGTAGTTCCCGTTGACCTAGAATCACGAAATTTGGCAAAAAGCAAGGTCTTACAGCACAAGTAAAGGAAAAAATTCCGAAAAATATTTATTTTTAAAATTAAAGGGTTTCCCCATACATAGGTACATAGTTGACGCCTGCCACCAATAAAAATGATAAGTACCTAGCAATTTTATTATGGCGGTATATTTTTCTAAAGGTAAGTATGAAATAAATATTCTTAAACAAGGCAGGACGCAAGGGTCGTTAAGGATGAGAATGAATGTGAATAAATAGAACCCGCCATACGTTGCGCAACAGCCAAACGCTTAACAACTGTGCCGCTCAGCAACAATCATGTTGACTTCCCAAGTCCCCATAGACAGGCGTAAGAAACTAACATAGTATCTTCTGTAAGAAGATATCTATGCCATTTTAAACTTTTGAACGCCATTGTCACGTATAAGTGACAAACGAAAGCTTACCCTGTACGCCAAACGTCACACATAATATGTGACAAAAATACGGCGAATTTGTGGCTTGGCGTCGGGGGCACGCCGATTTGAACGAAAGGATAAGCAACCATGAGACTTACATGTAATAGGGAATATGCATGAAAAAAATATTTAGTATCTATACAGTTTATCTAAAAATTTACAAAAATATAATACTAACAGTGAAAATAGAATTAAAATTGATCGAAAAACAAACGAGATATAACTGTTTTAAACAAATATATCTGTCCCTCTCACGAAGACGCTGTTTTCTATGGCAGCTGTATAGGCGACATGGTATTTGACGTCAGAGTTCGTATCGGACTTCTCTTTCTAATTGGCATCTTTGAAGCTATATAACTTTCTCGCTGTTGTAGGTATTTTAAACATTATTTCATAATTGTTTACAAGAGCCAATAAGTATTTCATTTTGCTAATAAAAAAATCTTGTACCAACCAGTGTGCACAAATAAACATAAATTTAATTGATTGGAAACGGAGAAGAAATGAATCGTGAATACGTTTTACCATTTTGAAACACGCATGTTTTCTAACTCTAATCTAATCCTTATATTTAGGTTATTTTTATTGGCAGTAGGTATTTACTATACCTAAGTAGTTCTTATACATGGATTGTGTATGCCATATCTTTAAATACAAATATATATTTTATAATGCAGGTAGGACCAAACCAAGCCGGTTTGGTAATCACTTTGTAGATTGTATTGAGTTAGGTAGGTAGGTAACTAGATATGAAGACTGTCATGTCATCAGCTATCAAACTTTTATAAGCCCAATATTTACGACATTATCGCTTTATCATTGACAATTTGACATGACACACGGGTATTTTTTTGAAGTGAAAACTTCTTAAGCGCGTTGAGTATTTTGGGTGAACATAAATCATGGAACTCGCGTCATCGTCACCGAACGCTTTAGTTTTCGCTTCTATCGGCAGTCCCCAAAATCAGCCCCGCATGTTTTTTTTTATTTAGGTTTATAAGTAACACAAAATATAATCAAACTATTAAACCGCCACCCTTCGGATTTCGGACCGCGTGCCGTTCTTAGGAGCCTGCAGCCTAGAATTTTTAAGAGTAGGTACCTAGGTACCTATTGAGAGCTGGGTTGTACTTATTAAATCCTATTAATTACAAACTACAGTCACACTACTGTGCTACAGTGAAGAAACTTGGTTGTTGAGCAGATTGAGGCGCTACGTCAATTTGCCGTGTTTCATAGACTACCTAGTTACACTAGGTATATTAACAAAGACTTTTGTAAAATGAATACGTAAAACAAAAACACGAATAGGGTAGGCAGTATTTACTTATCTAGTAGGTAGTATGAACTAAATGATGAATTGCACGTAGAAATCCACGGGACGGTGTCGGTGTACCCACATCTTGTTTCCATTTTTTTTTTGTTTCTTTGAACCGAGTGCAATTAGTGGCGGCATTGTATGTGACTACCATGTATTTCATTCAACTGACAAGGAATGACAGTTGTTTTGTTGATACCTAGTCAATTTGATCCATTTGCTGGCTGCACTGGCACTGGCTTTTCATTTTATAACTTGGGATACGAATAGGAAATATGCATGAAAAAATATACAAAAATATAATACTATACTCTATCCGTTTAGGTAGTTAACTAAAGGTAAACAATCTTGATGTAACTTTTTACTTAAGAACTCAGTTTAAAAATAAAATGCAAGTAAAAACCAAAGTAAATACAACAGTAACGAATACTAAATCAATTGAACCATAAGTTTGAAAAGTAGCTTATTTGTTTAATATGAATTTGTGTAAAAAGACACATCAAGATTGTTTACCTTTAGTTAACTACCTAAACGGATAGAGTATAATATTGAAATTAGAATCAAAATTGATCGAAAAAAACGAGATATAACTATTTGAGACAAATATATCAGTCTCTCTCGCGGACATAGTATTTGACGTCAGAGTTCGTATCGGACTTCTCTTCATAATTGTTTACTACAGCTAATAAGTATTTTATTTTGCAAATTAAAAAAATGCATGTTGTTTATTCCCTATTCCCCATGTCAACTTGTAACTTCAACTGTAGGTAATGCCCAGGTATAGCCCGCTAGGGCCAGAGCCTGGCAGGGTTGCAGAATTTGTTGAAAAGAGTCACCGCGGCCCTGGAACGCAAAGGGCTTTAGAAAGAACACGGATGGGTTTTAGTCAGTAAAAGAACGAATAATTTTTATAACATATAATTAAATAACCTCCAAAAGTTAATACTTCTTAAAATAAACGCTATCAAAATATTATTGACTTAGCACAGTAACAGTGCCTCTTATAAACATGATTATTTTATTTATTTACATTCTCTCCATTTAGACAACGGTTTTATATAATATGGACGAGAAAAACTATGCACACGTTTTAAAATATTTCATAAGTATACAATTTATATAATAAAAGGATATTTTACATGATCCAAGAGTACAATTTTTCATTCGTTTCAATTAGTACAAAAATATCACGTTTGGGAAGTTTCAATTTGAAAATTACTGGTTTTATTCATATGCTCTTTATACTCATTCTTCCCGTTCACGTCTCATTCATTCACTCGTTCAGTCGTTCACTTAAGTTAGTGTGGCATTTAGACGGTTTCAATCATCAGTGCGATGCCTTGTCCTCCTCCGATGCACGCGGATCCAATACCGCGTTTCAGGCCACGACGTCTGGTGAAAAAAAAACATTTTTATTATTTTGAAACAATATAAATTAGCTGGTAACACCACTCAATTGCATAGTTTGTTCGTAACCTCGCTCTAATTTAAACAATTGAGTGCAGCGTCTTCGATTGATTTTTTATGCCGAGAAATACCATACTATGACAATCATAGTAATGCATTTTATTGTAGCATTTGACAATTGCAGAATTAAAAGTTTATTCAATTTTTACCTGTACTACACCTGTCTATTGGTGGGGCAACGTTTTTTTTAAAAGACAAAACGAATGACAGACCGAGAATATGATATAGTAGAAAGAGCGTTAGAAGAGGGATCTTTTGTTTCTATAAATCGCACCCGTAAGAAACNGTAACTTCAACTGTAGGTAATGCCCAGGTATAGCCCGCTAGGGCCAGAGCCTGGCAGGGTTGCAGAATTTGTTGAAAAGAGTCACCGCGGCCCTGGAACGCAAAGGGCTTTAGAAAGAACACGGATGGGTTTTAGTCAGTAAAAGAACGAATAATTTTTATAACATATAATTAAATAACCTCCAAAAGTTAATACTTCTTAAAATAAACGCTATCAAAATATTATTGACTTAGCACAGTAACAGTGCCTCTTATAAACATGATTATTTTATTTATTTACATTCTCTCCATTTAGACAACGGTTTTATATAATATGGACGAGAAAAACTATGCACACGTTTTAAAATATTTCATAAGTATACAATTTATATAATAAAAGGATATTTTACATGATCCAAGAGTACAATTTTTCATTCGTTTCAATTAGTACAAAAATATCACGTTTGGGAAGTTTCAATTTGAAAATTACTGGTTTTATTCATATGCTCTTTATACTCATTCTTCCCGTTCACGTCTCATTCATTCACTCGTTCAGTCGTTCACTTAAGTTAGTGTGGCATTTAGACGGTTTCAATCATCAGTGCGATGCCTTGTCCTCCTCCGATGCACGCGGATCCAATACCGCGTTTCAGGCCACGACGTCTGGTGAAAAAAAAACATTTTTATTATTTTGAAACAATATAAATTAGCTGGTAACACCACTCAATTGCATAGTTTGTTCGTAACCTCGCTCTAATTTAAACAATTGAGTGCAGCGTCTTCGATTGATTTTTTATGCCGAGAAATACCATACTATGACAATCATAGTAATGCATTTTATTGTAGCATTTGACAATTGCAGAATTAAAAGTTTATTCAATTTTTACCTGTACTACACCTGTCTATTGGTGGGGCAACGTTTTTTTTAAAAGACAAAACGAATGACAGACCGAGAATATGATATAGTAGAAAGAGCGTTAGAAGAGGGATCTTTTGTTTCTATAAATCGCACCCGTAAGAAACCCTGCCAGGGTTGAGGAATTTGTTCGAAAGAGTCACCGCGGCCCTGGAACGCAAAGGGCTTTAGAAGGAACACGGATGGGTTTTAGTCAGTAAGAGTCTGACACGCCCTTCCGCTCCACACAGAGCAGAAGAAGTCATTTGATGATTTCCCATCCTTAAAAAATAAAAAAAACCCGTAAGAAACCGGGGCTGATCGCTTGTCACGTTTAGTTAAAATCAGATTTTCCGCGACTATACTGGAAACTACACCACAAGTCCTTACTTGAGCTCATGCACCAAGTGCGCGGTGATGCGGGACCCGGAGGCTCCGAGTGGGTGTCCGAGGGCGGTGGCGCCTCCGTTCACGTTCAGCTTGGACGGGTCCAGCTTCAGGGCCTTGGCGCAGGAGAGCGTCTGTGCGCAGAATGCTTCGTTGATCTGTTGGGAGGTTATACAGTTTTATAATACTAACTTTTGAAGACCGCTGCTAACACAACTTGGAGAAGAGAAGTAGGGTTTCGTCGGATACCTAATGTGATAGCGGTGCCCCTGTTCAGAACATGAGCCACACGTTGGAGTGCCCATGCACCTGTACTTTGGGGGATTTCATGAATGTCCTCGACGCTGCAATTAAAGTGGCTACCTACTGGGCCCAAAAAATTTAAGGATTTCAGGGTTTGTGGAGAAGAGTAACTGGGTATTGGTGACTCGAATTTTGTTTATATTGATGGCTGGAAAAATGGTCTTCCAACATTTGTCACTTCTTCTGAATCTTAACCCAGATAATATTGCCAACTATGAATGACAAAATTACGTTACTGAAAATTAAAAATTGATTCAAAAGTTTTAAAGGGGCTTCCAGCGCTCCATCCACCAAAAAGGTATCTGCAAAAAGTATCTCAAAAGGAAGTCGAGGCCTTGGAGGAACATTGAGATCTGCTTCCGTACCTGATTTTTGAGTAGATAAATCGCGGACACCCTTACAGAATACGTAACGTTATTACAGAACCAGCATCTATTAGAACACATTAAGAAGCACAGTTTAACACACCTCAATCAGGTCAATATCATTGAGGCTCATCTTGGTGACCTTCAACAGGTTCTCGATGGCCGGCACGGGGCCGACGCCCATGATGCTGGGGTCCACACCCACGTACGACCAGCCCACCAGCCTGGCGAGGGGTTTCAGACCCTTGGCAGCCTCCTCGCTGGCCAGGACTATGGCGCCTGCGCCGTCGCTGATACCCTGGGGGAGGAAGCTTGGTTCAAGAAGCAGTTGAACAAGTTATAAGGTATACAGACAATAATGTTCATGACCAGCTTTGGGACATAATCAAAATGAGAAGAAGGTTGCTGAAATAAGCTGCTGTTGACATAGCTGTTTGTTTCAACAACTGCCTATAGCGCAAGTTAGCAGCCTTTGTGATAAATAGCCTATCCGAAGTTACATCGTGGTTCGGGAAGCCTCGACATTGTTACCGATCGCCTACCAACCGAATTCGGTAACGCGATCAGCAATCAAAATCAATCATCTAATACGTAACGGTAGTAGCGATGGGTGGTTCGTTGTCCGATCACCACCAGGCCCGGGTCGATGGAGCGTTGTGTTTCACGCGCGCCTCAAAGAGATGTTAGCAATGAGACGGGGTTCGCTAGGGCCAGAGCCTGCCAGGGTTGCGGAGTTTGTTCGAAAGAGTCACCGCGGCCCTGGAACGCAAAGGGCTTTAGGAGGAACACGGATAGGTTTTAGTCAGTAAGAGACTGACCGCCCAGGGCAATTTTGTTATTGCCTAGTTGACTGGCTTTTACTTCTATTGAAGAAGTCAATTTCCTGAAAGGGACATCTGTTTTTTTTGCCTATTTTTTCCTGTTCTGTCGACAAATAGCTGTGTGGTGGTTATTCGAAGCCGGGATGTGTGATCAACAGTGATAGGATAATCGGGCGCTAATATACCTAAACTTCACTTTTATTCCCACGAAAGTATAATATGAACATGCTTTTCAGAATCCCGGATCTCGGAATTGAAATTACTGAGATTGTTAAAAATGCCCGCATAGAAAATGAAGTTAGAACTCGTTGTGAACTCTCATTGTGATTTTTTTAAATTTTAATAGCTTATTCTAATGGAACTTTTAAATTACAATGAAAGTTTTTATGATTTTCCATTTATTTTGAATAAAATAAAGATACTAAATTAAAATAAACACTGCTATAATTTTATTAAGTTTGTTATAGTTGTTTCTTGTTTGTTTAATTGTTTAATCCCGGGAACCTGGAATTACTTATTTATTCAGAAAGGAATGTCCATATTATTCTTTCACAGGAAGAAGTTTAGGTATATAAGCGCCCGATTATCCAATCACTGGTGATCAAGCAATCATTTTTACTTTTCATTCATCTTATGTATATCGTCATCGTCAACCACATCATCATGAGGCGATTAGTTGTTAGTGTCAAGGCATTAAGTTCAACGATCAACCTGTAAATAAAATCTTCTACTTACAGACGCAGTACCAGCGGTGACAAGTCCCTCCTTCTTGAAGACGGGAGGAAGCTTCTTCAGGCCCTCGATGGTGGTCTGAGGACGGGGGTGCTCGTCCATCTCCACCTTGACCTCTTTCCTCTTGACGGTCAGGGTCACTGGGGCGATCTCAGCCTTGAAAGCGCCCGCATCTTGTGCTGTTATTAAATTTAGTGGTGTTAGAATGAAGGAGTTATGCAAAATACTGATGTCGAGAAAAGAAAAAACCGGCGAAGTGCGAGAACACGAAGGGTTCCATACTTACAATAAACCGAAAAATCACGTTTGTCGTATGGTATTTGTCCCCTTTATTTTTATTAGGATTTTGTTACACTGGTAATAGAAATATGTACATACTCAGTGAAAACGTAAAATGAATAACTGAAACTGAAATAATGAATAACATTAAAGTCCATGATATACAGGCCGCTTACAGACAGACGGACGGCAGGACAGCAGAGGCTTAAGAGCAGGCACTCTAAAATAATTTCTACGCAAGCTCCGCCCCATGCACCCCCGCCACTCTCCGCGCTTCATTTCCCGCGAGCGAGCCGAACGTCGCGCGTCGCCCGAATATTGTAACTTTATTTTATTTTGATTTTAGAATAGCGAACATAGATGGAATAGAGACACCTTTATTTAGTTTTATGAAATAAAAAGTTTTCGCAATTACGAAATTTTTATTCAACACTAACTACACATACACAAAACATCGTCAAATTAATGGTT
>NDFZ01004969.1:0-23301 GCA_002192655.3 Mamestra configurata | reverse complement strand
CTTACGTCGCCAATGAGCCTTTTAGCTCTGTGTTCCACCGAGTCAAGCGCGGCAAGTTGGTATTTAGCTGAGCCATCCCAAAGGTGGCTGCAATACTCCATGCAGGATCGGACTTGTGCTTTGTAGAGGGTTAAAAGCTGTCCAGGCGTGAAGTATCGCTTCACTCTATTTAGGATGCCCAGCTTTTTGGCCGCAGTTTGGGCTTTGTGCTCAATGGTGGCACCAAAGTTGAGACTGGTTGTCAACTCCATGCCTAGGAGCTCGAGCCGATCGGTTACAGGAACAGAAGTACCCCGAAAAGTCGGAGTTAGGTCGAAACGACTCCTTTTCGCGGTAAAAAGGCATGCTTGTGTTTTGGTGGCGTTAAAAGAGACCAGATTGTCATCACCCCACTGGGAGACAAGACTTAAGGTCAAATTTGTCCGCTCTACCATGGCCTCTCTCAAGGAACGAACTTCTTCCCCGCTGGTTTTTGCGCTAGACAAGTATCTCTCTGAAACCGAACTGTCATCTGCATACCCAACAATACCAGGCTGAAGCAGGTCATTGATGTGCAGCAGGAAAAGAGTTGCAGAGAGAACAGACCCCTGAGGAACTCCGGCATTAATAGCCATGAGGTCAGAGAAGCAGCCGTCAACGACTACTCGGATCGACCGTTCACTAAGGAAGTCTGATATCCAGCTACAAAAATCAGCTGGGATGCCATAAGCAGGAAGCTTGCTGAGTAGACTTGCGTGCCACACCCTATCAAAGGCCTTCGAGATATCGAGCGATACAGCAAGTGCTTCGCCGTGTTTCTCGATGGCTT
Organism: Mamestra configurata; assembly: GCA_002192655.3. Lineage (NCBI taxonomy): Eukaryota > Metazoa > Arthropoda > Insecta > Lepidoptera > Noctuidae > Mamestra > Mamestra configurata. Next base: position 22,493 of record NDFZ01004969.1, on the reverse strand, counting down.
CGCCCCAGCAGTGCGTGACATACACAAGAAGATCGCCAGTTGACCGTCCCCGGCGAAAGCCATATTGACGGTCACTGAGGAGATCATTGTCTTCAAGGTAGGTCAGCAACTTACTGTTCAGTACCCTTTCCATAACCTTTTAAATTGTAATACCGAATAAGAAGCCTGTCTTCAACAAGGTTACAATCCGTTTAGATTAACGTTCGGAAAAAGAATTCATGAAGACGTGGACCACGAAATTTTCCTGTTTAAAAAAAATAAGTACACCAACAGAGACGTCCCGAACTAAACCTCACCTCTGGTCGTTCTCTCGATGACTGAGGAACCAGTTTTTTCTCTGCTTAGACCCTGTTGTCATTAATTGGCTTTGACGTTAACCAAAAACTGTATTGAGAGGGTATTTTATGTCTCATGCTTGTTTTACGGAAGATCAGATCACTTGTCTGTAAGCGGGTATTGCGCAGCAACAGCAAATGCAGGGCCACATCAACTTGTCGGGCATGGGCGAATCGACACCACTCTGAGTGTAGAACCTTTTGCCAGCAAGAGCACCTGAGATATCTATAAGTATTATGGCCCGTCATCCTTGAAAGCATGATGGTCTATCAATACGGTACAATCTTCTGGCTGGGCTGGCTCGCTCCACCATAAACCTCATCCATCGCTTATTATAAGGCGAGATTGATGTCAAGAGGAACTCATAGGGAATTAAAATACCGGCCAAGTGCGAGTCGGACTCGCGCACGAAGAGTTCCGTACCATTTCTATAAAAACGGCAAAAAAACATGTCTGTTGTATGGAAGCCCTCTTAAATATTTATTTTATTCTGTTTTTTAGTATTTCTTGTTATGGCGGCAACAGAAATACATCATCTGTGAAATTTTCAACGGTCTAACTATCACGGTTCATGAGATACAGCCCGGTGACAGACAGACAGAAGGACAGCGGAGCCTTAGTAATAGGGTCCTGTTTATCCTTTGGGTACGGAACCCTAAAAACAATGGCAGGAACTATTTTAGAAGTGTCTCGGTTACATAAACAATAACAAAAGTTTTGCACCAGTGACCTTGAACCTGTTGGTCTCTTCAATTTAATTTGGATCCTGGTGAACCTGTCCGGAAATCAGGTTAGTAACCCCTGAAGTTGTTTATTTATAAGATAGCAACAAGATAGGTATTTTACTGTCTCAAATTCAAATAAAAAGTAACTACTATAGTACGAAAATTAAACGTTTCATCGGACTTTAGCCGATACCACCACGGCTTCTAGCAGGTCAATCACCTCACGTTCAATTACCTACCTAAAAAGTTATTAAAATAACAAATAAAAGCTTCCATTCACTTTATTGGATCGATGCAACAGCTGTTACCGGAGTGATTAAAAATATATTTTTAGTTTACTGAGACAAAGTAGTTTGTAAAAACTTTGGAGTTTGACCCCGCGGTAATATTGTTGTTTTTGCATAGAATTAACAGGTTATTAAACTATTGGCAGACTGCAAACGAAAAGAAATTTACATACCTTTAGCTGCTGCCGACATTTTTGTGTTCTTTTAAGGATATTTTTAATATAAAATAAATTAACTCTCCGCAACACGCACGCACACACTTCACAAACTTAATGAATGAACATTGAACAAATTATTACGTTGTCGTTTGTAGACCGATTGAATGGGCTGATAAGCCTTTGAAAATTGAATGATCTGCTGATAAATGAACGAATGGAATCGAGAGTTACAAGACTAATAAATTTAATTAAACGTGATATGATCTGTATAACGATTATTCCACTGTACAATTATTTCATAATATCGTTACACCAGAGAATGGGCAGCAGCCTGAGCAATCTCTGTGCATTGCAACATCTACACTGCGATCGCCGCCTGAAAAGCGTGGCCATTATGGCAAACCTCCCTTTGGGGAAGGCCTATGTCCAGCTGTGGACGTCATTCGGCTGATGATGATGATCGTTACTGCCACTGTAAATTTTAATTGCGGTGTTCATTCTGATATGTATAATAGCACTAGTTTCATCGATGCTGTAACGTAACAAAAAGTATCGAATAAGATTTTTTTTTCATTTCAACCATTTTTATTTTCAACAGGCAACATTATATTTGACGGCTGATCTGGTTTCACGACGACACAGCATCAAAAAATATAATTTCTTTATTTATCGCAAGGAATGCTTATGCAATGACCGATGGTAGGTCTGTGAGTGGTCAACTGAAGAAGTTCGTATTTCGTGGAAAGTCATCAACCAACGGCGAAACTCGAGGTGAATATTTGGAGATAGTTATACCGGAGCTTCTGACGGCAGGCTACTCGTTCTACACGTGGCCATCGGCGCCCCTATTGGCCTGGTATTTGTGGACACAAAGGCGCCATTTACGCGGTCTCCGCGTCCTAGAACTCGGCTGCGGGACTGGCCTTCCGGGAATCTTAGCTGCAAAGTGCGGCGCCCGTGTTACGCTCACTGACAGCGTCGCCCTACCCAGGTCCCTGCGGCACCTGTCTGCGTGCTGCGAGGCGAACGGCCTCGTCCCCAACCACGACGTAAAGATTCTAGGTCTCGCCTGGGGTTTATTCTTATCAGAAGTTCATTCACTTAGACCAGTAGATCTGTTATTAGCTTCAGATTGTTTTTACGAACCCTCTCAGTTCGAGGAAGTGTTATCGACTGTCGCTTACCTGCTAGACGGCACTGACGCGCGATTTTTATGTTCTTACCAGGAACGCAGCGCGGACTGGTCCATTGAGGCTCTGCTGAAGAAGTGGGGACTGAAGGGAGCTCTACTGGACTTGGATTCACTGAGTGAGAGTTCGGGAGTTGACTACCGAGCATTGATTGGGGACCGATCTTTGCATTTACTTGAAATAGTCGCAGTTTAAGGTTATGGCCAGCACAGCAAGAGCAGCTCGCCTGTACGTAGGCAACCTGCCCTGGACTGTAGGTCACCGACAACTCAAAGAATACTTTGCTCAGTTTGGACCAATACAGAGTGCTAGAGTAGTGTTCGACCGCTCCACCGGTCTTAGCAAAGGATACGGCTTCATAGAGTTTGCAAGTGCCACCTCTGCCGCAGATGCCACCAACAAGCAAGTGCACACATTAGAAGGACTGAACTTGACAGTTCAAGTTCAGAATAGTTAAACACAAACTGACATAGTTAGCATTTACTATGGCCGAAGCACTTCCAGAATACCCTGATTCAGACTTTTCCGATGATGACCAGACTCCTTTAGACATATCTTTTAACAAGGCAGCAGATTATGTGAGAAAACTAACAAGCTCTTTAACTAACAACCAGTTGTTGGAACTCTATGGTCTCTACAAACAAGGACTTGACGGCAAGTGTAATGCTCCAAAGCCAGGGTGGCTGGATGGTAGAGGCCGCAGAAAATGGGAGGCTTGGAAGTCTCTCGGCAACATGCCAAGTGAAGAGGCTAAACAAAAGTACATTGCCTTAGTGCAGAAATATGCCCCAGAATTGACAGAGCTGTCTGAGGACAACGAGACAGGTATGAAAGAAGCCTGGGTGGCTGTGTCCTCCATGCGCAAATCACCAGAACCTGAGCTGATACACAATGAGCTATCTATATTGGATGCGGCACGAGAGAACTGTGCTGAACGTGTCTCTGAACTCCTTGGGAAATACCCAGAGCTTCGGCATGAGACTGATGAGGATGGTCTCACTGCATTACACTGGGCTGCTGACCGAAATGCTACAAGAGCATTAAAAGCTGCTTTGGATGGAGGTTGCCCGGTAGACGTAGCAGATGAGAGTGGTCAGACTGCCTTACATTATGCTGCATCTTGTGGCCACATCGAGTCAACTAAGATATTGCTGAACGCTGGAGCATCTCTGCTAAAAGACGAGGATGACTCTACTCCATTGGACCTGGCCGCTGATGATGATATAAGGAAAGTTCTGGAAGGTGCTAAGTAGACTAAGATAGAGCCCGTTGGGCACATGAATGTTGTGACCATTGTAATCTTTTCTATTTAACCGAAAATGCAAGTTCATTAACATTCATGCGTACATCAGGCTAACCGCGCAAGTTTTAGTAAGAATTAATATTGGGTTATTGTAGTTATTCATAATAATAAACTGTGAATATAATATTTTGTATGTTTTATTGCCAACTTACTTACACAACACAATTTATCAGTTAAATAAGAGATATTGAACAATCATTATATAAAGAATATGAGTTCAGGAGGCATTAGAATAGAAATGCCATATTTTTTCACTCAAAGGGAAAACGCACACTTAATATTTTCTTGTATTACCAAAACAAACTTTTTCCACACACACTTCATTCTATTTACATCGTAATCGGAACAAGTTTGTGTTCACGCTTGAATAAGTTTTTAAATTAATGTTATTTTACATTTACAATCAAACATTAGGTAACACTCTCCTACATATTCGCCAAGCCATACAATTCTTCGTTATGTACAAAATATGAAAATCCAAGCAATATTCTAATTATCTTATAAAAGTTAATAGTAATATAGTTAATCAGTCGTAACTTGAAATAGTTACTATTATTTAATTTCTATAACATGACAATATTAGGCAAATGACCCACTGGACAAAACCTGACTGACTGAACTGAAAACGAACTAATTTACAGGGTTCATTAACATATTAGGCCGTTGCATTCCACGAGCGCGCCAATCGCCCTAAGGCCACGTTTCGACCTGCAAGCAACTCGCATGCATGTTTAGTTACATTGCGTGGCTCGATCGAGCAATTGATTACGTTATACCTCGGTAGTCCGCAAAGTAATGCAACTTGCATGTGAGCTGCTTGAAGGGGGAAACGTGGCCTAAGGCAGCAGTTTTTTGTCAGAACGTTGATTCTACTTCACTAGTCGCTAAATAAGCCAAGGCACCAGTGTTTACAGCCTAAATCAAACTTTATTTAAGTGTAAATATAGTCACATGACGCGTGCTCGTGACTCGCATCGGCTATAGATAAGTCTATAGGTACTCACCCAATTAAGCAAGCTGAATTATTATGAGCTGGGTCTATTGTAATGCTACTCTACATTACCCCACATCAGTGGCGGCTTTAAGGGGTGGCAAGCAGGGCAACCGGCCGGGGCCTCGCACAACCCGAGTTCAAAATACCTTACAATAAAACATTTTATGTTTTTAACAATAATTAAATTATTGGCATAGATTTTATGGAATTCAATGACACAAGAACGGTTTTCAGCTTTGCATTTTTTTCTATCGAAAATTGCGTACCTCATTGTGATTTTATTTACAATTTTAATTTTAGTAAAAGCTGCAACCCTTATCAGAAATACATACCTACTTTTGATTCATATAAATTTAAAAAAGAACAAGGGCTTGGCAATGGTCTGCCGCCCGAGGCCTCGCAAAGATCTGCCGCCCAGGGTCACATAACGGTAAAGGCCGCACCTGCCCCACATCAACAGTTCCCACCTTAAAGCCTACTATAGTAGGCGCCAGATAAATGTGGAATAAAGTATATTGACCTTTCCCTAATAACTGTTCATAGGTACCTGAACAATTAAATATGAATCGTTTTTCATTATTAGACAATGTTAAGGATCACGAGAGATGATGATTCGGGACAGCTTTGTGTCATTAATTCCGTTTTTCAAATTAAAAATGTCAATAATTGTAGGTGGGTCAATGACCGTTATTCCACGATTATCTGGCGCCTACTATAGTATTGTATTATTTATTGATACCCCGAATCTTCTGCCTAGCCTTTTCCTAACTACCTACATTGGGGTCGGCTCCCAGTCAAACCTGATTCAGTTGAATACCAGTAGGTATTTTACGTGTAGCGAGTGCCATTCTGACGTTCACAACCCAGTAACTGTGTAACACAGTACTTCTTGGCAAAGTCCGAGTGTAAATACGATACCTACCTATTAGAAATGTTCAGACAAAGAGCAAAAATATGAATCATTCATTCACATAGTAGGAGCATCGCATGTCAGGTAACATTTTGCAATGGCAACTTACATCGCTTAAGGAGTAGGGTCATTACGCTGGATCGCGGCCCTGTGTTGTTTCGCGGCCTTTTATAGGACCAGCCGTATAAATATTGCAATAATAAGAATTCTATCTTACTCTTACCAACGCGTTGTGCCACTTTAAAAAGTAGGGTAGTAGCAGAATGTAATGTCTATTCAAATTGGTCGGTTAACCTAATCCATGTGCCGGAAATAAATCGTCCATTTTGCCAGCCGCGCTGTCAGCGCAGACACGTACGCAAAGCTGCGCAAAAAATAGCGAACAGTTCCCGCTTCAAAAGTAAGTATTTCAAGTTTACGATTACTTATTACTCGTGTGATTGTTTTTGAGTGATCATAATTATTTGTTTCATGTAATTTTGCATTTATTTTGGGAGTAAATTACTTTAATATTAGTTTTATTTGGTGGCCGCCAACCAACACAATAAGTTTTTAGTAAAGTTGGTATACGGCCGGGTGGCCGCGGCACTAGCTCACTGAATGAAATAAGTTTGCTTTCTTTCCTATTATTAATGTAAATAAAGCTTCGCTTTGTGCAACATTTTTTATTGTTGGGGTTGGTTTTAATGATATGGTTAGTTCACGGCCGCCAAAATATAATTTTATACGGATTTATAGCTATAATGTGGCCGCAAACTAACACATGCTAACAAAACAAATCTGGTTCGCGGCCGTCAGAAAATCATATGAAAAATAGACGGCCGTTATCTGACTATTTGAAAATAGAGGTGTCAGTTTACGGCCACTTCTTTCACATAGACCGTTTTGGTTGGTGTTTAGATATTTTTTGTTATTACAGATGTCTACGAAAAAACATAAATATAAAACTGCGACTTACACTTCTGAAAGTCTACAGCAGGCATTAAAAGAAATTCGCGAAGCCCAAATCCCAATCAGGGAAGCATCACGTAAATTTGGTATTCCGAGATGTACAATTCAAGATCGATTAAGTGGTAGAAGGACTGACGAACTAAAAAAACAGGGACCCGAGCCAGTGCTGGGAGAACAAGGAGAAAAAAACGTTGTAGAGTGGCTTATAAATATAGCCAAATGTGGTTCTCCAGTAAAGAAGCAAGAGCAGAAGTAGTTCCACATAGTAGACCAAAAGAGCAACTGGGATCTGAAAATCGTGACACCAACTCGGTAACATTATCTCATGTGCCAACTTTAAAAGACAACTTGCCATTATGTACCGTTACTACTACAGAAAAATCGGGAGACGAAAATGAAATTTTGACATTTGGCGTCACTCGCCAGCAACTAGAAGGAAGGTCTCTTTTATCACTGGATGATGTTACAGTTATTCCAACTATATCAAAACATTCAGATGCTCATGACGTTCTGTCAAAGAAATCATCATCTTCTACAATTACATCCGCATCCGAAAACAACAAAATTTCAATAGATCCAAACACAGTATTCGAGCAACATCTGTTTATACCCCAACCTCTTGAAAAGTCCAAACAAAACGTATCCAAAGCTCGTATTCCGTCTGCGATATCAGGGAAAAAATGGCGAGAATACCATCTACTAAAAGAAAAAGCTAAACAAGAAAAGAATGAGGAGAAAGAAAAAGCTAAAGAAGCTAGAAAGCAAGCCGTGAAGCGTAAGCAAGAGGAAGCAAAGGAAAAAAAAGAAACACACAAAGCCAAGAAACTTAAAAAAGGAAAACCTTTAAAGACTAGGGAGTTAACATCAAAACAAAATTGTGGCCAATGCGCAAATATATTAAACAGTGACACTGAGGACGATGAAAACAAAAATGTTGGCTGTGATTTTTGTACTAAATGGTTTCATTTGAAGTGTACTGATTTTATAGGACTGACTTATGATGATGTTAAAGATAAACCGTACATGTGTAACATGTGCATTATTGATAAGGAATAGTTTTTATATTCTTATAACTCGTTGTTTCAGTTGATTATTTTGATCTCGTACCAACTAGGTACTTAATATAAGACTGTTTTATACTTTATATATTTTTGATAAGTACAATATACATTATTACAGGTAGACACCTAGTACATAATTCCATTAGACACTTACTGATTATAGAAATTGTTGAAGACTGATTATAAATAGTTACTGTTATCAAGTTAATTAATACATAAAATTGTTGATTTTTTAAAATACTAGTCTAATACGCTCAAATTTTGTATTACTCAAGTATAATAAAAACAAAATGTTAATGTTAACCAAACTTAATTTATTGCAATATAAATTGATTATAAAACGTGTTTTATTTCATTATTTGTAGAGATAGTAATGTAGTGTGTTTAACAACGAGAGAAAAATAGCTGCAGTATAGATGAATGAAAGTGTAGTATGTTAGAAGTATGGAAGAAGAATAAATGCATTAGAGGTTAAGAGTTTCGAGTAAGGAAAGAAAGGAGGGAAAATAGAGGAAGGAAAAAAGAAAGGACAGAGGGAAGAATTCTCGCAGAAATTAAAGATGAAGGTGAGTTGGGAGGAGAAGGTAAAATGCTGTAGAGATTAGAATGCCTGAATGACGAGATTGTAGTGCGTGACCCCAGATTAGATGAAAAAATCCTGTGAAAATAAGAGATGTTAGAATAGTGTAAGGTAAGGTTCTAACCTAACCTTACCTTTAACTATTCTAACATCTCTCATCGTACAAGAAAGGGATGAATATTGAAGAGAACGTGCTTTTTAAGAGTAAAGGCATTTGAGTGACAATCGCTATCATATGCCCTATGTGGAAATTTATGATAGGACCATTATTATATGGTGAAAAGTGTACGAAAATGCAAAAAAGTATGAAATACTCGTAAGTCAATATTGTATGTAAAACTGGCGGCCGCGAACTAACTCTAGGGTGGCCGTGAACTGAAAAAAGTGGCCGTCAACCGGCATTTTGAGTAAATTTTAAGTATTCATTTATTTAAAAAAAAACCGTTCCAATATTCCTCCAATACCTATTTAGAAAAATAACTTTATGATATCTGCTTCGCCTACAGAAACGATCAGAACCTGAATTATGGACCTAAGAGCAAAGTTGGGAAGGCGACTAAAAGGCCGCCAACCGGCGTAACGACCCTATTCCACATATAAATAAGTAGGTACAAGTAATTAGGATGTACTTACAAAACCGAATTGGTATCTCATATTACATAGGTAGTATATTATTTATTAAAACTTCATGCAATACACATGCATTCATGCATCTTCATGCATTTATTAATACACAGGTTCAAAGGCGGACTTTAGTCCTTACGGCCGGTCTCACAAAAACGTATCAATAGTAGCTGAAACGTCATGTTTGAAAAGCAAACATGACGTTTCAACTACCTACTGTTGGTAGCTAATTTAACAGTTAAATGGAGATACGTTATTGAGACCGGCCTTACGGCCTGTTTCAATTTCGTATCTACCTTTAACCAACTGTCAAATTAGCAACCAACAGTAGGTAGTTGAAACGCCATTTTTGCTTTTGTAATATGACTTTCCAGCTACTGTTGGTATCTAATTTGATAGTTGTTAAATGTAGATACGTTATTGAGACCAGCCGTCAGTCAGTCTCTATCAATCAACCAAGGGATAAATTACAATTATGTATTAGTAACTAGCTTTTGCCGGCGAGTCCGCCCGCGTGAAAGTAGAAAATTATCCGAGGGAACGTACCTCCTGGATAAAGGGAAGGTATTATTAATATAATAAATGTGTTAATTCAGGGTATAAACTATTTGTGTGACAAATCCATCCAAATCCGTTTTTGCGTACCTACATACAAATTGCACATTTATAGTACCTATTAAGAGGTGTAAGTAAGATTATAATATTTTGCCGAACTAATTAGATAACCCTGAATCACTCGGCTCATGATGAATTAGGTACATTCATGGAATATACGTATGAATTTCGAAAATACACATGCGGGGTTTATCCCGTAGTGAGAGTACTTAGCAAATCCGTATCCGCATGCTAGGTACTTAAAACCCCCTTACTATGGTAAATTGTTTATTAGTATATTATAATTGTATATTACGTAGATAGACACATAATTTGGGACCAGCTAATTATATATTTAGACACCACTTAACAAATTTTACTAATCATACTCTGTCAAATAGAGTAGGTACATACGCCAGTACATCAAGCTACCCGAATCTGTCAAATTTTCCCAATCAACCTTGAACCTAATAAAGAAATTTGACAGATTGTAGTAGTTCTGTCAAGTACCTACTAACTTTATGTTTGACCGCAACTGTATTTCCTATAACTAGGTTCTATAAATAATAAATATTCAAGATTATGCTGATAAAGTAAATTTTCAACCGACTTCAAAAAAGAGGAAGCTCTCAAATAGTTGGAACCTATTTTTAAAAAATACTTTATTGCTAACGTTAATCAATGAAGTTCCAAAACTAAATTTTACTGTTGGAATCCCAACACTAAAATTTAGTAATTATGCGTACATCACTAGCGCGTCTCTACGCGCATTGCTCCACACGGGTCACAGTGACAAAAGGATCAATAAAACCTTAAACATACTTACATAAATTACATAATAATTGTATTGCAGTCCTGTGAGTCCGTTAAATTTATGTAAACGCAAGTTATTAAAATATTCGTTTTGAATTCGTGCGTTTCACATACTCTTTCCCACATCCTTATTTTCAGGAATGTAAACAAAGCTATTCGTGTAGTTTCTGCTACACTGCAAATATTTCTTAGTTACAGCACTTACAGCTAACTTGAAGAAATAGATTTCTTTGATTTTTAACGCGCATGTTCAGCGTATGAAAATGTATCTAACTAAAACACACATTTTGCAAACAAAAAATTATCATAATTTTACTTTCTGTTTTCGTATAAAGAGAACCTTCGCAAATCTTTGGAATCTAACCACCTGGTTACATTCCAAAAAATTGGTTGTCTGTAAAGTCGGTTTACGGACGATAGTTTAACGTGACAACGTCATAACAAAACAGTGATGAAATGATCGTAACGTTACAATGAGCGTAACGTTACAATGAGCGTAACGTTACAATGAGTCATCCTTTTACGTGCGTGCAGCCGGCGTTCATCGATTTATTAGTCGTTGTCACGTCAAAACTCGAAATAAATAATTTAGTATAACACCTAAAACTAAAATCTTCAAAGATTTATCATCTGTTTATACTGGAGTGTGGGGACTCCCAATCATTGTACTATAACCATGTTTCATCGTAATCATGACACACCTCTGTCTGTATGCCAATGTGTCCTCAGCCAGCGGGTCCACTGTTAGTTCTTCTTAGCGTCCTTGTGCGAAGAAAGAGATGGAAGATCTTTGTTCTACGAAAAATCTTAACTGTGGTTTTGGAGTCGGGTAGACATATTTTTTTCCGACTGTACATTGACTGTTGATTGACTGTACCCCAGTACATTATTTTTGCTTCTCTATTTATTTGGCTGCCCAAAAAACCTTCTAAATCTGTCTATAACCTAAAAGTTACCTGTTCACATTTCCAGAAACTCGACGACAAATAATTTAGCGCACCAAAAACTCTAAAATTCGACATTAAGTTCACATTTCCACACTCCTAAAAACTGTACATATACCACGTTTCACTGTTATCACGACACAAGTCTGTCCGTATGTCACTGAGTCCTCCGCCAGCAGGCCCACTGCTAGTTGTCCTTCGCGTCCTTGTGCGAAGATAGAGATGGAAGACCTTTGTTCTACGAAAAATCTTATCTGTTGTTTCTATTTACTTGGCTGCCCAAAAAAAATCCTTCCCAATCTGTCTATAAATTACAAATTACCTGTTCTCGAAAATAAATAATTTAGCGCACCAAAAACTCTAAAATTCGACATTTTGTTCACATTCCCACACTCCTAAAAACTGTACATATACCATGTTCCACTGTTATCACGACACACGTCTATTAGCGAGTGGTCCGCCAGCGGGCCCACTGCTAGTTGTCCTTCGAGTCTTTGTGCGCGAGCCCGTCGCCGGAGTCCAGCTGCTTGAGCAGCCGGAACAGGGCGGCCGCCTCTCTGATGCGGGAGAACTCCACGCAAAAGGCTTCTACTTCGATGAATAGTTCCTGGAATTATTGGTTAACATTTAATTGAAGTAAAACTTGTTTACGCACGTATGACTTGGGGAGTAAGCTGGAGAATGCGTGACGAGAGCGTTACGAAAAGTGTGATCGGGCGAGGCGAACGGAACGAAATACCGTATGCTGTGTATGTATGCGTGTGTGTATCGAGCCTATGTACTACAAGCAAATGAGCACACGAGCAAGTGAGTGCGCAGCTGGGTGCGCAACTCTCTCTCTCTCTCTCTCTCTCTCTGTCATCGATCGATCGATTGTCGATTGATCGATTGGTCGATCGATCGACATGTATATATTATACATATATATACAAACATATAGATGAAGCTAAACAAGTTTTACCTCAGTCGTGTGGTGCACACTTTTTTTTTTTAACTTCTTTTATGTACCTATAATATTGGTACTTCAGAGGACTGCAACGAGCAATTTTGATTTGTTAAGGTAGTGCCAGGCAATCGAAAATAATTACTGGTAAACAAGACACTTTAAAGTATTGCTTGATAGTACCGGACACTCCAAAATATTGATTGGCAGTACCACTTTTTTTGCTAATTTATACTGTCCCACTCCTGGGCAAAAGCGCGCATTTTTTGCCAGTTTGCACTCTAAAATAATACGAGTAAGTACATAATATAGTAGTTCTAGACATTCTAAAATATTGCCTGATAGACTGTCGACTTTTGGTAGATAAACGAGAATTTTGTAATCTAGATGAGAGCTGTCGATTTCTTCGTTACCAGTACACTTATTAATATCATGTTCTTATCACAACACACAACTAAGTATTAAATAAAATAAATAAATTATAACGTTAATAATCTTGTTCCTAATGAGCGACGGCAGGAACACACAGACAGCCGGTTCTCTGTACCTGTCTCTGATGGTCTCGCACGTCGATATGATGATACAGTTACTGATATACAACGTGTAACAGCATAAACGCAATAAATACAATGACCCCTTAAGAGGTTTAAGGGGTCATTGTACTCATAATTATGAACAACTTTTACTATGGGGACTGAAATCGCGAAAAAAAATCGATTCCCCCATACATTTCTATGCACATAACTCGACCAAATGTACTGATTTTTTTCTGCGATTTCGGGGTTGGTCCCCATAGTAAAAGTCGTCCATAATGATGAGTACAATGACCCCTTAAGAGGTATTTATTGCGTTTATTCTGTTACACGTTGTATACATGTTCTTACCTTAACATTAATAATCTTGTTCCTAATGAGCGACTGCAGGAACACACAGACTAACCGGACCAACCGGTTCTGCATGTACCTGTCTCTGATGGTCTCGCATGTAGATATGCAGTTACTGATGTAGAGATGCACGAACTCTACGGGGAGGTCTACTGATGTTGTTAATCTGTGGAAAGATAATGGAGAAAGTTCAATAAATTGTATTTCATGACCAGGACATAGAAGATTCGCCAGACCAGTCAGGCTTAAAGAGGTGGCGCGTAGTTGCTCCTTGTGTGCCTTTAAGGGAGTTTGTGCGGTATATGTGATGAAGATGAAGAGGAGCTCGTGGCTAAATAATAACAGCCGCACGGGTCGATCTCCAAGGTTAAGCAACGCTTGCCGAGGTTGGTCTGTGGATAGGTGAACATCTTAACATACCGAGACTTTTCCGTGCCTCGGAAAGCACGTTAAGCCGTTGGTCCCGGCTGTCATTTGTAGATCTTTGGCAGTCGTTACGGATAGTAAGAAGCCAGATTATCTGCCACCAGTCTTGCCAAGGAGTACCGTGTTACCCAGTTAATGGGTTGTGGAGGTCTGTTAGGCAGCCACTCCACGTAAAATACTGGTATTCAGCTGGAACCGGTTTGACTGGAAGCCGACCCCAATATAGTTGAGAAAAGGCTAGGCAGATGAGATGTGCAGTATATGTGATGGTGCTCGCTAGCAGTGGCGATTGGATATCAGTCAGGGGTGTGCGTAAATATCCCAGGCCGGACTATTACGCGCACGCAAGCAAAGTTATTTTTTATTCGTAAAACAAGTTAAAATAAGAAGGAGATTATGTCTCCGACAGAAAAACTCTTTTGAAGCAATGGTCGGTAGAACCGGATATATAGTATCTGCAATAATATTTTTAGGTACAGTCAACAAAGCAATTTGGTATACAGGCAAAAATATTATCTCCACTGCACTGCCAATATTTATTTCGAATGTGTGCATTATAACTTTTTAATCTTGTGACATACTTACGAGTGTGGTGTACAATGATTGTCTACTCAGCACACTCACAATATTGTTTAGAATTAGTTGCAAGTTAGCTGTGTGCATACCAAATAGCTTTGTTGACTGTACATAGGTCTTACAGAAACTATATATTTATATTGTATGTATAGTTTATATATTTGTATTATTTGTTTGTATGTAATTAAATATCAATCGCTTTTTATTCTCCATGTTGCAACTACCACCGTTCTCTGCATCACTCAAAGGTTGACTGGTAGAGAATGCCTATGGCATTAAGTCCGCCTCTGTACATTTGTGTGCGTAAAGTGATAAATAGCGAAATGTGGAACACGTACATTTTGAATTTGGCGTCACTTTTGGGGAATAAATTTGTCATTTTTCTGTCTATCATGAGCAGACATCGGAATAGGAGACTATATTTACCTAATGTTCGTGGAAGTAAGTAACATAGAGTTGATAATACCTCCTGTAAAATTACGGAATCTTAAATGGAATAATGACAACATGGAAAAAAACATAATAAATAGCGAAATATCGGCGAAGGGTAGGTTACCCTTCCTGTAAATTATATATGTTTTATTATGTTCAAAACTTCACAATACCTGTTAACGACCTCCATAGAATGCAGCGACATCTCCATATTGACCAGCACGCTGAAGTACTCCGTGATGTGTTGTGAGTGAATCAGTTTCAGTAGCACGGATATGGCGACCATTGGGTTGTTTTCTACTAGCTCTGGTAACTGTGGACAAATACAGATTTTAGTGCCTAGTAGAGTAGAGTAGGGACTCCATTTTCCGCACTTAGACTCTTATTCGGTCCGTTGTACGTAGGTGTCCTGGCTACGTTAGCCAGCCTAGCTCCGCCCAGAAGCGCAGAAGTTTCCTGGGAGCTTCACAGGCTTCGCGGAGCGACCTCACCGTTCCGAGGATTTGTTCACGTTGGGTAGCCACGGCCTCGCATTCCAGGATGACATGGGCGGCTGTTTCTTCGGCATCAAAGCAGCCTCTGCGATTTTAGTGCCTATAATATATTTTAAAATACACCAGACAACTTTATTGGGTCTACTGAATCAATACGATACAAAACTGCTTGACTGCATAAGAAACACCAAGCTGCGCTCTATAAATTGCGATCTGGAGCGTCGAAGTAGAAAGCTGCAAGACTGAAGTGGGACTGGGCAGGCCCTCAGCGCCGTGTGCCCGTGCTCCGTGACACTGCAGCCCACGGAATATGGCGGGACGCCGCGGATGGCTTCTTCTTGGTGTGAAGAAGCCCTATTAAGAGAGAAATGAGAGGAAAATGGGGGAGGCTTTTGCCTAAGAGTGGCACAGTTCAGGCTGACAAAAAAATGCATAAATCTACACTATTTTATAATTCAGTTTCCGAACTTGCATTTTTATATGGCTCCTGACACTCTAAAATATTGCCTAGTGTCCCTCAATAATGGTGCCTGATAGTGCCGAACAGACTAAAACGTCACCTGGTAGTACCAGACACTCGAAAATATTACCTGACTGTCCCAGACACTCTACCACAATGCCTAGGTAGGAATTAAAAAATTGACTAGACTACCTGATTCGGTGTGACTCCTGATCGAGTAGCGCTAACAGCCGCTGTTGGTGCTGGACGCTCAGCGCTCCCTTCAGAGCTAAAGCGCTTAGCTCCTTAGCTCACACTTTACCTGGTTGGGTGTGACTCCTATCTCATACACGACGTGTGGCTCCTGATCGAGTAGCGCTAACAGCCGCTGTTGGTGCTGGACGCTCAGCGCTCCCTTCAGAGCTAAAGCGCTTAGCTCCTTAGCTTACACTTTACCTGGTTGGGTGTGACTCCTATCTCATACACGACGTGTGGCTCCTGATCGAGTAGCGCTAACAGCCGCTGTTGGTGCTGGACGCTCAGCGCTCCCTTCAGAGCTAAAGCGCTTAGCTCCTTAGCTTACACTTTACCTGGTTGGGTGTGACTCCTATCTCATACACGACGTGTGGCTCCTGATCGAGTAGCGCTAACAGCCGCTGTTGGTGCTGGACGCTCAGCGCTCCCTTCAGAGCTAAAGCGCTTAGCTCCTTAGCTTACACTTTACCTGGTTGGGTGTGACTCCTATCTCATACACGACGTGTGGCTCCTGATCGAGTAGCGCTAACAGCCGCTGTTGGTGCTGGACGCTCAGCGCTCCCTTCAGAGCTAAAGCGCTTAGCTCCTTAGCTTACACTTTACCTGGTTGGGTGTGACTCCTATCTCATACACGACGTGTGGCTCCTGATCGAGTAGCGCTAACAGCCGCTGTTGGTGCTGGACGCTCAGCGCTCCCTTCAGAGCTAAAGCGCTTAGCTCCTTAGCTTACACTTTACCTGGTTGGGTGTGACTCCTATCTCATACACGACGTGTGGCTCCTGATCGAGTAGCGCTAACAGCCGCTGTTGGTGCTGGACGCTCAGCGCTCCCTTCAGAGCTAAAGCGCTCAACTCCTTCGCTTCGGCCACTGCGTTCGCTGGGTCTTGCGGCTTTTCTTCAGGTTTCTTCTCCTCGGATTTTTCTTTTTTTTCTTCTTGCTGTGGGTAGAAAGTAAAGCATGATTTTATTTAAGGTATCTAAAAAATATTTTAAAAACTCAACTTTTTCTTTCCACTTTTGAATTCCCAATTCAAAAATCGGAGGTAAGTCCATATTCCTGAGGAAAAACCGCTGTTAATTTTCCGCCATCATCCCTCAGCAGTCTTGGATTGGGAAAGCCGACAACGTAATATGAAGATAATCTCACCTTAGTAGGTTTGTGCGTAGGCTGCGTGTGCTGTCGCCTGTCGAGCTTCTCTGGTCTGAGGCCGATGAGTCCCTCGCAGTCCGTGTCGTACAGCGGGACGTACGCGCCGCGGTTCACCAGGCACTTCCATACTGCCTGGAAATAAGCAT
Organism: Mamestra configurata; assembly: GCA_002192655.3. Taxonomy (NCBI): domain Eukaryota; kingdom Metazoa; phylum Arthropoda; class Insecta; order Lepidoptera; family Noctuidae; genus Mamestra; species Mamestra configurata. Next base: position 5,278 of record NDFZ01004969.1, on the reverse strand, counting down.
TGTTGGAACATCTTGGTATAACAATAGAAGAAGAGTTTCCATGGCGTGTTTTTAGGGTACCGTACCCGAAGGATAACCAACGGAACCCTATTACTAAGCCTCCGCTGTCCGGCCGTCCGCCTGTCTGTCTGTCAGCGGACTGTATCTCAAGAACCGTAATATTATAAAATTAAATAAAAAATTAAGGGGGCTCCCATACAAGAAACGTGACTTTTTCAGTTTATGGTAGGGAACCCTTCGTGTGAGACTCCGACTCGCACTTGGCCGGTTCTTCATGTAATGCCGCAATGGATCAGGAATTCGAATGTAAGAATTAAAAGTGAGATATACGAGTTAACAGAATTATGGTGCTGGTCGACAAGACTAACATTCGTGATATCAGTTACATTAATCATTGTCTCATTTGATAACAGATTTTTTCAAATTTAGACCAAGTCTAATAAGATTGTCAAGTTAACAAAAAATGAAGACAATATAGCGCGTTGAAAACTCGTGTGACGTCACTTGTCACTACACTTTTTACTGGAAAGTGACGTTACAAGCCCCAACTCCTTATCTTTGATGCGTATTATCTTCTTAATTTTTATTGATTTGATAAAATAAAAAAATAGATAATCTAACTGACGGACTAAATAGAATCATATTTTTTAACCCAGGCAACATCCCTATTCTTTGACTTTGATTTTTGATGATCATTATAATAATAATAATAACATAATAATATATCCTGGGACAACTCACACACGGTCATCCGATCCCAAACTAGGCAGAGCCTGTACTATGGCAACCAGACAACTGATAAACATACTTATATATTTCTAAATACATACATATTATACACAAATTACACCCAGACACAGAACAAATGATCATGCTCATCACACAAAGATTTGTCCTGGGTGGGAATCGAACCCACGACCTCCGGTTAAGCAGTCAGGGTCACTAACCACTCGACCAACAGGCCAGTCCATATATTACATATACCATTGTATTCTTGTCTCTTGGGATACCGCTCCTAGCTGGTCTATCAATCTAATAAGTCTAGGATTTTTGTCATATCCCAAAGTATGGGTATCCAGATCTGGAAGTATTGAATACTAGCTTCTGCCCGCGACTTCGTGCGCGCATATCCCGTTTTTCCCGTTCCCGTATAGCCTATAGCCTTCCTCATGAATGTGGCTATCATATTTGACTGGCCTGTTGGTCGAGTGGTTAGTGACCATGACTGCTAAACCGGAGGTCGTGGGTTCGATTCCCACCCAGGACAAATCTTTGTGTGATGAGCATGATCATTTGTTCTGGGTATGGGTGTAATTTGTCTATAATATGTATGTATTTAGAAATATATAAGTATGTTTATCAGTTGTCTGGTTGCCATAGCACAGGCTCTGCCTAGTTTGGGATCGGATGACCGTGTGTGAGTTGTCCCAAGATATTATATTATTAAAATAATTTTCCAAATTCGACTGGTTGTTCCAGAGGATAGGGCATTCAAATAAACAAACAAACTCTTCAACTTTATTATATTATTATAGATGTACACAAGACTAAAGGGGAATAGTGTTCCAAAACAATTACCAACACGATAAGTCAGAGTGGTTATAAGAAAACCCTTATTAGAAAAAAAAGAGTGGTCATTGGAAAATTTCTCACTGCTACAAAGACCAAATACAGAGAAGTGATTTCAACCAAATGAGCAGCTAAATGTCCATGACAGATTGTTGGGTTGAGCGGGCCACATAATCTAAAACAGAACACATAAATACCTTATCAGCAGTAATCTCAGTGGTGTCCAACAGGAAGGTGGGCAGAGGAATGGGTCCGGAAGCCTTCAGCGTGCGATGTAGAGGCGTGTAGTCGTTTGATATTAGGGACTCTAGCAGCTCCTTCATCGCCATGCGGTTGGGTGGGCTCCTGAAAGTTTTGATATAAGCAAATAAGTAACTACCTCCCTGTACAAATATTATATTGGTACCATACTTTATATATGTCACCGGAAAACGCCTTAAGATTGTAAAATATCGCGTGAAATTGTAAACTAAGTTTTCTAAATAACTATTGAATTTTGATAGGATTAGGTATACAAAACGATTTCTTTAAATATATCGGGAAATAATAATTTAATAAAGATTTATTACAATCTTACGGGTTCTGCAATTTTCCGGTGAAATATATAACTTAATATATAGAATTCTTCCATTACTGACTGAGTGATTAACAGACAACGCACACCTGAAACTAGTGGTTGTAAAAAGCTGAAATTTGGTATGTGGGTTCCCTAGGGAGTGTAGGGGAGCACTAAGACAGGATTTCCCGAAATTTCTACAGGAATGGACAAAACGGGATATGCTAGCAAGCTAGTTTAACGATAAAAAAAAGAACGCTTAGTATACTAGTGCGCTTAACGGCGCATATGCCGTCTAATATAATGCATGCACATTTTCACACATTCAAGAATCTTGTCTTGAAGCGAATTTTCTATTGTATTGCTCATATCGCTGATATTGATTCAAAAATGGATTGATTGACTTTGACAATTCAAAAGTGCCTGTTAATGTTTGAATGTTTGAGTACTTGAAAGTACTCAAACATTGACAGATTGCTGAGTTGGGTGGGACACATAATTTAAAACAGAACACATAAATACCTTATCAGCTTATATGAACCCACTTGGGTCAACCGTCAATGCTAGGGGACAAACAATCATAGACACATCATATCATCATCATAGAAACAATCAAACATCATAGAAATGCTAGAATAACGGCCGCCAAGGCCCACGCACAATGGTCCAACATCGGGACTAAGAAGTGCGGAAACCATACCCCAATAGATAGAATAGATAGAGATACCTTATCAACAGTAATCTCAGTGGTGTCCAACAGGAAGGTGGGCAGAGGAATGGGTCCCAAACATTGACAGATTGCTGAGTTGAGTGGGACACCACCAGTGCTACCAAGCACTCAAACATTCAAACAGTTTTGTTGAGATTAAAGGCACTTGACTAAAGGCGCGTTTCCATTATGCAAGTGTTTGCATACATGTATGACGTCAGAATTGTGTGCAAGTGATTTGAATTGGATACACGATTTTGTTCAACTTGCAGCTTGCATACAAGATTTTAGTGGTATACAAGTTAGTTCTAGTTGTACAGTGTTTATCATGGGTAGAAGACGTGCTGTACTTGTCGCTGCATGCAGAGTTGTATACGCAATAATTATACACGTATTAAATAACAAAAAAAAGCATCGACGTCGACCAGTTCAGTGGGTTAGAAAATGGATTCACAGAAGAGATGCTTACGGTACGTCGAATAATCTGTTAACAGAATTGGCTACAGAAGATCCTAAACGGTACCATACTCATCTCAGAATGAACGAAGAACTATTTTTAAATTTATTGGATAAGATTTCGTCCAGAATATCTAAGCAAGACACTATTTTTAGACCCGCTCTGCCTGCAAAATTGAAATTGCAAGTGACGCTTAAATATCTGGCATCGGGTACTAGTCTTGGAACATTGGAAGAATTGTATCGTGTGCCTAAATGTAGTATTTCTAAATTCCTGCCCCATGTCTGCGACGCAATTTATGAGTCACTTCAAGAATATATAAAGGTAAGTAAAACAATGTATAAGATCAATGTTCAACATATTTTTATTATAATTAATCTTAACATTAAAGAGGACTGATCGGCGGCTAATTTCAATCTGTGAAACAACTTTAAACTCACGAATCACGAAATCACGAAAGTTAGTGGGTCGAAAACTCAAATCCTAATCATCGTCATCAGATTCCAATGAACCCATAGCGCGAACAGCACGACCTAATAAATCTTCTTTGCTACTGTCCGATGGTCCTGGTTCATCACGCTTACTCTCGGTGTCAATGTAATCCACTAAATCAAGATTTATATCATCAGGTATAGAAATTATAAGTGCTTCTTGTTTGCTTGTCTTTTAAGGATTTTATTCGCTGCTCTTTTAAAACTTTCATAATAAGTTCTTGAGTTTCTAGAGCGTACTCTAACGGCAGTTTTTGAAGTTGAAGACTAACGTTTTGACCAAAAACATCCAATTCATTTTCCGATTCTACGCTCTTATTTATTTTTCTCAATTCTTGAAGTGCGGTATCTATGGGATCATATCTTGCATTTCGAATCGATTGTCGAAAATTGGATGAGGATTGACTCTGTGTTTGAGATGAGCTTCGNTATGTACAGTTTCACAAAGACGACCCACCCAACGCATTCATTTCTGTGAAAGTGTTTTACTTGCTGTTAAATACTGGCCGAGCTGAATTTTGAATGCATTGAGTGAGTGTACATTTCTAATACTTGATGGTAATTTATTATATAGTTGCACTCCTTCAAATGTAACCATTTTTTTGCCATAGTTGGTTCTAGTTTTAGGTAGCACTATTAGGCTCGCTCGTCGTGAGCTTCGTTGGCTGACTTGTCGATATTGGGTTAATATAATGTTTGTGTGTATTTTTTTGTTAAGCACTTTATTAATGAATATACATGTGTTATAGATATAGAGTTGCTTGATGTTCATTAGTTTTGTGTCATTATAAATTTTTGAAGTTGATGTTAAATAGGGATAGTTAAAAAGCATTTTTATTAATTTATTTTGCGATCGTTGAAGTTCTGACAGTTTTGTTTTCGTAGCACTGCCCCAGAGTTCAATCAAGTATAGTAGGTGCGGCTTTACTAATGAGTTATAGATGGTGTATCTTAAAATTCGCGGAATACATCGAGCTATATTGCGCAATGTCCCTACTAGTGTCGAGAGCTTGTTTTTTATGTATTCAATCTGGGCATTCCACGAAAGAGTACTGTCTATTCTCAGACCGAGGTATTTTTCGCTTGTTTTTAGCTGCAGTGGTACGTTATTAATTTTAAGTGGATCAAATGGTGGAATGATTTTATTTTTTGCCTTAAATATTACATAGCAAGTTTTAGATATGTTTATTGTTAAAAGATTAAACGTTTCCGAATACTAGTGAAGAGTGGAATGAAATTAAGGTATTTTTCGCTTGTTTTTAGCTGCAGTGGTACGTTATTAATTTTAAGTGGATCAAATGGTGGAATGATTTTATTTTTTGCCTTAAATATTACATAGCAAGTTTTAGATATGTTTATTGTTAAAAGATTAAAAGTTTCCGAATACTAGTGAAGAGTGGAATGAAATTTGTAAAGGATTCGAAGAACGTTGCAATTTTCCACGATGCATTGGAGCAATTGATGGAAAGCATGTCATCTTGAGATGCCCAAATGGG
>NDFZ01004968.1:194437-229884 GCA_002192655.3 Mamestra configurata | reverse complement strand
GCAGCAAGAATGCAGCATAGCATGCTGAGTAAGCTAGAAGGGGTACAGTTTAGGGATGTAACACTGCGTAACACCCCATCCTTTCCTTGTGTTCTGGTACTACGTTTGCCGAATAAGGACAACGAACTACACTTTTTATTTATTATTGCAAATCTCTTTTTCGTAAAGAGGTCAGATTTAGTATGGCGGGAGGGATTCGGCAGTACGTCAGGATAAAACTTATGCTGCCGGTCTATTCTGTAAACACTTCACTGTAAAACTGAGGTGAGCTTGAAGTGAACTGTCATTCCACCTTGATTGGATGAATTGACAGCTCACTTCATCTTCTCTTCATTCAGCAGGTCGATTCTGTAAACATGTCGGGGTGAAGTAATCACGAAGTGAGCTGTCAATCCGTGTAAACAAAATGGAATGACAGCTCACTTTGTGGTCACTTCACTCAAGCCTTCACTTCGACATGTTTACAGAATCGACCGGTTGGTTTTCACCGTGACGTGTTTCCCAGATTAGCACTACTGGTAATCTTTGTTTTGTGTTTTTGGGTTCCATAATTAAAGTGGCAAAACCTCAAACAGAAACTTAGTTATTAATCATTTTACCCGGTTCGCGCTACATCGATACATCGATCCGTTTTGTGACACAGTGACATAGTGTCACAGGTTTATGCTAAGTCATCACCAGCTAAAAGACGTGATGGACAAAATCATGCCAAGGCTCAGACTTTAAAAACACACATTTTTTTTCTGAACTGGTCGATATGGTCGCTAAGCGACAAAGCCCTTTAATCAAATAAAAAAAACAAAACACACACACGTCAGGTCATATGTTATTGGTGAAGTCTAACGTGTATTTTGTCTGCGTCATGTTTGTCACAGATAAACGCTTCTTAGTTCTGCTTCTTCTTTTCAAAAAACTGAAGGACATGGCGTCCTACTTTATGGTGATCCTGTCCAAAATACGTTCTTAAATTAGCAAAGATTCGACGATAGCGATAACATTCAGTAAATCCCTCATTGACCATGATAATAACAAATAAATATTTCGCTGAAGTACCACGCAACGCTCACGCAGAGCACTTAAAGATCAACAATGAGAGCGTTGGTAGGCTCCTGTACATTATAAAGCAGGCTCACAACGACGGGGACCTCATGAAAGTTTAAGCAAACAATAAACTTTACAGCTAGCTTAATGTCTTGAGGCGCGAGATAAAACCCTACGTGGTACGTACGTGTGTTTGTACTGGCGGCTAAAGAGTTAGGTGGGCGGACAAGGGAAGTACGTCTGTACGTCTTTGCTTTACGCAAGTGTGCGTCGTCACTTGCAGCCTGCCAGCATTCTGTCAACGTTTCACCGTGTAAACTTAGGTGGAGTGAGCGTGAAGTGAACTATCATACCATCTTGTTTATATGGTTTGACAGCACATTCCAAGTTCACCTCACCTATGCTTACACGGTGAGATTTTAACAAAATCGCACTGCGGGTATGTCTTGTGGTCCTTGTATTGTTTAGGTGTGGTGTTGTTTTAATTAATTATTATATTACATGTTTTACAAAATAATTAATTGGAAAATGCACTGCACTGCAATGCAATACGCCGTAACACTAGCTAGCTATTTTTGCTAATTAGCTTATTATAAATAAGTCACACTGTTTCATCGTGATAGAGGTATTTTAGTAGGAGAACAACTTGAAAAGCAGTAAAACCAAACATATTACAAATGCCAATGAACATTGCTACTTTCTGGTTTGCCTGGAAGGATTGCTGATGTCATTACAACAAATTATCTGCGATACCGCTGCCATTGTTGAAGTCTATATGCTTCGGCGACTTCGGGGGCGCATACCGATATCAACTGATATCAAAACAAAGACACTTAGTCGATCGATGTCAAAGTTTCGTGTAGACCGCCGACAACCATCATAATTGAACTTAGCTGCTGCTTACTTATCTCTTTTGTCGACTGTACATATGTTTGATTGTGTGCGTCAATGCGTGGGTGTGTGAGTGGGCATTTTATGTGTCTTGTTTTCATAAGAATGCTGTAAAAGCCTCCTTGACGTTCATTTCCATTCAAATAAGGGTGCTAATTTATTGTATTGCTTGTTTCTCGTCGCCGTTTGTTGAGTTATGGGTAACAACCTTTATTTAGGTGAAACGTAAACTTAAAATGCATTGCTCTCAATGAGGATAACATTTTGTAAAAGGACGCAAATGCCTGTTTTTGTCTAGCCTTGTTCTAAAGATTATAAATATAGATTTTTGTATTTTTTCGCGGAGATTTTAATGGTTTTATACGTAGGTACATAGAATTCTAGAGATTTTTTTTAAATATTTTTTTTACTGATGAATTTATTGATTAATGAATTTGATTTGTGTTTTATTTTAAAAAAAGAATGCCTTTGACAGATTACGACTGCGATGCAAATGCGGACATTCCTTTAAAATACGGGAATTTTGTGCCCAGATCTAACTTAATCATCAAGCTTCTAAGTCCAAAGAAATACGTAAACTTACTTTCGATAAAGCCCCTCATACTTGCTATTGACGTTAACTTTCTACTCTATCGTGAATGGTATTAAGTATGGGAGAGTTTTAGAATTGTTGTTTTTGAGAATTACGCTTCAGCTAATCTCCATAAGCCTGCCCTACTAAACGGAATACTTAGGCCTTATATATAGCGAGAGATGTATGAGAAAGAAAAACAGATATTTTTTTTATATACATATAAATAAGACATGTGCGGTCAGGTCCCCCCGTCAGGAACAAACTCCGAGTGTGTGTGTGTGTGTGCGAGTTATAATTACATTGTAACTCGCACACACACATACTCGGAGTTACACACACACACATACAGACACACTAGAAAGACAAAGAAAGAGAACAAAAACCTTTTTCTATTTTCCCATGGGAGGCACGTGCCGTCCCCGTACTGAGTCAACACTTTATTATACACATGTTCTCCTAGTACGTGATTTATTTTATATTTGACTTATTGCTTTTTACTTTTTATCAAATTACAGAGTGCAACTGAGCTTAGGGCCCTCACCTCCAGTTACTAGGACTTATATAATAACGGAAAAAATATAGGTATGATCTTTGTTGCACAAAGGGGCAGTCCCGGAGTCTCCGGAGTGGTATTTTAAGAGGTAACAGGTTCCATGTGCTGATGGTAAATGGTAAATATCTCTAACTCGAAACTCAAAGCATTTATTTCAATTAAACCATTACAGGCACTTTTGAATAGTCAAGGTCGGTCTCTATGGAGAAGAACGTGCAAGAAACTCCACGGACACTCTTTTAAATCAATGTTTTTGACAATANGTGATTTATTTTATATTTGACTTATTGCTTTTTACTTTTTATCAAATTACAGAGTGCAACTGAGCTTAGGGCCCTCACCTCCAGTTACTAGGACTTATATAATAACGGAAAAAATATAGGTATGATCTTTGTTGCACAAAGGGGCAGTCCCGGAGTCTCCGGAGTGGTATTTTAAGAGGTAACAGGTTCCATGTGCTGATGGTAAATGGTAAATATCTCTAACTCGAAACTCAAAGCATTTATTTCAATTAAACCATTACAGGCACTTTTGAATAGTCAAGGTCGGTCTCTATGGAGAAGAACGTGCAAGAAACTCCACGGACACTCTTTTAAATCAATGTTTTTGACAATAATATGGTTACATCATTCGTGTGAAAATTATACAAACATACATATATGTGAGAACGATGTAGAAAGACTTGCACGATCAAGCGTCCGAAGTAAAAAAAAGCAACAGTTCAAAGCACAAAATATAATTAAAATAAGCCGTGGCAGCTGAGACATGACCATGCTTAGCTGACGGCGCTCGCTCAGCAATAATATCGTCTCGTACTCTTTTCATTGGGCATTGTATAAGCCTGCATGTGAGTTTAGTGTAAGTATATAATTGTATTTTTCTCCGGTAGTAATAAGTACTAACACTAGTTTCTAAGTTTTTGTATACCAACCAATTAATGGACTCTGTCTGAATTAATTTATATTTTTATGTTTCCCCAGAAAAACAAAAATAAAGCTGTGATTAATTTGGCCATTAATCTTCGGAGACTACTAATGTATTAACGATACATTCATGACATACACAAAACGTAATTTGACGAAAGATCTTCAATATTTCACGTGATCCCTCTCTCAAAGAACGTTGTAGCACACCTAACGGAATGGTTTCCAAACCCTGTTCGAAAACGGCTTTATCACAGATCTTTAACCACTTTGAGATAAGCATGACAATAGAATATATTTGAATATTTTCAGCGTTACATGCTCACCTGAGCCCATTCATTGTATTCACAGACCTTTCCCTATAATGATAGATGGATACATCCTTCAGCAGTATAGACCAGAGAATAGACCGTTTATGTAGAGGGCCAATTTTCGTTTTTGAAGAAGCGTTCGTTTTTGCATCGCTGTCGAAAACTATCCTGAACACCTCTTAAAGGGTATTTGACTAGTACGAAAAATCTTAATGAATTATTAATAAATACTTATTTGATAGATGATATTAAAACATTACGATTTGTGAAAAAAATATAAATATCTAGTCGAAAAAATGAGAAGTTAAACACTTTTGAAGTTATTCTTCTATCCTTGTCACATAAAACATCATTATTTTGTACTGGATGGCTTCAATTCAATATGGCGGGACTTGTGAGTGACGTCACACGCATTTAGTGCTGCCTCTGTTTATTACAGATTTTAAAACGCTGACAATTCTGCCATTTTTTTTAGATTTTTAAGCAATATTTTTTAACTGCGTCTTGTCTGTTCTGTAGGTTTTGAGAAAATTAATAATAAAAAAACAGTCAAATATCCTATTTAATAAAAGTTTGATATTGTTTCTGAGATGATATTGCAACTTTTTCGTGTTCCAATTCCGTCGCAATATATCATCTAGCATAGCGGCAAAAACTGATCAAAATGTAGGGAAACGTGACAGTTTGTGACAGTTTTGACAGTTTGTGACAGCGATGCGGATGCTTCTTAAAAGTACGAGACTAGCCCCTCAGGTCATTCCATAGTAATTATATTAATGTCAGCCCGGGCCAGGGTTTGATGATGTCAATTGACAGTTCGCAAAAGTATTGTTGGAGCTGAAACCTATTAATTTTAAGAGTATGTAACCTCTTTTCACTAAAACATAAAGTAGTAATTTACCTACAAGCCCAAGAAAAGGATTTCCAATAACAGTAACAGGACCCAGGTGCTACATCGAAAACGTATCCATCCATCTGACACAGTTCCAAGACATGAAGTTCATAGACCTCTATTATATGACAGATTGTAATATTCAAAATTAGATTCAGACTATTACCAAGTCTCAATATAGAAGGAATTTAGTATATTTGGTGTTAATTCTATAAATATTTTGTTTGTATTTAGTTTATTCTTGTTTTCGAACTGTTTAATATGCAAATAGGGGATCAACGGGCACTGTTATTCTTGCGTGACGATTGAAACAACTTGTGCCGAGGCTGTAGCAACTAGGGCCTTAGGAACGCCATTCCTATCTAATAAGTACCTTTGGCCCACTACTTCATTGGTGTGGACTTCCGATCGGGATTAAAAGTATTGTACGTGATGAGCTATTTATTAGGGATTCACGACCGCCGGAAGTCCAGCGTAAGTAGAGCCCTGTGTGGTCATCGTAAAATGGCAAACGCCGTATGATTGCAAAATATCACGTGAAATTGTAAACTATTTTTTCTAAATAAGACCGGTATATATTTGAAACTCTTGAATTAGGATGGAATTTGTTGAATACAAATATTTTTTCATCGAGAAGTTACAATCTAATCAAGATTTATTACAATCTTACGTAGTCTGCAATTTTCCGGTGACATATGTAAAACATACCATACCTTTTTTTTTATTTCTTTACAAACACGCGTGACATCACTATGATGGTACAATTGGGTACAATTTTTACCATCATAGTGACGTCACGCTTGTTTTCAACGTACTGTATCGTCTTCATTTTTTGTTTATTTGAAAAAAGAAAAAATACGTGTAGGTACACTATTGTTTTGGGAATCCATCTGGCGAACTAACTATGACCCAGGCTAGAGTCAAAAGCAAACTGATCTCAAATAAAAAAAAAACTAGATTTTTTTAGTAAAAACTTTTTTAACACATTTACTCAAAAAATGCATTTACGACGCCTGATACACTGTTCGAAAGTTAAAAATTACGCACCATACAATGGAACGTTACAAACTCGTGACTATAGTAAGCCCTCGACTTCTACTCGTTTGTAAAACTGTTTTTCATATTTCTATGGTAAAAACCAACTTACCGCACTAGTATCATAAATAACTATAAATTCTAGTTACAATAATTAAAACATCAGAAGGCTTATTGTCATCCTAAATGCTCGGAGTTTCGTTGCGTGATAGAATCAGGAATGAAGATATCCGCAGAACCAAGGTTACCGAGATCGCCCTAAGAATCGCCAAACCTAAGTGCCAGTGGGCAGGGCACATTGCTCGCAGAACAGATAGGCCTCACAAACATTCAAATATAATACGTGTTTAATTAGTAGGATAGGATTACTACATACATACATGACTACACAGTCTGCGCTAAACAGTACTTAGAAAATAAGTAAATGTTTAGGGGCTTAGGGACATTCGACTATAACCAAATTAAACAAATATCAGAAGCTCAGAATGTTTGATTTGATATCAAACATTTTGAGCTTCTGAAATTCGCTAAAAATTCCATTGAAAAATTGGTTGTCTGTATTGCGGTTTACGGACGATAGTTTAACGTGACATCGTCATAACAAAACATTGATGAAATGATCGTAACGTTACAATGAGCGTAAGGTTACAATGAGTCATCCTTTCTCGTGCGTGCAGCCGGCGTTCATCGATTTATTAGACGTTGTCACGTCAAAAACATCACTTTGTCTAGATCTTTAAGTGCAAAAACAGCATATAACCTGCAGCTTATATTCAACCGACCTACAATGACGTGTTAATGTCATACAATTCCGATAATGTAAAAGGGATAGTGCTATTCGCTATGTATAGCTCCGTTTCTCTCTTAGAGCGGAATCATGATCGTTTTAAGACTTCCCTATTAGAAACCGTAAACCATTTAAAACATCAGCAGACACCCACAGACACATTTGATTTACAGAGGTCGTCGAAGTATCTCGAGAATTACCTAACAACCTTGTTCCCGGTAAATCTACGAATACTGCAATTGATTGCAATCATGCAATGGCACTGAGACAAAGAGTAGGTGTTTACCTTGGCAAACGTGACCTCATGCAGAAATTGCTTTAACACTATCTTGACAGAGCATCTTGGAAATACGATCATTCATTTTAAACTAGCGAACCGCCTTGACTTTTTTTTTTAAGGATGGGAAATCATCAAATGACTTCTTTCACTCTGGGTGGAGCGGAAGGGTGTGTCAGACTTTTACTGACTAAAACCCATCCGTGTTCCTTCTAAAGCCCTTTGCGTTCCAGGGCCGCGGTGACTCTATCGAACAAATTTCGCAACCCTGGCAGAACCGCCTTGGCTGGTGATGAATTATTCTTTTGTACACACCTTACAAACATAATTAAAAAAAAATCAAATGGTTCAAAAAGTTTTTGCTAGACCAATGCACGTCAATTTAACTGTACCTATGGCTGCAATGTAGGTCGTATGTAGGTAATATTATTCTTCTCTTTTTTAGGGTTCCGTACCTGTCGGCAAAAACGGAACTCTTATAAATAGGATCACTTTGTTGTCCGTCTATCAAGACCCTTTTTCACAGGGACGCGTGATGCAATCAAGCTGAATCGCAATCCAAAGATATGCTCCGTTTATGTCGCACGTTTTGACGTTTGCAAGGGAGTCAAACCTATAGGGTACTTCTTAAGATGTTACAAACCTATAGGCTATTACAACAGTTCAAGTACAAGAAAAAGTTTTTGAACCAATTTCAAAAACTTTCAGAATTTGTAGGTTCAATCACTTTTTGCGATTCCAAACTTATATTTTCGGTTGAAGATCAACTTCAATCTTACCTGCTATCGGAACCCTTGGTGCGCGAGTCTGACTCGCACTTGTCCGATTGTTTACTATGTATTTGTTCGTCGTTGCGTCGAATAAATGTTTTCTATTCTATTCTAATCTAAATAGAAAAAAGATAGATTGGATTGCGCACACCGTCTCACGACCCCCAAAATTTATCACTCGACAAAATCTTCACAGAAACAAACAATTCACAAAGAACACCGTCATCTCCAAAATACCCTCTCCCACGTGTCTATCTGGCACCTTTCATGTTTTAATCAACGAGAATTACACAGGGAATATTTTATAATAAGTCTCTATTACCATATAAGCTCACGGATCCAAGGCAAACGTACAAAATTCATGGTTTTACTTCATGACCTAAAATTAACATTTTGGGATCAGTGATATACTTATCTCTCTCTTCTTCAACCCGAACTCACCCAAGCTGAGTATCCTTGCTTAATATCATAAATGCGAAAGTATAATACTTTCGCATTTATGATATTAAAATCATAATATATATATATAATAAATCTGTCGGTTGTTAACTTTTCACATCTTAGCGGCTGAACGAATGGAGGTGAAACTTGGCACACGAGTAGACCATATTCACTTTGAACATCTGTCAAATAACCGTAAAGGGGGATGCAAAGCCGCCATAGTGATTTAGGCCCTGAGAGCCCACAAGTAACATCGAATGCATTGGGACTTCTATAAACAAAAGGACAAATAAACAAAGCACAATGTGTGTAAATGTCAAATCAATGTTTTGCAAGAAATCTTTATTTTTTCCCGGATTTTAAATTAGCAACCTCGCAAATGTCTGTTTATTTCGTTGTATCGTTTCAATATTTAATATTTATTAAAAAATGTTACTGACTTGTATCGCGTCGTGAACTCGTGAATAGAAGAGTTAAAATTACGTAAAATTAACATATTTTTTTTAACTAAATTAAATTACTTGGGCATCGCAAGGCCTAAAATCGGCATTCCCCTTTTTGAAACGGATCTCATTTGTTTTTAAAAGTTAATCGTCGCGGACCTCGACACCATTCGAATTTTGAAAAAAAGTGATGTTGGAGAATTATGTCTTCATGATGATTGATTCATTATACCTACATACGGCGCCGTCCGTTTGCATACTGTCGCCGTTATGTAGAAAGTAAAATGCCTAGGGCAAAATGTATAACACCTAGGTTTTATGTAAGAGTCCTTGAAACCCAATTAATCATTTGAACGCTGGATAATGCCTATGCAAATTGTTAAATTGCATGGACATTCGTACATAGCTATCTATAATGATGAATCATACAATCTACCCACGACACCGTTTTTATAATAATATGGAATCTAAGTTTAAAAAGATGTTGAAATTATCCTAAGGGGTAACTCCCGTGTTTTCAAGGAAATATCACAGTCACATTGCAGTCGCAATTTGTCAAAAAACATCTCTAAAGGTGGCGTTTCACTTGGCGTTATCAGTCCAAATATTCGCGTTACTTGGATAAAAGAAAATATACCCTAAAGTCATCGATATAGAGTTATTTTTTAACCAATAAGTACCTAAGGCAAATATTTGCGCAAATACGTCATGTGGAGAGCCACCATAATGTCCCTACATTTTGAAAATTTTTTGTCATTGATTATCGTTGAGATGAAATTGTAACTTGAATATAGACGTTTTTTAACGGCCTTCTTATGTGGCATTAAGTCATTGTATGGCAATGACCTCTTCTCAAACAAAATAACGAGCATTAATCGTATGACCTAACGCAGGTATTACGCAGGTATATTCACACCACACAGAGTTCAATGGTCGCTTACTGTGATTTCCGTCACTGTCATTCAAAATATGTTGTGTTAAACAAAAATATTAAATCAACTTTTAAATAATGGAACAACAGTCTTCATTTAAAAGGATCCGTTATTTTCAACGGCAATACACTCTCATGCATACGTTCGATATAAAAACACTTCCAAAACCCAAGTACTCAATTTCATTATTCGCGGAAAAGTGTTCGCAGTTTGGCACT
Organism: Mamestra configurata; assembly: GCA_002192655.3. Taxonomy (NCBI): domain Eukaryota; kingdom Metazoa; phylum Arthropoda; class Insecta; order Lepidoptera; family Noctuidae; genus Mamestra; species Mamestra configurata. The sequence continues at coordinate 219,796 of NDFZ01004968.1, read as the reverse complement.
TTTATTTTTATGTAATGCCCAATATAAAACACTCTTCTTCCAACCCGTTAGCACTCCTCCAATTTCCCGCTACAATAAAAACTAACTTCCCATCGTTCGATAAAGTAACGTAACAAGAAATACGGTTACAATAAAACGGTTACGCAACGCTAAAAAGTAACGTTATTAGCTAAAAATATATGGAACAAAATGGCCACAGGTTTTTGAAATCAAAAGGGTTAGGTCAACGACATTATGAAGAACGCGCCAACTGAATACAAATGCTGGCTGGTTGGGAAAGCCAATAAAATTATTATTAGACCAGGAAGGAGGTTGTTATGCCCTTACACACGGATCCTTTTGAGTGGGTGGTTGAATTTATTGTGCTGATATAGGGCAAGTTGGCCCTGAATTATTGGGTCTTCTTTCCTTTTAAACTAAGAAGAGTCGGTAATAGGAGGTTTCAAGTTTAAAAGCAGCATATCTTTTATGAACTTGCCTAGAACCGAAACTTTGGTTCAGCCTATCGCTGAACCAAAGTTTCGGTTCTAGTTCTATATGCGTGAAAGCGTATTAAACAACCTCACTTTTGCATTTATCGACATCTCCTACTCATTAGATCGTTTCTTTCAATTTGTGATTTTTCAAGAGGGAGATTTTTAACTTCTCTTTGTGCTGATCAGCCGCAAAACATAAGACTAGTAGCGGATTAGTAACTCGTTTTTTTTTTGTGAAAATATGGAAATATCGTTTTTAAGAATTTAGGTATGTGTGAATAAATATAGTACCTACCTACTAAAATCTTATTTTGCCAAAAAAAAACATGTTAAGACTTTTTCGTGGGAGGTATAGTTATAATATTGGTTAGGGTATACTGGTGATATTCTCATGTATACTTATGACTTCAAGGTTTCATCAAAAACTTTAATTTATTTTTTGCATTTATAGTACCTCGATCTCACCGTACATTTCTTGTTTTGTCAATAATTAAGACAGCAATTTTTTTTTTGCTCTCGTTTTTCTGTTCACCCCAGACACCTCGAAATGTTCGTACCTAAACCAAAAAACGTTATTTTTACCAGCTCCGATGCACACACACGACAACACCAGTTTCGTAACACCGTACACACAAAGAAGGCAAAAAGGGGATCGCAAAAGACACAACAACACACCCAAGTACGTACACTCAAGCAGATAAATACCCGGCCATTAGCAACGTACGAGGGACAATACATCTCAATCAATACTCCTTAATTTCTTCCGAGCCCCGCCTGGGAACGAATCAATAATGCTAAATAATTCCTAATTAAATACTCCTACCTACCCCTGCCGGAGTTACATGAAAAAGGTCAGATTTAAAGGTAAACAGTAGCACGATTATTTTCAGTAACAGCTAAAGGGACGTGACGAAATCATCAGTAGGAAGGATCAGGAACGTTGGACAGAGATAACGGAGTGGAAGCATGGTTGGGTCGCTGTTTTGTAATATTTCTGTCTGGAAAGGATTAAGCTGCCGAGTGACTATGACAACAATTTGTGAATCTTTTTTCAACTGTAACTAGATCATACAACATCTAGTGATTGTAATTTTTTAGTCAGTAAGAGTCTGACACCTCCCGCTCCACCCAGAGCGGAAGAAGTCATTTGATGATTTCCCATCCTTAAAAAATAATAAATATAATAATAATAAAAAAAAGTGCGTTGCTCGAACTGGTGATATAATCAGAAGGTCCCAAGAAGGTCAATTTTTAATGATGAATACACAATTCTAATTAATCTAATCATTTCAGTCCAATCAGGCAACAATTTAAGTGTGTCTCCTTTGCTTTTATTTTATTTTTTAAATCTCTAAGTATAGATTTATAGAAATTAACCTTATATTGGGCTGGATGTGATGCGGTATGTCTCCAGGAACCACAAGGCTTCGATCACTTTTCCGATTGCAATATAAACGTTGACTGTTGTGCTATGCTGGTACATATAAATACATTTTATGGAAGGAAGCGTTTTTTCTTAACTAGTTTTGTTATTAGCTAGGTATTGAGAAGATGGCGGCTACTCGAAGTGCGCCCCGCGTCCAGCGGCCCGCGTTATTTTATATTGTAGATTCGTAGGTACTTCAAAAAATCATCTTGACAATGTGGCACACAATAAAAAAACACTCTTTTACATTATTTATTTACCTATTTTATTTAGGTACCCACGTCCGTGTGTTTGCGGGGTCCCAACTGAAAACTAGCGCCGAGTGTTTGACGCCCAGCATATGCTGAGATGATAACCCTTTCGATATGCGCGTACAGTAAGGGTAGCGCACGTCTGCGCACATATAATGCCCAAAAAAAAATTTTCGTCGACGAAAATTCGCATCGTCAGTATCGTGATTTCAACCCTGAATAATGTGGGAAGTTTTTTTTTTGGGGATTATGTATGGGCTGGCCTACCCTTACTGTTACCTACTGCACGCCCATGCCTTTCGGTATGGGAACGCTCAGCACAAGTTTACTGTATCACTGTTATGTTATATTATTGTTTTTTACTATGTGTTTATGTCGAATAAAAGTTTTCTATTCTATAAGTTTTCTCAATACCATCTAGCAGAAAACAGAAAATCTTTTAAATCGATTGACTGCCAGATAGGCGGAGGGGATACCTGTTTAACACTTATCGTCGATGACGAACGAAAAACCGCAGACCGATAAATAGAGATTTTTTAGCAAATCAAGCTTAATTACACTGACACACCTAGGAATCAAAATCAAGTTAGACTGCTTCACCTACGCGCCATATGACTAAGCTATAACACGGTAATGTACCGGGGCTATAATGGCAACTTTATAGTGACTCCCCAACAAACCACGAATCAAATGATTACATGAGATACTTCTATGCTTTCCACTTTGTAATTAAAACATTCTTGCCTACATAATTATACATAGGGCTGTATAGTGTAAATTCAGGGGTCCCTTACCACACAGTCATTAAAAAAACATGATTAAAACATAAAGCTGTGGTCCGCTACACGGGCGCACGCCCTTTGCGCGCGAGGGTCCCAATTTTCTGGCCCAACGAACATCTTTTTGATGTCTAACATAATAAAGTAAGGCCCAAATTAAATTCCGTTATGGTCTCAAAGACATCTCATTAAAATTTTGACGTTTCTTACTTATGGCGGTCGCGTAATCGAAATTCAGGAGCATTTCATGAGCTTTTCGACGGTACAGCGTTTCTTCTTGTGAAATTGAGACTTAGATGTTTGTTGGGTAAACACTTAAGTGGGTCTCGGTTTTACAATTAAAATATTTGCTTTATTTTTGAGACAGTTTGAAACATTCGTCTCGAGATGGGAAGAAATTAATTAAACTAAAGGAAATGCAGCCAAACTGAAGTGGGACTGGACCGGGCACGTCTGCCGCATGTCGAACGGTTCATGGGCTAAAGCAATCACAATGAAAATGCACGACGACATCGAGGGAGACCCAGACGAAGATGGCGGGATAAGCTTGGCGTCTATTGGCTGGATTGGTCCACACTTGCCCAAAGCCGGGAGGAATGGAAAGAAGGGAGGCCTTTGCCCAGCAGTAGGGCACAACAGGCTAGAAATAATTACGACATGAGTATTTTTTATCAAGCCATACTTAGATCCCAAATAAAATTTTGTTATAAGATTTCATTATTCATCATTGAATGTAAAGATCAATATTAAATCATGTTTTTCAAAGAATAATTATTATCTTAAATCCGCAATGGAATCTGATTTAAATATCCAGCAATAACACAACCCATTTGATTACATCTTATTCTGAAGTAGGTACTAAACAAATTAATTAAAACATAAAAACACGTCAATAAAGTGACGTCACATGCTTAGTTTTAATTAGGCAGCCATAATTAAAGGAGGATGGTTACACGAGACAAAGTGATTGTCCCTAACGAGGAAAGATGGGCGAAGCGGGGCGAGACGAAATAGTCATTATTTAAAACTTTAATCAACAGACTGAGTTCAATGGGGAAAGTACAGCGCAATGCAATTACGCTTTGCAATCTTTGTCTGTCATTATCGGGTGGCAATTGGTCTGTGAAACTAGGTCTGCAGCAGTGTTGTTATGGATATCCATATCCGTAACCGAAACTATCGGATATCCGAAATAAAAAAATATCCGTAACCGTAACCGAATCCGAAATAAAAGTTTCGGATAGTTTCGGATAGGGCGGAGTCTAACGAAATACTAGGTACAACTCGTACGAATTAACTGTGCACTTCGCTGGAATGCGACACCTCTCCCGCTACCTAATGACGTCACAGCGCGAGGTGCACAGCTAATTCGTACGGGTTATACTTTCTTTATAGTAAATATGACAGAAGCTGTAAGAAAGAATTACTTGTATGACAGATTGCGAAACCTACAAAGTACAATTAAAAGTCGAATATAATCTTATTTGTATTTCATTTTACAGTTCCTTAAAAAAATAATATCCGTAACCGAAACTATCGGATAATCCGAAATAATTTAATATCCATAACCGTAACCGAAACCGATATTATATTTTAGCAATATCCATATCCGTATCCGGATCCGAAATTATATATCCATAACATCCCTGGTCTGCAGTATCGCTGGAGGAATTGATGGTGGTGCTAATCAGTTCACTTGCTGTAGATTTATGAAGCCCTGGTACCTAGTTGAAATTCTCAACGTTCTCCGTTTCTTATGGCCATTTATTTGAAGTCTGTTTGTTGTCTCAATAGTCGGATGATCCGACAGATAAATATGACGGTTAGTTATATTTTGCCGAACCGCAATTTCATTTTTCCTATGTTTTTCAGAGAAATAGAAAATTATTATTGACAAATCGGCCCCTTAGCACAGAAGTTAATTTTTATTTTAATGGAGGCCGGCATTGCAAGGCCTCCAAAAAGGTTTACCAATGTCCTAATGAAGGCTGCGGGAGTCCACTGGATGTGAGGAGCATAGGGACCATTTTTTAGGATGTACGTATTTTTGTAATTGAGATTAGATCGAAACTAGATTTTGAACATTTTAAGTTGACATTATTTACGGTCTAAAATCAAGTACTCTCAAGAAATGGAAAACAAAATGAATAGACTCGTATTAAATATTGAGAGGTTTGAAAATCCAACAAGAAAACTTTGAGTAACAGGAGCGCATAATAAGTGAAGCAAAAGCAGTATTTTTACATACAATATTCTGTAGTCTGCCTCATGGTTATTAACAATTATGTTACTTACATTTCTTTAAAAATTGTTCATTCTGTTAAGTCGCCGTTTTCCTTTTATAGCTTTGTACCTAATTATTTCTTACTTCATTCGCCCAATTCTTTAGACTTTCTTTAATTGCTTGTTTACCGAGAATAGCTCCTTTCTTCTTAAAGAGGTCAGTCAACATTAAAATTATCTACTACAACGGTTAAAAAATCATTAACTTAAGTATAATTTTTCCAGCATTTTAAATACACGCTCGATCAATATTCGTATTTTACGAGCTATCCAGACAATGCTTTGTCAATACTAACTAAGATATCAGAATTGCAGAAGTGATTTGTCTGTTACGCTTTCACGCCTAATTCTCTGGACCGATTTTGATCAATTTTGGTACAGAGAGGAGGGGTATTATAGCCTAAATTTTTTGCGAAAATCTTTATTAAAGCGGGCGAAGCCGGGTACAAAAGTAAGGTAAAAAAACGAAGACTCCTGACCGAAAACCTTGAGGCCATAAAATTGGGCACCAATATATCATCCTGGATATAAGGAGACGTGAAATTCGAATCGTCAGATGACGAGCATGTCACAGGGTGTTTATTTTATAGGCGAACCTAACTTAAAGTAAGTACCTACTCGATAAATAAAAAATGTGTGAAGGAAATGTCAGGTGACAGTAAACACCTCGTTCCTCTCATCTTTACCTATAGGTACAAGTTTACGCAAAAAAGATCAAGTATCTTTATCTAAGTTAAAGTCGTTTTCGTGGATGTTTGGAGGGAATAGAATAGAAAAATATTTTACGTAAAATATGGTGTCAAGTATGAATCGTTCCGCATAATCATTTTGTACTTATCTTCGTAAAAATAGTGGTGAACAATTGAAGATGATCAAATCATCAGTTAAAAGGACCGTGATTCTTCTGCTTAGCCATGCAAAATGTAACAGATTGCTCTTTGAGTATATTAAAGAACTTTATAACTTCGAATGATAAAGGCTAATTAGATGTGTATTTAGTACTTACTTTTAAGTTATAAACCATGAAAATGTTCTGTTCTTACTGAAAACTTAAATACTTATACAGATTTTATTGATATTTAAGTTACACGGTCTCGCAAATCTTCTAACAAAATCTAAACACGAAAATGTATGAAAATGGAATATGCAGGGAATATAAAGTATTCCCAGACTCGCAAAGATCCACAGACTCCGATATCATGACATAACAAGACTCGAGATATCACCCCGACGAATCTTATTCCGAAACTTTTACCGATCCACACAACTTCGCCCTTTACGGAACATAATCCTCGCTGGTTCAGTCGTTAACACAATCACTACACGTAACAGATAATGGGAGAACCTTCGCAAGACTGTGATGGGTCCCCAGCCTCTCATCTCTCATACACTTTGACGCTGAGGCCCCTGACGATCATTGATTCTCCCCTGCCATCTAATGAGATCGCACCGAAGGTTTTTAATTAGAACTAGACACTACTTACGATTTTCAAGGGGTAGTATAGTTTTCTCTGACAGGAATAATGGAGCTGAGTAGAGCTTTAGTTTAAAAGTAATCTGTATGTAAATCGCTTTGGAAAAAGGCGTTTTAGATTTTAGGTTACAATGGTACCTATGGCGACGTTTTAAGTGGTTTTTCTGAGACACAGGGGTAGATTACACAGGTTTGTTTCAACTAACACATCCATTACAACATTTAAGCGACTAAAAACGAGCACTAAAGCACACAACGTGGGGTCCTCACAGGAATCGTCTGCCATTAAGACGTTAGCAGCCACCCCGAGACAGCCACAAGTCGTCTCAGGGTGAGCTGAACAATAAAAATGGCAGCAGATTCAGCATGGTGTGGAAACTGGAGGGTGTCACCAGGGAATTGTTTACGGGGTGACCTTGAAGCCCGGGTAACGCTTACCTACGACGCCGCACATAGTCGGTGGTGGCCGGGCTCCAGCGAGCGCGCGGCCATAGCGACTCTCACGCGCGTACCATCACACTATCACTACGCACACCACTCAACGTCACTCATATCAGGCTCTGTGGGCTCCGATGTAGTCGGCGGGCGGCAGGCGTGCGCTCCCCGCGGCCGCAGTTCATTCACTGAAAGGCCCGGGCGACGTGCTCGGATTGCGCAGGCTCGGACATGCGTTCAGGGGGCAACTAGCTCCCTCTGTTTTGTTAGTCGGCCACGCACCGTGCCGGGTTGGGCTTGGGCACGCCGATGCCACCCGATGCCGACTCAGAGGTCACAAGGTCGTAGGTAAATTGATAGCGACACAATTACTGTAAACATTGGCGACGGCGACGTGGGCTCATCGTGTGTGCCATGGATTCGGAGATGATTCATATCGATTGCAGAGCAAAGTATAGTCTCTCTGTTATAGATTTCTATTAAGTAAGTAGTATTTTCTTACGTTACGATGCGACCCGAATAAATTTTCCACATTTACCTCTTTTGCATTTACAATAGAATGTTTTCCTCCCTTCCTCATTTATAAATTCATGCTTATCTAGGCGGAGTTAATTTAGCGTGCAAACATTTTGAGTCAGCAAAATGAACACTACCTACAGAAAGCGTTTGGAATATTTTGGCTTATATTGAACTCTATAGGTATCAAAATTCCTAAGACCTCAAACTGTTGATTAATTTTAGTACTTACATAGGTACTTACTCTGAAAATAAAACGACAAGCGCCAAGACGATAGGTAAAGTAAAAATTTCCTTAAAGAACGGGCTTTCTTATTCTCTCTGAAGAAAACCCATTCAGCTTCAAGTATTTGACAAATACTAACTCGTTGAACAAGATGCAATATTGTGGAGGAAAGCAGATCATCCGATAGCCGGTAACTCGGTTGGCGGTTGAAGCGAATCGCGGCCTGAAACGATTCCGGCGGTTTATGAATGAAACAAAATCTGAAGGAGAGGGAATCGAGTTTCATTCAGCTTGCAGGCGAATGCAGTGGCCCAGGACTTTAAGTGGGCTTTTAAGTTAGGTAGGTAATGAAATCCTGGTGTAGTAATTTGGTAGTTTCTTGTGTTTTAGTTAAATCTAATAACGTTAGAAAATTAAGTGGTACCTACTACGAATGTTTTCAAAACCATACTACTTTTAAGATAAGTAAGTACCTAGTAGGTATTATACGCGAAAATCGCTACTGAAAGTTGCATATTGATATCACTATCACTACATATTACAAAACAACGTCCTCTGTCGCGTCTATCTGTCTGTTCGCAGTAAACTTACAAACTAGGTACTGCGTTTTCACCAATAGATACAGTGATTCATGAGGAAGGTTTAGGTAGGTATATAATTTGTCATGGTTCTGTATAAATTGGCTGAAATATGACAATTACTATTGACTAGCGATCCGCCCCGGCTACGCACGGGTGCACATTTTTATTCAGCCCAAACTAAACATCTAATTACTAGAATCAATAATATTGTGGTTCAGGCCGAAATAAAAAGTGCAATAAACAACCGTCAACGACGTCTGCTCCCAGGTGTCTAACACTTCGGGACACCTGAAAGCAGAAGTCTAATTATCGGGGAATTTGCACCCGTGCGAAGTCGGGGCGGGTCGCTAGTCTGCAATATTAAGAGAAATTTCTAATACATATAATAGCGATTGTATATTTTCTAAAAAGTAAGTAGTATGGGTTTGAACGTGTTTGAATGTTCGTAACTACCTACACCTACGACCACAGAAATGCACGGCATTGCATGCCGTGCATAATGCCCCAGACCAATGATAACAATTCATTCTGAAACTGTCTGTGTAGATGATACCTATTTGTGCGCCATTTGTGGTCAGTCTGTAAACTCAATAATTCGGTCAGACTGCGGTAACTTGCAGTGTTTGACATGTGTATAATACCTTCTTGTATTTATTTATTTATTTAAATTTTATGTACAATAGTGGTTCATGGGCGGACTTAATGCATCAAGCCATTCTCTACCAGTCAACCTTTGGGTTATACAGACTATTCTATTCTATATTACTAGCTGACTCACGCAACTTCGTCTGCGTCACATTTTTCATGAATGCTCGGCTCTTATTGGTCGTAGCGTGATGTTATATAGCCTTCCTCAATAAATAGACTTCCTAGGATTAGTGCGTTCTACCAAACAAATAGTCAAGAATAACTAACTGATCGAGTGGTAAATGATCAATTATCGTCCACCGAGAGTAGAAAATAATTAAAGTACTAATATCGCTATAAAAAATAAGGGTTGGTGGTAGAAAGGTGAAAATATAGAGTTATATGTATTTTTAATGCCACATTATATAAAAATAAAAATTTGTCCAAAAAATTAAAAAAAAAATGTTGGGGTTGGACAACCCTTATCACACACTGAAAAATAGATAGTAGATCTCAGACCTAATATGCATATAAAATTTCATAAAAATCGGTCAAGTCGTTTCGGAGGAGTATGGTAACTAACATTCTGACACGAGAATTTTATATATAAGATTGTATTCGAAGCTCAAATCTGTGTGGCACTTTCCTCAAAAGGCCACCTCAGACCTACATGGTTCTCATATGATTTGACCAGTACGGATTGTATGGACTTTAAAAAAGACTTTGACCTCTGAGTTTTTTTCGGTGTTCCTATAGAGGTATGCGGTACAGGGAGTAAAGTCCCGCACACCTCCACTGCAAATGGCCTCCCATTTGCAGTGGAGGTGTGCGGGACTTTACCCTCCGAAGCAGTCGGTTGTTGTGTCTGGTGGGCAACTGCCCGATAGTTGATATTTGGACTGCTGTATATGTTCAAATCGCACGGAGAACTTTGCTTGCGCGATTCAGGATTTCGTTGTTAGTTCGTCATCGATAGCGCTGCGATTCTTTTTGTTGCCGTACAAATTTCGTTATTTCGTTTCTTAGTTTTTTATGTGGCGGCATTGATGCCGCTACATTTCTTATCAGGGTAGTCAGCTAGGAAACACCGGCCTTATCTAGCTTAAAATGACCAAAATAGACTGACGTGCCCATTGTGACACCCTATGTAATGTTTTCCTCGTCTATATTTTCTGTAACTTATATGGTGTACATAATAACGAGTATTCTATTCTATTCTATAAAAGTGTTATGTTACTTAAAAAATAAATATCATTTATTTATCATTTAGCAGGTGGCATAGGTACCTACTGTTCCTACTTCTGCCAATACCTACCCATTGGAAAAGACGTCAGTTTGTGTATTTGTATTGTGCAGAATGATTTCGTGGCACCTTTCTGATTGCATTGAGTCCAGAGATCTTGTCCCATCGGTTATGATGGAAGTTTTAAGATGTACCTACCCTTCAAATATATATAGGATACCTTTGAAAACATATTGACTTTAGCTTGCAATCTGAGGGCCAATTCAACTAATTTTTAATTCAAACAATTTTCGTTGTAGAAGCCAGATAAGCAGTCGCTCCATGTAAAATACTGGTATTCAGCTGTATCCGGTTAGACTGGAAGCAAATCTCAACATAGTTGGGAAAGGCTAGGCAGATAAATTAAGGGGCCCCTAGTTACAACCTACATTTTTTTTAAATAAGCTTCATTCTATCCCCTATTGAATTACTTAATATCGAGTGAAACGCTGCCTGAAAACTAACAACTGTGAACATCGTGTTATCCTACTGATCTTGTTTATCGGTTGTAACAAAATGTTCTTTTATGTGTATTTGTTCGCTTTCTACATACCTACATATAAAAGGCGCGCATGCAGCCTTCAAAAAAGTTGTGGTCACAGCCACCCGAAAATCGGCCAAGTGCGAGCCGGAGTATGAACTCGCTCATGATCGATATGTCACCGAAAAATTGCAGAATCCGTAAGATTGTAATATTTTTTTATTATATTATAATTTGTCGATATTTTGTGAAAAAATCGATACAATAAGTCCCATCCCATACAAATTCAATAGTTTCCAATATATCCGTGAGTATTTTTGTTTTTTATTAAGAAAAATAGTTTACAATTCCACGTGATAGTTTACAATCTTACGGCGTTTGCAATTTTCTGGTGACAGATATAGTGGTTTAAGGGGGTGGCGAGCGGGGCAACCGCGCTACCCGAGTTCAAAAAACCTTACATTTGAAATGTTTTATACTTACATTTAACAATGTAATTAAGTTATTTCACAGTTAATTATTTAATAATATTTATGGAAGAGAATTTGAGGAAGTCGATAACACGAGACCGGTTTTCAGTTTTGCTATTTTTTCAATGTAAAATTTCTCATTGTGATTTTATTTTAAATTTTAGTCTTAGGAAGCGCCACAAAAAGCCTACTTTCATATAGATTTCAAAAAGAACAAGGGCCTCGCAAAGGACTGTTGCCCAGGGCCTCGCAGTGGTAAACTCCGCCGCTGTACAGATATACCTAATGTATTCCTACAAAGGAGATAGGTATTTACAAAATATATGACGCTCAGACCAAGACTTTGTATGGTGTAGGTATAGTTTCACTTTGGCAAATGTATTTATTTGCACAGCACAGTGTCACATTTAGACTAAACTACTGATGTAATTTTTACAACTTCAAAGGATATCAAATTAAACGCTAGTTTAAATTTTTCAAACATAATTATGTTTCTTTGTCGTGAAAACATTGATAATTTCATCGATATCCAGGACCACATCTTTGTGTATATTTAGGAGAGCTAGCCCGGATAAGAGATTATCCTGTGCCATTGAGACACTCAACCAAGGTTTTACTCTGCGAAGAGTAGATAACGATCTCTCTGCGGTAGCTACGCTGACCGGGAAAGTTGTCAGAATTTGTATGATTTTTTGAAGTGAAAACTTCTTCAGGCGCGTTGAGCACTTTTTGGGTGAACAAAAATCATGGAACTCGCGTCATCGTCACCGAACGCTTTAGTTTTCACTACTATCGACAGTCCCCAAAGACTGCTCGCATGTTTCAATGCTCGACTTTCCGATAGATGCTGTCGATGATAAGTATTATACGTTTGCCTACGTAACCAGGATTCTGCATCGTTACTCAGTTAAGAGTAACTAAACTAGATAAAGCATGGATAGGGACGGGATGCAGCATCGATATAGTCGTGCGCTGTAGGCACCTACACCTATTCTGCCAACCAGGTGGTTAGCAGAATGGGTACGCCATGTCGGAGTGACTAAAGAGACGCCCTTACTTTCCCGGCGGTCATATTTTCTCTCCGGGCCTGGGTGCTTCGGAATATCTGTGCCGCATGGACCGGGGGTCGTAGCCCGGTTGCCACCACTGCTACTGCCTCAACTCATCGCAGCAGTTGGAGCTGCGAAAAATCTGTCGCTTCCGGTCATGGTTCAATCCATGGTAAGAAACGAGAGCGCACGGTACGCCGTCGACTCATATCTACTGCTAGGAAGGGATGGACAAAGCAAAGGAGGAGGCATATCTAAAGGAAGCGGGAAGATACAAACTATTTCCTTAACCATAACAGAAACACTGGGTGCCGGAGGACGCGGAATGAATTGCCTGAACAGTCAAAGGCCTGAGACGATGGCGCACCGTGTTCCTCGCGCGTCTCTCTAGGAAAATTGCGGCCATATTGCTTTCGCGGTCAATTTGCATTTATTTTAACCTTCTGCTGACAACTGATCCGAACAGTCACTCAGTATCGGTCTCAGCCCCGCTGGGAACATCTGACCACTGCCTGGTGAAATCCGTGTCGACCTGCTCTCCTCCAGATGAGAGCCCTAGAGGCACGAGACGAGTATGGCGATACGAGTCAGCAGATTGGGATGAGATGCGGCACTTTTTTGCGTCTTATCCATGGCGGCATGTGTGCTTTTCCTCGGGTGACCCGTCTTGTTGTGCCGACATGATTGTGGACGTGATTCGGCAGGGGATGGAATATTTCATTCCATTCTCCGACATCCCGCTCGGTCACAAAACCCGGCCTTGGTATAATGCAGAGTGCGCCCACGCTGAGGCCCGAAAAGAGTCTGCCTACCAAGCTTGGGTCAAGGCCCGCGACCAAAAAGTTAGAGCACGCAGGGTTCGCGCGAGGAAGAGAGCTTTTAATTCTGCCGCTAAGTTCTGCAAGCAAGTTCTACGTGGGGCACGTTTTGACCATGTTGGACGTATCGGGGCCAAACTAGCATCGCACCCTCCGGGTAGTAAACTGTTCTGGTCCCTTTCGAAAGCGGTTGAAACGAACTTTTGTCGGCCCACTTTACCACCAATGCTGAAACCTGATGGGTCGCTGGCCCACTCTGCAAGTGAGAAAGCAAATTTATTTGCATCTCTCTTTGCTAGCAATTCACGTCTGGACGCTGGCTCCAAGCAACCACTAACTGTACCTCGTTACTGTGACTCTTCGATGTCGGAGATCGCAGTTCACATGAAAGAGGTACGAAGAGTATTGTGCAGTCTAGACGTGAACAAGGCCAGCGGGCCTGACGGCATTTCAGCGAGAGTTTTGAGGCAATGTGCGCCTGAACTGTCTCCTGTGTTGACACGCTTGTTCCGCCTCTCTCTTGAAAAAAGAACGGTGCCAAAATCCTGGAAGCTTGCGAATGTACAACCTGTGCCAAAAAAAGGCGACCGTGCAGACCCTGCTCATTATCGACCGATCGCCATTACCTCCATTCTGTGCAAGGTTATGGAAAGGGTACTGAACAGTAAGTTGCTGACCTACCTTGAAGACAATGATCTCCTCAGTGACCGTCAATATGGCTTTCGCCGGGGACGGTCAACTGGCGATCTTCTTGTGTATGTCACGCACTGTTGGGGCGAAGCCATCGAGAAACACGGCGAAGCACTTGCTGTATCGCTCGATATCTCGAAGGCCTTTGATAGGGTGTGGCACGCAAGTCTACTCAGCAAGCTTCCTGCTTATGGCATCCCAGCTGATTTTTGTAGCTGGATATCAGACTTCCTTAGTGAACGGTCGATCCGAGTAGTCGTTGACGGCTGCTTCTCTGACCTCATGGCTATTAATGCCGGAGTTCCTCAGGGGTCTGTTCTCTCTGCAACTCTTTTCCTGCTGCACATCAATGACCTGCTTCAGCCTGGTATTGTTGGGTATGCAGATGACAGTTCGGTTTCAGAGAGATACTTGTCTAGCGCAAAAACCAGCGGGGAAGAAGTTCGTTCCTTGAGAGAGGCCATGGTAGAGCGGACAAATTTGACCTTAAGTCTTGTCTCCCAGTGGGGTGATGACAATCTGGTCTCTTTTAACGCCACCAAAACACAAGCATGCCTTTTTACCGCGAAAAGGAGTCGTTTCGACCTAACTCCGACTTTTCGGGGTACTTCTGTTCCTGTAACCGATCGGCTCGAGCTCCTAGGCATGGAGTTGACAACCAGTCTCAACTTTGGTGCCACCATTGAGCACAAAGCCCAAACTGCGGCCAAAAAGCTGGGCATCCTAAATAGAGTGAAGCGATACTTCACGCCTGGACAGCTTTTAACCCTCTACAAAGCACAAGTCCGATCCTGCATGGAGTATTGCAGCCACCTTTGGGATGGCTCAGCTAAATACCAACTTGCCGCGCTTGACTCGGTGGAACACAGAGCTAAAAGGCTCATTGGCGACGTAAGGCTGGTGGATGCCAAGCTGCACAGCTTGGCTCATCGCCGCAAGGTTGCCTGCTTGTCGGTCTTCTACAGATTGTACTTCGGGGAGAGTGTCCAGGAACTCCACGATCTCATCCCACCGGCCCCCTTCTACCATCGGACATCTAGACGCACTGCAAGTTACCATCCCTACCTTGTTGCTATTCCACCAATTCGCACTAAACGTTTCCAAACGTCTTTTATAATGCGCACAGCAAAGGAGTGGAACTCTTTGCCTGCGTCTGTGTTTCCGAACGCATACAACCCTAATCTCTTCAAAATTAGAGTGAACAGGCTTCTTCTGGGTAAGCTCGCTCCATCGTCGACTTTGTCTCTGTCATCTATGACCTAGACTAGAGTCAAGAGCAAACCCATATTAAAAAAAAAAAAAAAAAAAAAAAGTCATCAAATTGACATGAGCTGAGTATCAACGAGATTTTATAACAGCTGGCGCCTACCTATGGTGGCTGTCAGATATCATTTATAAAACCAAGCGTTTGAAAATAAGCATCTGAAGAATCGTGGAAACTGAGATCCCATAACCCACCTTATTTTCTTACTGAGCTTTTAAAGTTCCAACCGCACAATAACTTTATGTTCACGGTTGCTTTGAGAAATAAAAACTTATTCATGCAGTCAGAATAATCAAAACCTTTTTAATGTTAACCTAACATTTTTTTTTTATTGTTGTTAACTTATGAATATTTTATTAGAATCAATAACTGGCCAAGTGGAAGTTGGACTTGCACACATTTAATTTACATACAGCCGGTCAATTCTGTACAAATGTCGCGGCTTGGGTGAAGTAATTAGGAGGTGAGCTGTCAATCTATATAATCAAGATGTCACGTGATCTCGAAGTGAGCTGTCATTCCATCTTGATTATATAGATTGACAGCTCACCTCGTGATCACTTCACCCAATCCTTCACTTCGACATGTTTACAGAATCGACCTGCAGGTGGCAGACCACATCGTGACCACCATTTATTTTGTGCCAGCCAGTAAAACAAATTACCACACCTACAAAAGCTGCAGTCAACCATTCACACAAAACACAAACACTGGCCGCCGACCTTTTTAATCGTGTATTTGTGACACCGAACACTGTAATTTTTATTTTTTAATTTTTTTTATTTATTATGTGTTTACTCTTGACTCTATTCTAGGTCATAGATGACAGAGACAAAGTCGACGATGGAGCGAGCTCACCCAGAAAAAGCCTGTTCATATGCATAATTTTGCGTGCGTATGCAAAACGTATACATATCATAAAACGACGGGCTGCAAAAAGACAATGCAAAACGTAATACCATCCGAAAATAAAGGATATTCCATTCAAATTCAATCTCTCAGCTCTAAATAACTTACGTTTGCGTAAAAAGAAACACTTTGTTCTGACGTTAAAATAAAGTTGCCAAGTAATTATAAATCCCAATGTTTAATTTTACATTTAATTAATAAATGACATACTTTCATTTTATTTGGCTGTAATTTCTAGTTCTGTTTGCGGTCTTCTTTCGTTATTCATTCAATTCAGTTTTTAAACAAATATATATATATTTTTTTTGTTTGGTACTAAGTTTTGACAGAAACTTTTAGGGTTCTTGAATTGGCAACACTAGTATAATTTCTTTTTATTTCGGTTCTTTGCCCGAGTTGTTCAGGGTACGTTGAGAAATCCGTGAAAATCTTGTATTTCATGCTATATCTGTGACTAAAATTGTTATATTGTTAATTTATATTATATCCACCATCACAAACGATGGATATTTTCAATTTAGTTATTGTTGTTTATCGAATTAATCGCCGCGGCAACTTGACGTTTAGCACGCAGGAAACAGTAACCTAAACATTTCGTGTGTGAAGTAAAACGTGGTATTTTGGGTTTTCAGCGAAGAGCGACAGAATGAAGTACAATAAGCTCGTCACGTCCTCGAGGAGGAAAAACAGGAAGAGGCACTTCAGTGCGCCTTCACATATTAGGCGAGTGCTTATGTCTGCACCTCTGTCCAAGGAGTTGAGACAGAAGTTCAACGTCAAGTCTATGCCAATCCGCAAGGATGATGAAGTTCAGGTAAGCTAACATTGCACACAACTTGTATTCAATTTGTAGGTTATGTTTGTATGTGCAAATCAATATGATGAAGAATAAACCATTCTTAGACTACGGGCGATTGCTTCCGTGCTTCCGACGAATTTGAGGTTTTCTCATATGAGTCTTCGGCGCGGTTTGCTAGTCTGTACCATGGTGGAACTAAGGCTCTGATTCTTTTGCACTACAAACATGGTTTGGTTAGGACAAAGCACCACGAAATGATTCATCCCATGCTCTTTCTATGATAATATTAGCTAACACAAGAAATTAACATGTTCTGTGTCCTCTAAACACATGTTAGGTTAGCTTTATCAATGATCTGTTGTTGCATATACATATGCAAGTATCTCTGCAATATCAAATCTTGGTTAATATATAGAAACGTTAGTAATAATGACTAAAACTTATGTTGATATTTGGCAATATTGTTTCCAAGGTTTTTCCCTTCGAAACTCCTCTAGAATATGAATGAATAACAAAGCCAGCCTGGGCAAAACAGTAAGTTAATTCTGGTAATTACAGATGAGGCAGTCACCAAGCTACAATCATACTTAAACGCTGCCAAATCAATTAGGGTTGGTATTACTTTACAATCCTATTTTCCAGTCATACTGCTTCAAAAACACCATAAATGTTACAATTCAAAAGACCTCCATAGGAACTGTTATAGGGCATGCAAGTTGTAATGAAATTGAATATCATATTAACCAATTTACACCATGTTTTAGGTTGTCCGCGGACACTACAAAGGCCAGCAGGTCGGCAAAGTAGTGCAGGTGTACCGTAAGAAGTTTGTTGTCTACATCGAGAGGATCCAGAGGGAGAAGGCTAACGGTGCCAGTGCGTACGTCGGCATCCACCCTTCAAAGGTAATTAAGAACTTAACTACTTTGGTTCGGCAAAATCTGCCATCTGCATGAACTTAACTGTTGGCAGTTTTATGGTTTGGAAATGGATTAATCAACTAATACTAATAAATTACTAACATCCAATTCAGCTAACCTGATCAAACAAAACAAGTAACACCACATTACAATTCCTTCCTTCTCAGAATGGTATGCATACTTTATTACACTAAATAATATTGTTCCATTCAGGTATTGAAAAGGTTTACTACAGTCAGTCTTCACATTTTTTTGGCTATCCATTAGTTTTACAAACAATATTGTGGAATAATACAATCATCCACTGATTATGTTATGGATAAGTAAATCATTAGAGAACATTACCCCCCTTGTAGTTAAGATGGACTACTTTTATGTCTGAGTACATAGACAATACCACTCTCTCCACCCACTCTTGGCGGAACGAGAGGGAGTGTCACGATTCACTAAGTAAATCCTACTGGTGTTCCTTTAACATGCCCTTTCCCGGGCCGCAGTAACTCTTCCAAACAATTCCACAACCAAACTCCTATACTTACTTGTCAACCGCACCACAGAAACACTTATAGCAAACCAATACTAAAAAATATTCATAACCATAACCAGGCAACTAACTTTCCACTAACAAAAATCTGAAATGATGACAATACTGTCACTGAGGCTGTGCTTTCATGTCATACTGAAGCTTTGCGATGCATGGCGGGGGCACGGGTACTGCTGATACACTTCCATGGCTCTGATCTTCTTACCTCCTGTCTTATTATCATTTCCTCTTCCACCATCATGCTAAAACAATCTTATTTGGCTCTACAGTGCGTGATCGTCAAGCTAAAGATGAACAAGGACCGTAAGTCCATCCTCGACCGCAGAGCGAAGGGAAGGTTGGCTGCCCTCGGCAAGGACAAGGGCAAGTACACAGAGGAAACTGCCACCGCCATGGAGACCTCGTAAATATAGATTTTAAGACAAATAAAAAAGTAAAACTCCTACATTGTTTTAATTTATTTGACTTTACAATCCCTGAAGGTTTCTTGTACATTGAAGTTATCGCGAATAGTGTGCAGCACTATACGTGTCAATTTAAATTCAATTCCACAATTTTACGAAGTAGTATTATTTATTTCTGAAGAATGGAGGCTCGGGTGCCTGCCTCTTAAACTTGCAGCAAGTAAAAACTTTGGTGACATGAGCTGTCAATCAATACAATCATGGTGGACTGACAGTTCTCTTCACCTGTGTTTTCACAGTGAGATGACAAAAAAAAGAGCAGTACCTACAACTGGCAGACCTAGGCAAGGTACAACACCGCGCTTATTCAGACCAGCGGATTTCAGTTGCAAGAGCATCCTTGTAGTAGGCACTTTCCTTCATAGTGGCAGAGCGACCTGCCAGGGAACAGAGCCCTGCTTATGTTCTCACTACACACCACGACGCCAAAGTTCGCGGGCTAGACCCACTAGATAAAATGGCTACAGTCAACCTCACGCTACAGCATTCAGGACCGTATCGTTACTGACAGTTTTTTGTAGTTCCAACCAAATTTTATCTACCACTGGCATTGGCGTGATTTGTCGGGTTTTGGGGTTGAAAGCAGTTAGCTATCTTGCAATCGATCATCACTAAGTGACCCAGGTCAAGCAGGTAGCAAAACTGATGATAAGAAGTACCTAGCTAAGGTTTAGGCTGCGTACCAGAGATATGCGAGGATGCGTAGCGAGGGATTGAATCATCATGAAGAGGAGTGGAACGCTTTACCTACCACAAGATGGTAAAATTAATATGGTCCATGAAAACCGACTACGAGCTGTAATTTTATTAAGGCTAGGGGAGGAAAAATTGATTAAGAATTTTCGATTTTCATTCTTGTAAGCGACATTAGGTATTTTTACCCGTTAGTTGGGTTTTTTACCCCCTATAGTATAATTTTCAATTTTATTTATTCACATTCATGCACACAGCTGAAAAAAAAAAAACAAGGTGTGCTTGCTCTCAAGTGTAGTTTGCATGCCATACACGAATCAGAACTTTACAGGTAGGTATTTACTGTTACAGGCATGTGTAATACGGCCTTGCGATATAGGTTTGCAGATCAGCAGTAACGTCAGACGGTGTTTTCAACTGGATGATAAAAGAACGCTAAAACCCGAGTTACATAAAGCTAGTTTATCAAAATAATACAGCGAGATTGTATCCCTTCTGTGGCCTCCGATATACAGAACCAGAACTATCCTCATTTATAGCGGACCATATTGCCGTCCGTCAGCGGGCTTTGAGATAAAGCCCGCTGACGCGAAACATAATGGTAATAAAAATTGAAGGGCCCCCAGTGATTTTTCGATTTATGGTAGGTACAGAACCCTTCGCGTGCGAATCCGACGGTTTTCTTTGGTTTTGATCAGTTTTTAATGTGCCAATCATAAAGGGTAAGGTCTTTAATTTTTTTTTATTAAGTACTTGCTATTCTCGATTCAAGAACTAGGCTCGTGTAACCCGAGCATTACGAGTAGCAAGGAAATTAAATGATAAATCGATATTTACGAATTTATCCTAGATTACGACTCCCGCCTGCCAGGGTTGCGGAATCTGTTCGAAAGAGTCACCGCGGCCCTGGAACGCAAAAGGCTTTAGAAGGAACACGGATGGGTTTTAGTCACTAAGAGTGACACGCCCTTCCGCTCCACCCAGAGCGGAAAAAGTCATTTGATGATTATTTCCCATCCTTAAAAAAAAAAAAAAAAAAACAACTCCCTCATTATCGGTGATCAAATCATTAGTGAGAAGCGCAACCGGCTCATTATTTTGTGCAAAGGAATAGGTCATTATTAGGTACTAGTTGCCGCCTGTGTGATTGTCGAAAATTATCCCAAGGAACATATTCCCGGGATAAAAAGTATCCAATGTGTTATTCCAGACTATAATCTACCACTGTGCCAAATTTCATCAAAATCCATTCAGTCGTTTTTGCGTGAAAGATTAACTAACATCCATCCATCCTTACAAACTTTCGCGTTTATAATATTGGTAGGATTGACTGGTTCAAAGAGTGTACTGACTTAACCAATGGTGCCAATGAATTATAGGTACCAGTATTTGAACCCATGGCTGCTTGACAAATAAAACTAGTTCATATGATAGTATAAATTTTAATATAAAAAATGTATGAGCAATAGAGCACCTCATTCATTTTTCAATTAAGACAATCACAACTTACTAATCAGTAGGGGTATATTTTCACAAAAACAAGTTTCAATATGAACAGACAGGCCTGCCTTATAATAAAACTTATTTTGTAAATATTAAAAATTGTTTTTGTTAAAATATTTAAATCTAAATATGCATGTAGTAGTAATGCTGATTATGTTATTCTACGAAGTGATAAGCAGGCGAAATTGAGTACAAATATCATTTTATAGTCACTTTTGGGACGGTGGCTACAGCCTAATACGAACCAGTTTTCATATGTGTATAATTTTTGAGGGTACATACTAAATGTTTATGATCATTATTTGAGAATGCTTAGGTTTTCGAAAAATTAGGCTAGTTTACACAAGAAGAGTCTTATGAGTACTTTAGCTTATAAAAGTAAGGGAACTGAACTTTTCAAGTTTAAAACAATGTTATAACTAAGTTACATAATTACAATGTAGCTGCTATGAAATTCTCAACATATTATAATATAGTTAAAACAGAAACATTCAGTTATAGAAATGCAGTTCTTCAATAATGTTATTTTATAGACATTCCTTTTCATTGCCATTATTATTAAAACTATACAAATAATTTTACTTCAATTAATGCATAAATATCACAAGTCTTCGATTCCTACACAAGTAGGTATTAATATTAATTTCCATCACTCCTAGTTTGGCAGTTGGTTGATACTGCCGAATCCATTTTCATACTGTTTAAAAACAAACTTTCCTTGTCTATACTAGCCTGTTACTGGTGAATACAGTTCTTATGTGGCAATCTTGGTGTGTTCCTGAGCCTCTATGGTAGGTTTTGCCGTACACTTGAATCTTTTCTTCACTTCATTATTTAGATTCTCTCTGTTTCTGGCTATTTCTATTGCATAGAACTGAACTCTAGGAACAAGCATTGTGTTCACTTCTGAGTAATCTCCTTTAGCATCTGCTCTCATAAGAGTACCAAAACTATAGTCTTCAACAATGCTTTTAAACTTTTCACAGAATATTCTCCATTTTGCCTTGTTCATGCTATTCTTTATTTCATTTTCATTGACATAAGAGACATCCATGTCGGGGAAGTCTTGTTTAAAGTGTGTATAGATAAGGTCATCATTAGGAGTTAGCTGCAACCATCTGGTGTCCACAGAGCAAAGCATCTGAAAATATAAATAAAATATATGAGACCTTGTGTTTTATTCAAAATATCCTTTATGTCTGATTTGAGGTGAATGTCCCTTTATATTGGTAAGCATTTAGGAGTAGTTCAGTATCTTTACCAAATCAAATATGATTACCAAGAGTTATCAAAATATTGAAAGTTCCATTCTATGAACTCTATCGCAATTATTGATACTGTAAGCAACTATTAAAAAAATACTAAGATACATGGATCTTGTATCATAGATCCATTCAAACTTGCTCATAGTAAAGTTTGTTTTAAATATCCCTTTTTTTAAAGTGTCTTCAGGGCGGAGACCGAACCAACAACACGAAAATACCTACTTATCATAGTTCTGCTTGGTTTGCATTAACTTGACAAAAGTAATGAACAAAATAATACTTACATTGAAGTAGATATCGCTGTGCTCCATCGCTTTCGCGGCCCACAACCGCTCCAGCGCTTCATCGTTCCCAAACTCTTCAGCTGGTCGCGACAGCACGTCCTAGAAAATACCAAGATTTCGATTTTATAAAAACCTCAACACTTCGTCTATAACGAAAAATTTAAGTTATATAAATCAGCCCGATCATAGTATTATTACAGCAAATTCTAAACAACCGCAAAATGATCGAACCGAACCGTATATTCATCAATATAAATTATAATTGCAAAAAACACAAAATGTGCGTTTTTACCGCAACCTAAGTTTTAACAAGTACGTGAAAATGCACCAACTTATATAATTAGCTATAAACTTACCATATTGGAGATTTTTCCGTTCTATTTAAATTGTAATTTCTGTCACAAAAGCACACAATCTCGATTTAATTTCATAAATAATGCACATGGGACAATGAAAATGTCTTCAGGCACGTTCCATTGCCCATCAATCTGATTAAAAATGTGCCTTCTAAAGTGCTAGCATTCATCCTTTGCTATTCATTAATGTCAAAAAGAGCAAGCAGTAATTCATTTTAAATTTCATGCTTTGAATCACTAGTTTCCAAGTACTGAAACGCGGACCACTGTTGTCAATTCTTTGTTCATTTTTCCACAGATGCAACATTATAGGGTGTTTTTTGTTTCTTTTCGCCAGACAAGCCTTCTTGGCGATGCAAAGATTATGCGCGCGCCCTAGCGACAAAATTTTGGAGTTTGGAATGGGCAAGCTCATTTCACCAGCAATTTGTTTGGTCTCGTCATTTTCAAGCTTCGGACTATTTTCCATACAGTAAGTTTATGTCCACATTAACAGCGGCTAAGGCGAGTTTCTCAACAGGTAATGAGATTATGTTTATTGTTCTAGATTCTAAAAGACATGAGTTGTTTCCTTATGTCGTACCGTCTCAGAATATTCCTAAAAGAAGCTATGATAAAGTAGTCCAGACGCCAGCACAGCAAGCCACCCGAAACTATCAAAATTTTCCCAATCAACCTTGAACTTAACCAATCGGCAATAAAGTTGAAAATGTAATAAAGAAATTTGACAGATTGTTGTGGCTTGATGTGCTGGCGTCAAAAACATAAAAACAATTGCTTGAGAAAATAGGGCTGACATCAGACACTGGAAAATAGTTGCATCAATAAAGATGTGGAAAAAGAAAGAACGTATCGGTTCAGTACACACAAAACCAATGCATTCTTTCTTTTTTGCGTTTTTTTTTTGCAAAGTTTTCCATAACATTGACTATTGAAAACATAATTATTGTCTCGTCTAGCAAGAAACCACACAAATCCTGGTTTGTAAATTTCTCTATGATGTAAAGTGTAACAAAAACTGTTAAAGTGTCGTTCTTATACAGCTTTACAACTTTGACACTAGAGGCGCTAGTTATCAGTTAGTCAATGTATCTTTGGTCATTGCCAATAGCTGACTGTCATTCGAAATAGCAACCCGAGATTGTTTCAACCTGATTTCGGCACAAAAGAGAGTTATTGAAACCTTGGTAATTAAAACCAAGCTGTTAACCCGTCTATCATAATAATTTGAGTCAAGCACGAATATGCTCGAACATTCTTTGAAAGCTGGAAAGAACAATGTACCTACATAAATATTTTCACAGTTAGGATGAAAAAGAGATGACACACATAATAAATACGAAGGCAGTTACATCTACACGCAGATGACGCAGAGGAAGCATTTATAACTTTAGCTTAGCTATTAGTGTATCATCTATGCTTTGGCTGTCAATTTTAGTGGTAACTACGTTAAAAAGATAATAATTATATAAAAGTAAAGATTTTACGGTGAGGGATGATAAAATTTACGATAAATGATGGAAGATACCATTATTTTGATTTGATATATGTTTTCTAGCTAAGGTATTCTGTTTACTTCATACAAAAAGAAAACAATCCTTATTGTTTTCGCAAAAGTATTACCATACCATTAGAAAAGAAAGTTTATTTTCACAAAAAAAAACCGTTTTCCAAACAGCATCAAATTATTTCAAATCATTATTTTAGTACAACAAAATGAACGTTTCCAAACATGATGAATGTCAAAGTGAGAGAGCTTTATCGAAGTAACTCTTGTTAGAAAAGGATAGCGTTTTCGTAAAAATTCGTTTAGGCTTCGTTTCGTCACGGGATTTCATTGGACGAGAACGGAAGAGGGTGGCGCATGCGCGTTATGCCGACGCCATCTCTGCAACTACTGTGCCTATTATGTACTTGTTCTAGAGTAAAGTGAATGTTAATTCGTGGTAAAAAGTGTGAATAAATCATGGAATTACATAGTCGCGAGTGAGATCAAGTGTGTGTTCACAGTGATTGAACAAGACAGTGACATCACGGAGACTTCGCCAACGGCGGGTCATATCTTGCGGAAGTTTCTTGGCTATAGCAACGCATATTTTTTGCGGCTATCTCTGCCGCGGACCGCCACACAGGACTTATTTCATGGGCCTCTCTCGCTTTTACAGCTAGTGGTAACTCCCCAACACTATCTATTGACCGTTCATTAGCGCCACACGTAGAAAGCGGACTCACAAGGCGGCAGATAGGTCCCCGCGTTCTTACGCGCGTACTGCTTATACGTTTATTATGTATGAATTATTGTTGTGGGTCAAAGACATCGCGGTGTGTTAACCTGCTACGAAAACAGTGTCATAAACCCGGCTAACTTTGTGTTTCAGCTTGTGTACGGCCAGGAGGCGAGTTTTAGACGCGTTTGAAATGAATTCTGCTTTAAAGCCGGTGCTGCCCCAGCCGGGAGTGCCGCAGCCGGGTGGACAGGCGAGCCCCGCGAAGG
>NDFZ01004968.1:181330-193518 GCA_002192655.3 Mamestra configurata | reverse complement strand
CACGCGCCGCCCCCCATGGCGCCCGTGTCCGCTAACATGGCGCAGATGGCACAGAACATGAGTCACCATGGCAACCTCTCTCACGTCACGCAGAACTCCGTCGGCCCCTCCAACCTTGCCGCCAGTCCCAGTAAAGGCGGGAACCCGATCACTCCCCTCAGCCTTGTCCAGGAAAAAGCTCTAGCCCTCACCAGAACCCCTGAGAAGAATGAACCAGATTCCACTGGTCATGCAAACGGCACTATTGACTCACCTAAGTCTGGATCAAATGCTCCCGCTGCACTGAAGCCTCAGAACCCCGAGGCTAATAAGGACAAACAGGATATTGCTAAGACCTCACCAAGTACACCAAAACCACCAGAAAAGCCATCCAGTGGTCCGAGTACCCCTCAGAAGACCGATGCTGCAAATCCAGTTAGCACAGTTGATGGGGCGGTTCTGCCAAAAGTGGCTACAGCTAATGAGGTTCCAGAGAAGTCCCCATCAAAGCCATCAGAATTGAAGCCAGCAGCCGCTGCAGATGTGGCACCAACCCAGAGTGACAGTAAGCCTGTGCCTGAGTCAGCAAATGACAGTCAATTACAGGAGAAGGCCACAACACCGGTGAAGCAAGACCCTCCTCCTACTGAAAGTGCAAAGGTAGAAAGTGTACCAGAAGCAAAACCAGAACCTGAAAAAGAAAAAAAAGAGGAGCCTAAAGTAGAGCAGAAGCCGGCGACTTCAACTGAGGAAAAGAAAGAAGATGTTGTAGCTGACAAACCAGAGCAAACTGAATCTCCAAAAACGGAAGAAGTGGTTGAAAAAATGGTGGAAAAGGTGGAAGAGAAAGAGACAAAGAATGAGGAAAAGAAGCCGGAGCCTAAGCCCACTAAGGTTGAGTCTAAGCCGAAATCAACTATGAAGTTGGCGACAGTGACTCCGCCCATGCGGAAGAGGAGGCAGGTGTCCCCGAGTAAGACCAGTGAGGGGTCTGGTCCAGCCAAGAAGCCAGCTGATGGGGAGACTACACCGGATACAAGAATGAAAAGGAATAGGACTAAGGTATATATTCTTCACTTAATCATTGCTTTTGAGTTAAAAAAAATAGCAGAATATGACATGTCTCACTCAATTAGATTAATTCTTAGTATCTACTTATTATTTGGGTGATAAGCTAAGTTCTACTGATATTTCTGCTATTCTTTTACTATTACTTAGACAGTTTATTATTTGTGTGTTATTTAGTTAGATGCTGTCAAGTGTGGTAAGTTCATAACTGTTTATTTCAATCTACATAATTAAATTCAACTTTATTCATGCTACAGTTCTTCTTATTATTTCTCTTAAAAAAAATATAACTATGTATAAACTTCCATCTGCAAACTTGCAGCATTTAACCAATATTTTTTATTATTATTATTCATTCATAATTATAACACCTATACACATAATAATAAAAAAAAAATAATATACAATCATCATCATCATCTTAGGGTGTGTCCTCAAAACACGAATCTCAGATTTTGCAAAACTATTTATTTTATCTAAAGTAAAAAAATAATAACCCTTTCAAAAAAATATTGTTTACAAAACCTACTCGTAAATATGTAATAATTATCTGGACATATTTTATTTAGTCAAATAAAACAACTTCAATCTTAAACAAGCGCAGTTTAAGATTGAAGTTGTTTTATTTGACTAAAAGGTTTGTACTAGTATCACGTTAAATATTGCAAACAAAAGACTTACGAGGCTCGGTCTAATTTACGCAGCGTCGCTTGTTTACCGGCTCGTCCAACCATCCGGAAGTACGTATACAATTTCTACAACACTTGTCTACAAGCGAAACAAAGCAAGAAGATCTGTCAGAAGTTCCACCGAACATTTTGACATAACGAAATGCCCACTAGAGAGAGTGCGCCGCGCAGTTAGACTACTGTATTTTTTTTTGTTTGTGTTGGACTAGCTTACGTACGTTATTATTACGTGCTCATTAAAAGCACTTGTTCATTTAACTGCATAAGTAAATAATCATCACCCTTCTGTAATTGAGAATGGTATTGGAGAGCTTGTTGGGGCTAATAATTAAGATCAAGCTTTTGTTATTGCCTTCGCTCCGCTTAAAAGACGGTATCCCAAAGGAACCATGATAGAAATTACCTTACGTATTAAACCAAGTCATGGTTTATCATTGTGCCAAGATTCGTCCAATACCGTTGATCCGTTGAGACGTGATTATTAATTACCAAACATCTAAACATACAGACGTTCTCAATTTTTGTATTAGTAAGATAAAAAAAAGATTGAATTACTTTTCGTATTTAGGGTTCCGTATCCAAAGGGTAAAAACGGGACCCTATGACTAAGACTCCACTGTCCGTCGTCTGTCTGTCACCAGGCTGTATCTCATGAACCGTGATAGCTAGACAGTTGAAATATTTCTGTTAACAAAAAATAATAAAAATAAAATAAAAAATAAAAGGGGGCACCCATACAAGAAACATGTTTTTTTTTTCGACTTGAACTTGGCCAGATTTTAGTTTTAGAGTTTCTGTTACGACGAGACCAAACCGGTTAAAAATCGTTTCGCGTAATTAGTTGTAATCCTTATCAGGCGCTTATTTGATGCTCAGTTTATTTCGTAAAGGAAACGCGCGAATTTTAATTTTATTTCCTTAATATCGTAAAAGTCCCCGATTTCCCACATTCCGTCTGGTTTCCTTCCCTCCCCTCCCCATATATACTTGGTGTGGTCAAAGCGCCAAGTGATTTTGAGTATTATGTCGTTCTCAGACATGGCCCCGCATAAAGACTAGCTCATTATATCGTCGTAATCTTGTAGCTTTAGTGTGATGCTTTGTTCGCATAAAAACTTTTCATTAACTAAGAACTTAATAATGAATAGTTCATATCAGCAATCATCGGGCGATTTCCGTAAACAGGAAATTTTATTCTGATCAAACTAACTAACATAAAGAAACAAACCATATTTTATAGAGGACTTCCTAAAAAAAACAAAAGAAACTGAATAAAAAATATGCATTTTGTTTAATCTAAACAAAAGGCAATCTAAGTCCCCACACAAGATGACAAAAGAATCCTTTTTTCAAATCTTTATGGGAACTTTCGGTTCGGGGCAAAAAAAATCTGGGAGCTTTTCGGTTCGGGGCAAAAAAAGCTGCATATAACTGAATAACAGAAACCAGTAAGTGGATATCACGCTACCCCTAGCAAGGACTCGTGCAGATTTTCTGGCGTAAATCCGTAACGACTGTCAAAGTTCTACAAATGACAGCCGGGACCAGCGGCTTAGCGTGCTTTCCGAGACACAGAGGAGTCTCGGTATGTAATGGATGTTCACACAACCAGACTGACCTCGGCAAGTGTTGCTTAACCTTGAAGTTCGACTCATGCGGCTGTTATTATTTAGCCAAATACCTCTTCAAATTCTCGCAAAATCTGTGTCAACTTTGTCAGTGCGAATTAAGTCGTTCAGGTCTTTTTTTGCTTGAGAAATCTTCAAATGTCTTCTTCCGCTCTCGGCGGAGCGGGAGGGAGTCAGACTGTTACTGATTAAACCCCGGGTGGGTTCCTTCAAATGCCCTTTGCTTTCCAGGGCAACAGTAACTCTTTCGGACAATTCCGCAAGCAAGTCGCTCAGTGGCCCTTCTATGTCGTGCTAATGCCATCCAATTCCGATGATGTAAAAGGGATAGTGCTATTCGCTATGTATAGCTCCGTCTCTCTCTTAGAGCGGAATCATTATCGTTTTAAGACTTCGTAGTAGGGCCCCAGGTCTAAAGGCTTTAAATGTTGAAGGTGCTTCCTCAAACAGAGCTGTTAATAACAACAGAATGACGTCAGCCCTAGCAACAAGTGATAGTGGAAACCGAATAGTGGCATAAGCGACAGGTTGCCTCCTATCAGCCGAAATAATCTATTTCCACCAGTGACTTGCGAGTAGCACGCGAATATAAACTCACTGAAACGGGTGGAATAATACTTAAATAAATGTGATGCTTCCGTATATTAAAATAAAGTGATAATATCATAGTTAGGACTGTAACTTTTGTGTTAATAAAAATAAAAAGCCGGCCAAGGGCGAGTCGGACTCTCATACGAAGGGTTACCGTACCGTACCGTACCTTAAACCGAAAAAAACACGTTTCTTGTATGGGAGCGCCCTTAATTTTTAATTTAATTTATTTTTTGTTATAGCGGCAACTTAAATATATCATCTGTGAAAATTTCAACTGTCTAGCTATCGTGGTTCATGAGATACAGTACAGTCTGTTGACAGAGAGACAGACGGACATGGAGTCTTAGTAATAGGGCCCCGTTTTTACCCTTTGGATACGGAACCATAAAAAACAATGCAATCTGGAAGTTTTCAAATCTATGGAGTGTGTTTTAAATTGATAACTATCGATCGTGTGTTCACACGATCGAAAAATTCGGAAAAAAAAACTCCTAAAACTAATAGGGAATATGCATTTTATTTGCAAAATTAAATACCCCAAAAGCGACGAAGTTGAGTTTCAAAGATGACAATTAGAAAGAGAAGTCCGATACAAACTCTGACGTCAAATACCATGTCTATACAGCTACCATAGAAAATGGCGTCTTCTGAGGGAGACAGATTTATTTGTTTTATAAAGTTACATATCGTTTGTGTTTCTATCAATTTTGATTCTATGTTCAGTGTTAGTATTATATTTGTGTATATTTTTAGATAAATTGTTCGATTTTTTTCATGCATATTTCCTATTTGATTTAATAAACACAGTCGCAGAGCGCACCTTTAGTTGTGTTATCTCCAGTTTGTGTGTTGTGTTGTTTTGTACCCCGTGTAGAACCAAAAACAATAGATTTTTTATAAGTCATTCTCCCCTTTTCAAATGCTTATTTGCGAATGCAAGAACAGGATAGTTTCCGTTATTCCTATTATTAGTTACGTCCATTGCAAAATAATTATACCAAATCATACTAAAAAACACTTCTATTTTTGCGCGGGTGTAATAGGTCCTTAGAAAAGTTTTCCGTTATAAACTTAAGCTGTTATTTCTGATGAAAAACGTAACATCACTCTTGCACTCTGCAAAGGGTAATGCAGAGGTGTAAAGAAAGAAACAATAATATAGGCATACGGATAGAACTAACCAGCATCCTATATAACCAATAAATTCAGGACATGTCCTGAATTAGGAGTTTAGGATATATACTTTTCAAACCGGGAGCGTGTTCCCTATGGATAATGTTTAACTTTCACGCGGGCGTAGACTTAGGTAAAGGCTAGTTTCTATTTAGAAAACTCCAACAACACTTATCCAGAACCGGGAATTGGACCTCATTAGGATACTTTTTAAACCGGGAGCGTGTTCCCTATGGATAATGTTTGACTTTAACGCGGGCGTAGACTTTGGTAGAAGCTAGTTTCTTATTAGAAAACTCCAACAACACTTATCCAGAACCGGGAATTGGACCTCATTAGGATACTTTTTAAACCGGGAGCGTGTTCNATAGTGCTATTCGCTATGTATAGCTCCGTCTCTCTCTTAGAGCGGAATCATTATCGTTTTAAGACTTCGTAGTAGGGCCCCAGGTCTAAAGGCTTTAAATGTTGAAGGTGCTTCCTCAAACAGAGCTGTTAATAACAACAGAATGACGTCAGCCCTAGCAACAAGTGATAGTGGAAACCGAATAGTGGCATAAGCGACAGGTTGCCTCCTATCAGCCGAAATAATCTATTTCCACCAGTGACTTGCGAGTAGCACGCGAATATAAACTCACTGAAACGGGTGGAATAATACTTAAATAAATGTGATGCTTCCGTATATTAAAATAAAGTGATAATATCATAGTTAGGACTGTAACTTTTGTGTTAATAAAAATAAAAAGCCGGCCAAGGGCGAGTCGGACTCTCATACGAAGGGTTACCGTACCGTACCGTACCTTAAACCGAAAAAAACACGTTTCTTGTATGGGAGCGCCCTTAATTTTTAATTTAATTTATTTTTTGTTATAGCGGCAACTTAAATATATCATCTGTGAAAATTTCAACTGTCTAGCTATCGTGGTTCATGAGATACAGTACAGTCTGTTGACAGAGAGACAGACGGACATGGAGTCTTAGTAATAGGGCCCCGTTTTTACCCTTTGGATACGGAACCATAAAAAACAATGCAATCTGGAAGTTTTCAAATCTATGGAGTGTGTTTTAAATTGATAACTATCGATCGTGTGTTCACACGATCGAAAAATTCGGAAAAAAAAACTCCTAAAACTAATAGGGAATATGCATTTTATTTGCAAAATTAAATACCCCAAAAGCGACGAAGTTGAGTTTCAAAGATGACAATTAGAAAGAGAAGTCCGATACAAACTCTGACGTCAAATACCATGTCTATACAGCTACCATAGAAAATGGCGTCTTCTGAGGGAGACAGATTTATTTGTTTTATAAAGTTACATATCGTTTGTGTTTCTATCAATTTTGATTCTATGTTCAGTGTTAGTATTATATTTGTGTATATTTTTAGATAAATTGTTCGATTTTTTTCATGCATATTTCCTATTTGATTTAATAAACACAGTCGCAGAGCGCACCTTTAGTTGTGTTATCTCCAGTTTGTGTGTTGTGTTGTTTTGTACCCCGTGTAGAACCAAAAACAATAGATTTTTTATAAGTCATTCTCCCCTTTTCAAATGCTTATTTGCGAATGCAAGAACAGGATAGTTTCCGTTATTCCTATTATTAGTTACGTCCATTGCAAAATAATTATACCAAATCATACTAAAAAACACTTCTATTTTTGCGCGGGTGTAATAGGTCCTTAGAAAAGTTTTCCGTTATAAACTTAAGCTGTTATTTCTGATGAAAAACGTAACATCACTCTTGCACTCTGCAAAGGGTAATGCAGAGGTGTAAAGAAAGAAACAATAATATAGGCATACGGATAGAACTAACCAGCATCCTATATAACCAATAAATTCAGGACATGTCCTGAATTAGGAGTTTAGGATATATACTTTTCAAACCGGGAGCGTGTTCCCTATGGATAATGTTTAACTTTCACGCGGGCGTAGACTTAGGTAAAGGCTAGTTTCTATTTAGAAAACTCCAACAACACTTATCCAGAACCGGGAATTGGACCTCATTAGGATACTTTTTAAACCGGGAGCGTGTTCCCTATGGATAATGTTTGACTTTAACGCGGGCGTAGACTTTGGTAGAAGCTAGTTTCTTATTAGAAAACTCCAACAACACTTATCCAGAACCGGGAATTGGACCTCATTAGGATACTTTTTAAACCGGGAGCGTGTTCCCTATGGATAATGTTTGACTTTAACGCGGGCGTAGACTTTGGTAGAAGCTAGTTTCTTATTAGAAAACTCCAACAACACTTATCCAGAACCGGGAATTGGACCTCATTAGGATACTTTTTAAACCGGGAGCGTGTTCCCTATGGATAATGTTTGACTTTAACGCGGGCGTAGACTTTGGTAGAAGCTAGTTTCTTATTAGAAAACTCCAACAACACTTATCCAGAACCGGGAATTGGACCTCATTAGGATACTTTTTAAACCGGGAGCGTGTTCCCTATGGATAATGTTTGACTTTAACGCGGGCGTAGACTTTGGTAGAAGCTAGTTTCTTATTAGAAAACTCCAACAACACTTATCCAGAACCGGGAATTGGACCTCATTAGGATACTTTTTAAACCGGGAGCGTGTTCTCTATGGATTATGTTTGACTTTCACGTGGGCGTGGACGGAAGAAGCTAGTTTCTATTTAGAAAACTCCAATAACACTTATCTAGAACCGGGAATCGGACCACATTCAGCAGTAGCGGGCACGATATCTCATGAATATCAGTTAAAATTCAACACTAAAGTGTTTTTAATATATAAGTGTTATTAAATATGTCATCATTTCAGCAAGGAAGGTAGGGCATTACTCGATGTACGGCTATTAGAGGTTTGCTACTCAATAAACTTTAACGATTTACAAATGCCTCGGATTTTGTGAGCAGTTTTTGCACGACATTGATTTTGATGAACGTTGGGTAGACGTGTTTTTG
Organism: Mamestra configurata; assembly: GCA_002192655.3. Classification (NCBI taxonomy): domain Eukaryota; kingdom Metazoa; phylum Arthropoda; class Insecta; order Lepidoptera; family Noctuidae; genus Mamestra; species Mamestra configurata. Next base: position 185,458 of record NDFZ01004968.1, on the reverse strand, counting down.
AACAAATGGGCAAGTGTAAGGTAGGACGCCTTAAGGTTAGAAGCGATGATCTTCGCAGGGTAGCTGGTAACTACTAGATGACAAACTGAGAGCTGATGTAAACTGATTATATGAAAAAGAAAGAATAATTAATTCTCCACAGGAGGGCTACTCTCTAAGCCCGAAGTCCTTAGTTTCGGGCTTAGTTGCGGGCGTATTCTAGTCCGTATCACCTTACCACTAAGATTTAATGACAACACGATTTGACAGTTACTGTCAAACCGTGTTGTCATTCATTCTTAATTCGGGTTCGGAACTAATCGTAAGTCCGTAGGTGATACGGAGTAGAATACTAAGCCCGAAACTACGGACTCCGGGCTTCGAGAGTAGCCCCCAAGACACGGACGATTTGAGTGCCATTTTATGTCCAGCTATGATTACTATATTTTTTTGAACAATTTAAATTTAATTTAAATCCCTTGGCAAAGGAGCCGGTCAAAGGAAGTACCATGCGCCATACTTATTATAACCGGGAAGCAGCAATGCTGTGTTCCGGCTTGGAGGATATGGATGTTGGCGTAATTACAGACTCGTGAGATTTTCTCAGCCTTGCTGGGAACGCATCTGCGATGCCTCAGTAGCGTATCGGCGGCTACTTTTTACCATAGTGCCCTCACTATGGTAAGTAGAAGCCGCAGAGGTTAAAAGTTTGCCAAAAAAAAGACATTATTTCCCGCATTATGTGTGTGTGAGTTACGTATTTGGAATAATTTTCTTGAGCTCTATATTTTTATACCCCACATGACTACGTCACGAAAATATACGACTTCACTTACCTAAAGGCATCAAGTTTTTTTTTTTCAAAATTGCCACTTGAAAATTAAGGCGAATCTAATGAGGCCTTATTTGTTAAATCCAACCGTTTAGGCTTCAGGTTTTGCCAAAGAAACAGACACACAAACATGCATAGTGCATACCCTCGAAAAACATTACCTATCGCCATTGTGGTGCAGTTGGCTAAAAAAAAATTGAATCATTTTTGGGATCCATTTACTTTGCGTATTTTGTATAAAGATCAAAAACTGCTTTGTTATGGTGTTCCAGTTAGAATGCAATGATACTGTAATAAAAATCGATAGTTAGTTATAAGTGATGAGAACTAGGGCAACTGGTTGGCATGCTGAGTAATAATGCAGGCCAAGCAGGGTGGAGGGCTGAAGGGTGCAATGAAGGTAATAATAAATAGGTGGGTAGAACTTATTTGTATGCAAGCAGAAGGTTAGTTCGATTCGATTGGTGGAGTTGAACTAATTTCGCGATGTGTCAAGGATGATAGTACGTTTTGTAGAAGACCTCGTTATAGTACCTACTCATCGGAGGTTTATAAGTATTTTCAGAAATTGAAAGTATAAACACAACGTTTTGTGCAACATTTAATCATTATACAACACAACAAACAAAACAATAATTTAGAATATTTTTTTCCAACTACGCTGAGATTCATAACTTCCTAGTTTTTTTTTTTTTTTAAACTTTGTCCTACACTAGGAATTTCACCTTTATCGTGGGTGCGTTTACAAACATATAAACCCACATACACAAACAGCCAGGAACAACTATCTGTAGAGTGTAGGCCATACACATAATTGTTCCGCCGCAGTCAATCGCTCAACCACAGCACCAACCGTGTCGTTTTAGCTGCGAAGAATATTACATCCCTACAAAATGCCTCCATTAACATAATCATGACCTACCCCCCATATCTTAAATTCTCCCTCCCTCCCTCTGGCTTATATTTACCCCTGTATCATACTGATACTACCCATCTACTTAGCTAATCCCCTCATAATTTTCCAGGTGCAGCTATACCAGTCGCCGACTCCCGAGCTGGCCATGGCGACCAAGCTGTCAGCCTCGGCCGGGCGCTCCACGCCGACAAAGCCGAATGATGACAAGCTTATTATCATCTACAAGTAAGTACTTAGGACCTATAGGACATCGCAGAAACAACAAACCTAGAACACATACACGTTGGAGGACAGCCTTTCGTTTCTAGATTNCAGTCTTGATATATTAGGAGGCTTGATGAAGATTTGCCTGATAACGTTGGAATTAAAGTTGGAATGTTGTATGAAGCTTTCACCTACAGAAACACCAGAATACGGGTCACAGAAACAGAAAAAAGTGGCAATATTTAGCAGTTTGCTGATTCAAAACTACAGGGTGTCTCACGGCAGAGTTAGGATTTTAAATTTGAATATTTAAAAAACCGTTGCAAGTAAGCGCGGGGGGAGGAGCGCAGTAGCTTCGTCGATCGTGCGGATTCGTTAGTCACGATGTCGCAGTGGTCGGGTGAGCACCGCGCGTTCGCTATCGAAGCGTTTTTGAAAGGTGGAGAATCGTACGTTGTGGCTCGAAACTTGATAATCCGAGTACGATTCTGTACGATTCTCCACCTTTCAAAAACGCTTCGATAGCGAACGCGCGGTGCTCACCCGACCACTGCGACATCGTGACTAACGAATCCGCACGATCGACGAAGCTACTGCGCTCCTCCCCCCGCGCTTACTTGCAACGGTTTTTTAAATATTCAAATTTAAAATCCTAATTCTGCCGTGAGACACCCTGTAGTTTTGAATCAGCAAACTGCTAAATATTGCCACTTTTTTCTGTTTCTGTGACCCGTATTCTGGTGTTTCTGTAGGTGAAAGCTTCATACAACATTCCAACTTTAATTCCAACGTTATCAGGCAAATCTTCATCAAGCCTCCTAATATATCAAGACTGCAATAAAAAGTTTAAGCAGTTGAGACTTCACTCGCTTGTATGCCGTTTGTTAGTCATCAAATTGCGTCCACCACACCTATTCATAGTTTGAAGTCACCTTGAGAGTTTCAAAAGTGACTGAGTGGTTGAACTTCAAGTTGTGATCAATACTTACCCCGGCAAATCATCAACAGAAACGAGTACTTAGCAGTACGCAACGCCGAGGGTGGCTTCTACGTGTGCCAAGCGATGCAGAACGTGTACCGCACCACTCGCAAGATCAAGATCCGCTGGCTGTCGCAAGACAAGACCGCCGACCCCGCGGGCGAGACCTACAAGCCGGACTTCTATGACGTCACAGGTAACACGTAGTTCTTAGCGATGCAGAAAGTGTACCGCACCACTCGCAAGATCAAGATCCGCTGGCTGTCGCAAGACAAGACCGCCGACCCCGCGGGCGAGACCTACAAGCCGGACTTCTATGACGTCACAGGTAACACGTAGTTCTTAGCGATGCAGAAAGTGTACCGCACCACTCGCAAGATCAAGATCCGCTGGCTGTCGCAAGACAAGACCGCCGACCCCGCGGGCGAGACCTACAAGCCGGACTTCTATGACGTCACAGGTAACACGTAGTTCTTAGCGATGCAGAACGTGTACCACACCACTCGCAAAATCAAGATCTGCTGGCTTTCGCAAGACAAGACCGCCGACCCCGCGGGTGAGACCTACAAGCCGGACTTCTATGACGTCACAGGTAATACGTAGTACTTAGCGATGCAGAACGTGTACCATACCACTCGCAAGATCAAGATCCGCTGGCTGTAGTTCGTCGCTGACAGGATAGATGGCGTTGCGGTTCTTTTTGTTGCCGTACAAATTTCGCTTAGTTTTTCATGTGTGTATCGCTACAAGCTAGACTGTATTATCGAGTGCTAGCTGTCCAGGGTGTTGCGGAATTTGTTCGAAAGAGTCACCGCGGCCCTGGAACGCAAAGGGCTTTAGAAGGAACACGGATGGGTTTTAGTCAGTAAGAGTCTGACACGCTCTTCCACTCCACCCAGAGTGGAAGAAGTTATTTGACGATTTCCCATCGTTCTGTCTAGGGTGTGTCGGGCATTTGGAATCGCAGTGCGATTTATGTAACGCTTAGACGGACGCGGATACCCACTGGGCACAAAATGTTTCTTTTGAACGCCAGAGCATAGACGCCAAGCCACAAATTCGCCGTATTTTTTGGGACAGACAGGGCGTTCGGCCCGTTTGGCGTACAGGGCACTTGTTTGCTTGTCACGTGTTGAGAACGTTAAGAGTCAGCACGAAGTCCCCCGCAGACATGGAGTGCGTGCTGACGACGCTGTCGCTGGCGCGCGGCGCGGCGGG
>NDFZ01004968.1:155001-181267 GCA_002192655.3 Mamestra configurata | reverse complement strand
GGCCGCCTCGGGCGCGCGCAGCTGCTGCGCGCGCCCGAGGCGGCCCGCGCGCGCTCCATCCTGCAGCGCGCACTGCAGGCCGAGGCCACGGGCGAGCGCGCCACCGCGCAGCTCACGGAGGAACATCCCGATGGACGTGAGGATACCTTTGTTTATTTTCATTTAGAGCATTTTCCCTTCCCAACGGGGTAACAGGAAATGCTCTTCTTTTGCCTCGGAAGCACTGCCCATGATCACATTTTTTACCGCGCAAAATTAACTATTAAATACTACTAATACTATAGTTAAGGAATTTTAGCTATTGTATTTATGTCAGTTCTCGTGACAGTAAATACCTTTCCTTTCTTTTTCAATAATCAGTTAGATTTATTTGACGCTGCATTAGAAAAACGCTCGTAAAAACACGGGCATGGCCTTTATAAAAGATAATAGATGGAAAATCTTCACTTTTAAAAATGTATCTTTCACAAAGAGCTCTATGGTGATAATACGCCACCGTAACTATTTAGATAGCAATGATCACATACAGTCCTTTCACAGTTATTTTGCATCTTATTTATTCCTGTAAAGTAAAGACAATCCAAAAATATATTTATCTATGTATTTCTGACTTCGGAAAATGGCAAACGCCGTAAGTAAAATATCGCGTGAAAATGTAAACAATTTTTTCTAAATAAGACACGGATATATTGGTATCTTTTGAATTTGCATGGGATTTATTGTATACAAAAAAAAACTATTTTTTTCAAAATATATCGAGAAGTTATAATCTAATCAAGATTTAAAATCTTATGGAGTCTGCAATTTTCCGGGGACATATACAGTAACAATTGTATTGTTTTTTTTTTGACGTGACAACGTCTAATAAATCGATGAACGCCGGCTGCACGCACGAAAAAGGATGACTCATTGTAACGTTACGCTCATTGTAACGTTACGATCATTGTAACGTTACGCTCATTGTAACGTTACGATCATTGTAACGTTACGCTCATTGTAACATTACGATCATTGTAACGTAACGCTCATTGTAACGTTACTATCATTGCATCAACGTTTTGTTATGAAGTGTTACGTTAAACTATCGTCCGTAAACCGACTTTACAGACAACAATTATTTTTTTCTTTGTATGTTTTTTACCGTGCTGCACCGTGTAACCTAATCTGAAACTTGACTGTAACATTGACATAGAACATCTGATGCCTACAGTGGACCTCTCGTTGTACAAAGACGAGTCGCAGCTAGAGAAGAAGGGGCGCAAACGGAACAGTTCCAAGTCGTCCCCACGGGCCAAGCTGGACAGCTCTAATGATACAGAGGTGAGTTGTTTATTTACTGTTAACATTCAATTATTATATTTATTACTAGCGGACGTCACACGGTTTCACTCGCGTAGTTCCCGTTCCCGTGGGAATACAGGAATAAAATATAGCCTATGTTACTCGCTGATAATGTAGCTATCCAGTGGTTTAAGAATTTTTGAAATCGGCATGCTAGTTTTTGTGTTTATTCATTACAAACATACACACACAAAAATACATTTTTTTTCTCTTTATAATATTATTATTTAGGTTAGTCAACTATTGATTACACATTACATTACATTTAAAAGTACATGATATACATTTATAAGTGCAACATTTGCTTACAGGCTCACACCACATGCACTATTATATTTAATTTATACATTTTTATTATTACAATTTATTGTGATTGATAGAAATAATGTAAAACAAAGCATAAAAATAGTGTTTTAACAAAAAAAAAAACAAAATTAGCGTATTAACTTAATTATTGGAATACTCATATTAAGAATTTGTCACACTACTTTATCATGAGAACTTGTCAAACTAAGCTTAACCTTTTGACCGCCAGAGCATAAACGCATCGGCGTGCCCCCGACGCCAAGCCACAAATTCGCCGTACCTTTTGTCATATTTGTGACGCTTGGCGTACAGGGCACGCGCTTGCTTGTCATGTATACGTGACTATGGCGCTCAAAAGGTTAAGAAAACAGAGGTTATTATTAACTTAATAACATATTGGAAAATTAACCCTCTTTGTAAACATATTTGAATCTTGAAGTCATTCTTTCGTTTGCACTTTGAATAAAAAATGACAGAGACGTTTTTTCTGTACTGTAAAGCATCTTAATGGGTTGTACCCTAATCTTTTCGTCACAAGAAGTATTTCTATCAGAAATTCTAGCTCAGAACCTTTGTGCCTATAATGCATAACTTGAAAATCGCCTTATTTCTATCTAACATTTAATGCATAACTTGAAAATCGCCTTATTTCTATCTAACATTTAATGCATAACTTGAAAATCGCCTTATTTCTATCTAACATTTAATGCATAACTTGAAAATCGCCTTATTTCTATCTAACATGTAATCCACTTGTTCCAGGAATCGGCGACGCCCGTGAAACGCGCGCGGACGACGCCAAAGCGCAGTCCAAAAAGCGCTCGCAAAACAAAACAGACAAAATCACAAACAAACAATAAGAGAAAATCGTCAGGTAGTACGCCCGTTGTGGCGAGCACAAGCAAGGTAGGCATAGTACAACGGATATATAGAAATGTACGTATCCGCCATCACCAGTCATTTACATTCATGTTCGAGAGTGAGTAAGAGTGTGGCAACGTGCGTCGCTCTCGCTCGCGCAGTGTGTGGTGCGAGCGGGATGGACATGTCTGTTGGCGGCAATCTTGTCTATGGGCGCTTGAGCCTCTCGAGTTCTAGTCTAGTGACTATGGTATGCTGATTCCTGAAGCGTAGACATTTTGGTTTTGCTAAGTAAAAAAAAGCAAATATTTTTTCTACATCTGATACATTCATGAAATTAACTTTTTTTTCAACTTATGTTGTCCCATTCCTGGGCAAAGGTCTCCCTGATGGCCTTTATCACTTCTCGGTGTTTTGGCCTTCTCTGGCCAACTGACTAATAATTTTATTTTTAAATAGAAAGGATTGAGATAAGAACAGTATTTAAAAATATAAAAAGTGATCCTTTACATTCTTCTTCAAAAAAAACAAGCAAGTCTTAAAAGTAGTCGCATAGGATGTGTAACATCTGACGTCTCACCTTGGTAAAAAGCAACATTAACATTAAAAGTATCAACTGACAGCCAACTCGACCACTGCGCGCGCTCATTGGTCAAATCGAATAGGGCGCGCTCATTGGCCGAATCAAATAGCGCGCGCTTCCTCGGCTGCCTGTTACACACTTGCGTCCCATTTCACGAAATCACTCATATATTGCAGGAAAGCGAGAGGAAAGATGTTACATATAAAAAAACCTACCTCTGCGCTATTCTTAACATTTTTTTGGCCATGTCTTAAGAGTCTAAATATTCATATCAGCATACCTTAGTACTATAAACTAGAAAAAAATAACCCTTCATAGTCGAATAATAATTAAAATTGACCCCAACAGACAGCACAGTATGTGTTGTATAAGTGAAAATGTATTAGTTAGAAGAAAGTGTATATTAAGATGTTATTGCGTGTTGGACTGTTGACAGATATCGATGGAGTACTGTTTTATGCATGCGTTAAAGATGTCTACAATTTACCATAGGGTGGTATTTGTCAAAATTGTTGATTAGGTTAAAACTTTGGGACAGCCAAAGTATAAAGTAGACACTTATAATTAAAGTTCATTTTGCAGTGTTCTTTGAATCTTTTATAAAGTTGAAAGTTAAGTAACCTGGGAGTGTATAGGTTACTTCTAGGCCACATTGCTCACCATTAGGTGAGATAGTGGTCACACGCGAGCCTGCCTATCAGTGATAATGAGATGACGGCAAAGTAGACGGAGCCCGCTGGGCCACCTGCCAGGGAACAGGGATTTGTTCGAAAAAGTCACCGCGGCCCTGGAACGTAAAGGGCATTTGGAGGAATATGGATGAGTTTTATTTAGTAAGAGCCTGAAACTCCCTTCCGCTCCGCCCAGCGCGAAAGGAGTCATTTGATGAGAAGGTCCCTTCAAAAACACAGTGGGAAAAAAAAACATTTTGTAACTCCGAATCTTACAGTACATACAAAAAATAAATTATCTTTTGCTAGTCTGCTGTCTCACTTCTGGTCAAACAAAGACCTCTCTCCACACGCACTACTTGTTTCTTTTGCAAGTTCGCGCGTATTCCTTCTAATTTAGGATGTTCAAATCTTCCAATTTCCTTAGGATGGAAACTACGAGTACCCAGTTCGTCCTCCGTCGGGTGGCCTGCTCCCGACTACCGTCTCAGGATTCTGTTCGATTCTATCTACGGGAGTTCTGTGCTATTTTAGTTTGCATTTATGCAGATATTAATAATGTATTTATGCAGAAACGGCAGACTGGTGGACCTACTTATTAACCTTTTGAACGATATTGTCACATATACATGACAAGCACGTACGCCAAACGTCACAAATATGTGACAAAACATACGGCGAATTTGTGGCTTGGCGTCGGGGATACGCCGATGCGTTTATACTCTGGCATTCAAAAGGGTAAGCAGTCCTATTTAAGTTGTCTAATAGTCATTAATGACTTCTTACGTAGATAATACTGTAGAACAATTTTGACAGATCCACTCAACTATGGTATATTGTATGATGCAAGTTATAAAATTCCAGTGTACAGTGGTCGGCCTTATTTTGGGTAAAGGTATTAATTTATTTTAGTTATTATTCATACGTCATTCCACGCATTCAGGCCCATAATATACATATAAGAAACGTTTAGTTGACTGTAGTTTAATTAAAGTTTAAAATATTTTAGAAAGCTAAATTAATAAGTAAAAGAAATAAAAAAGATCTTTCAAAAACCTTGGTCATAAAGTTAGACCAGAACTTGCCAGTCTTTTGGCTGAAATTAAAGTAAAAAAACGCGGTAAATTAAAATAAAGGTTTCCATAGATTCAATGTTAGCAAAAGAATAATAAAATATTTAATTAATATTGCCGACTAACCAATATTTAGGTTTATGGCTTGTACAGTATATGGGTGACCGGTATGCATGGTGATTGCATGGTTAACTGTGGAAAGAGTCGGTTAAGATAATTATTTTATCAAGGGCAATACATAACATATATTTGGCCAATGTGGTTCATAGAATCATACAATAATTATAATATAACTTAGTCCAATAATACTTGCAGAGAATTATATTTGAAGCAATACAAATCTGCTATATTATTTTTATAGATAGTTATTTCCCGTAGATCTTTCTTTAAATTAAATGATAAATATTGGAAAAGCATGTACTAACTCAGAAATCTTTCTTAGAACTTTGTCTATTACAATCAAATTAGAAAATCTATTCTCTATAGATATGTACTTATCATATTCGTATTCGTTCATTCATTCATTTCATCACTTGCTTTTGTGTTATTTATTATTATTATTTTCTCTTCTTATTTAGCCTGTTTTCTTCTATAATTTGCCTTCTCAATTATATTTGGCATGCGTGTGTTGCATGGGTTTAATTAATGTATGTTAGAGGAATTAATTTAAATCAAAAGATACATTTTATTGATAAAGTAAAACCTCTAGAAATTTACTATATTGTGTAAAACTAAAACTTCTCCAATTGATGAAATCAAGAAAAAACAGCATTGAAAATTACCATGTTCAAGTCCCCCGGGAGTCTCGCAACAACCAATATAAAAAAATAAATAGCGTCGACTCCTGAGTTTTTCTTCAATGTTCGTTCCCCAAATTTTCCTGCCCACTTATTTCCTAAAAACTAAATAATTGATTGCCTTCATCAGACTGCGACAGCAGTGAGTGAGAAAGTTAAGGCGAAGAGCACACCGACGAAGCGGACGCCGGCCAAACTGAAGGTGGACACACCCGTGGCCACGCCCACGCGCAAAGGCAGGAGAACCGGTAAAGGTACCTTTATGATTACTTCGTCATAGGGACAGGGTGGAGCCGTGCCCCGGCTGTGGGAATCTTATACGCCAACTAGCTTCGCCTGAGTGAATGACGGACCTATTCCAAGGAACATACTCCCGGATAAGACGCCTATCGACGGCGAAGTGCAAATAACTCCTAACGGCTGAAATCAATTATTTACACAAAATAAAGAAAAAAGAAAATCTTGAAAAGTTGAAAATTAATTAGTACTAGTTACCGTAAATGTCGAAAATTATCCCAAGGGAACACTCCCGGGATGAAAAGTGTGTTATTCCAGACTATAATCTACGTCTGTGCCAAATCTCATCAAGATCCGTTCAGCCATTCTGACGTGAAAGTAGAACAAAGAAACATCCATACACAAACTTTCGCGTTTATAATATTAGTAAGGAATTAAGGATATTTAATTAGTTAATTACCATTTAATGCAGTTGCAACTTAACATACACTTCGGAGATGGGAAAAGCGCCAGTAAATTAAAAGCTGTAAAAAATGCATCTCGAAAATTTAATTTAGGAGGTATTGGCACTTCACCGTCGCTACGTGCTATTCGAGATAATCTATCTCAGTTCCAAATTTCATCCAGACCTGTTGAGCTGCTCTAGCATGATTGAGTAACAAACAAGATAAAATAAGAAATTTATTTTGTAAAACAGAGTACAGTATACATACAGGTCTTAGAATTAAAATGCAGCTGCAAGTTTTGCCTTTTATGGCGTACAAAATTAGTCGCACTAGACAAACAAAATAAAAATAATGTCAAAATCTGAATGAAATTTTTATTACAATGTCGAGATTTAATTCAAAATTACAATGTCAAATTTAAATTAAATTCAAAATTACAATGTCAAATTTAAATTAAATTCAAAATTAAAATGTCAAAATTTAAATTTAATTTGAGAATTCTATACAAGCAAAATATCATTTAAGAATTCATCTACGCTGAAATAACACATATCCAGTAATAACCCCTGAAGGGACTTTTAAAACTTGTTTAGAGGCATGCATTTGGTATCTTATTATAAATATTAGGAGCAATATCAAAAAAAACTCTTTTTCAATAAAGCAGTTTTACATTTGTTTAATTTATATAAATAAAAAAGATTTAATAAATCTGTGTAGTCTTTTCCCAAGTACCTAGGGATCGGCTGCCAGTCGAACCGGATGCACTTGCATACCAGTTTAACATGAAGCGATTACCTTTCTACCCTCCACAAACCAGTTACTGAGTAACAGAGAAAGAAATAAATATTTTTTTTATTTGGGATTCGCACAAGATAAAACAGTTTAAAATAAATTAACAACTAAACAGTAATAATTAATTAAAATATAGACTAACAAACATGGATAATTATCTGTGCGAGGCCAAAAGGGCTCGATATCTCAGCATATGCTGCGATATCTAAAAAAAAAATAGTAATGGGTATAGTACCATGAAGTTGTTAACCACGTTTTACACTTCATTTAAAGTATGTCTTCGTGTGAATGTTCTATCTAAAAATAAATTAAAGCGCTGTTCGGAGTCTTGATTTTTATTTTGTTACGACTTTCCGAAAAGTCGTTCTGTTTATTTAAATGCAGCAAACTGCGAGTACTCCACACTTACACTGATATGTCAATGGTTAGTGGATTGGGAAGTTGTCGAGAGTTGGTGAGTTGTATGGGGGTTTATTAAATTGTGAGGATGTACATAACAAGCTGGACCAGGCCAGGGTCCAGGGTGTTCCACGCGCGCCCCTCAAGGGATGTCAGCGTAGTGGACGGGTACCTGCCAGGGTTGCGGGATTTTTCGAAAATTACCGCGGCCCTAGAACGCAAAGCATAATTGAAGGAACACAGATGGGTTTTAGTCAGTAAGAGACTGACAATCTCAATTCGCACAGAGCGGGAGGAGTAATTATTTTATGATTAATTCTCATGCCTAAAAAAATTAATGGTGTGTCATACAGAACACGCATTTTATATTACGAGTAGAGAAACTCCCTACAAAGTGTGTGTGCTCTAGGTGCACTTTTTCACAATGAAATTATTGTTGCAAAATAAAATATAAACCCCTTTTCACACAAAAATCCACTTTTTCAGAAGTAAAAGCGTCGCCAATAGTCCCGACGCCTTCCACATCCACGGGTAAGACCACCCGTACGCCGAGAAAACCGCCCGCGAAGAAATAATACATGTTGTGTGACACAGTCGATCATCGACAGTTCAATGAACGAACACTATGACCAAGTACGTATGTTATGTACTTTTAAGTGTCTTAACGGTAATCTTAGGTTCCCGGCCCGTTTTATTGAAATTCGAAGAGGATTGGAATAAACGGTGGTCTGTTTTTTAATTTTGTTATGCTGTGTTTATGGAATTTGGGTAGCGGGTTTTTCAGGAATCATGAAAAGTCAGTTAGCTGTTATCCAGCAGGTTAATGTAAAATCTATTATCTCATTGTATTCATCTGCTGGAGTTAGCTATTGGAGAATAAGGTCGTAGTACGTAACGTCAAATAGTTTGCATCTCATATAATATCTCGTTAAACAAATGATAATTCTAATAAAATCTAGCTACAAATAAGTGTCAATTTTACAAAAATAATGCAATGAATGTATAAAATTGATTCACTCTCCAAATTCCATATCTGGCAAGGATCATAAGTTGGATCTTTTTAATAGATATTTATCCAGGGGTCACCTTTTGTCTGCATAATCATGGTTTATTGTAACTTTATATTTTGCTGGATTCTGGTTTAATATTTACTAAACATTATTCTTTTAATGAAATGAAGTACATTGTAGTGAAAACAGACAGCACAATTTGTGTATTTTTGCTTTCAATACATCTATTTGATAAGTTACTTGATTATAAGATTTAAAATTAAAAAAAAAAAACAAAGTTTTGGGTTCTGTAATTTTATGGCAACGAAATCAACAATTTTTAGCGCGAACTTCTCCGTCATACTTGGCGGTATATTGAATGTATTTTAACATGAATGAATTTTGTTTTTGTAAGAACCCTGACTATGTTGCATGTTGGGTTAATTATGTCTAATTTTTATTTTATATCAAAACCTTTCTGATGTGTGAAACCTGAATCAAACAAAGCAATAATGAATTTTTGTGCGAACTTACACTACATGACCATACTCGCATAGTATGGCGTTTTGAAATTGAGAAGAGATAAAATATTTGAAAGTTTGTTTAGCAATATTTTGCTAACTTTGAGAGATTAAATATAGAATAATGTTCTACCTCGGAATTCGATATATTTAGGGCATTTTAAAATGTTGGATTTTTATATTAATTCAAATTTTAGAGGAATTATAAGAGTTAATCGTGTAGTGTAAGATGGCGATAGAGTAATAGTGAAAGTTCGACATCACATTGTATTGATATTCTATGGTTAGATAAGTCAAGCGGAGAGCGAATTAACAGGTTAATATAGTTTACTAACGCGAACTAACTACTAACTGTAAGAAACTTCATTCTTTGTAAATATTTACATTTAAGGAAAAGTTAACATCATCATTTAGGGGATCGCTACATTTATTCTCCACAGTATACATTTTGAAATCTACTTAACATTTAAAATATAATTGTCTGGATCCATTGTTGTCTTTGTACAGATCATGTTAGTAGCATAGCTAAATATTAATTAACGTAACATAAAAGTTCTCACAAATGATAAGATTAACATTTTGAAATAGGGCGATGTGTCTAAATGTAGTTAATCCCTGATCCGACTATGGAGGTTTTTTCGCCTCCTGAAAAATTAGGCAATAGATTTAGAAGTTTCTTTTTTTAATTAATAATATTAGGCTAAAAATTCTAAAGTTTGCGTAGTATTGGATTAGGTATTGCGTCAGAAATCTTGTATATCAGTACAAAGAATTTAAAATTTATCAGATAATGTTTTATCATTGGACGTTTTGCTTTACATAAAAGTATATTTTGATATGATCAGTGTTTATTTTTTGAATTAAGATAGAGAAAGTATGCTGTCGCGGTTTTTGGGAACTCACGATTCAAATGTCTCGTGAACAAGAAGAAATTTCTAAAATGTCTTCGTCGTAGCTCTATGATTTTTTTTTAAACTGTTCGGACCAAGCTGTTTTATCGTGGAAATTGTGATTATAACATGTACAGTTGTATACCAAATGTTATAAATTTATCACTGCCTGTAAAGAAATAACTTGAAATATTAAATGTGTAGTAGTTAAATGAAATATATTTACCGCTATTACAACACTGTCAAGTTTGTCGTTAAACAACTAGTTGGCACAGCTCTATGGTTGGTCACAAGATTTGTACTTACACCTTGCTGGAACTTAGCTCTCATATGACCGGTCTCAATAACGTATCTATCTTTAACCAACTGTCAAATTAGCTACCAACAGTAGCTGAAACGTCATGTCACAAAGGCAATCATGACGTTTCAGCTACTGTTGGTAGCTAATTTGACAGTTGGTTAAAAGTTATTGAAACCGGCCGATAGAAAAACGCTGACACGTTGTACGCGGAAAATCTACATTTTGTTACTTACGTGACTATTTTAAGGTTTTTTAAACATTGCGGTGAGGTCCCCGTATATTTTTTTGTTAAATTGTTTTCCATTGTACCCTTACGTTGTTATCAATAACTGTGCTCGTCTCGAGCGAGCGTGAGAGTGTGTGTGAACATTAGGAAATCTTAAGTACCTACATTTTAGATGGTATTTTTAAATAGGTTAATTTCTTGAAGAGGAAAAGAATAAGCTTAGAATATAAATTATTGTGTGTGTATTTTCTGTTTATAACGTGTACCTACTGAGTGGATCGAATGTTTGCGACATTGACATGGCACTCTGGTACAATAGTTGTAAAACATAATTTTAGCGTTTTATACAAAAAAGATATCAGTTCGAGAGTACTATTGTAACAGAAAGTCCACAAATTTATATGCAATTTAAAATAAATATAATGATTTAAGAAAATTATAAGTGTTTTTATTGTATAGCATAGTTTCCTCTAAAATTCTAGCAGAAAAGCAAGACTCAACAATTTTTCGGATCCCAAACCGGAACTTTGAAATGGTCGTGGCTCTGCATCGGTCTAAGGGAAACCTTTAGAACGGACTAAAGTAAGGGTACCTACATAAATTATAAACTTGTGAGTTCGATGCTCAACTTTTCATCTGTGTTGGATCCTTCGATGGGAATTGACGCGCAAATGCTAGTATGTAAACTTCTCATGATAAGCAGGTATTATCTAAACGTAAATGTAAACAAAAACAAGTAGGGAAGTACCTTAGGTAAAACAATACACTAACATCGCTTTCATTGTTTTGTTTTTCATCTTTCTGTAACTTACCTTTACCGATGGTGTACATTATACTTAATGGGCATTCTATTCTTTATCTACTTAATTGGATTACAAATTTTATAACGACAGATCGCGCAGGTACTTACCGTTTTTTGCTCTGAAATTCTAATTGTGGCTTTCTCTATTTTGTGCTGGAGTTGAAAACATAATTAAGTCTTTAATTGACTAAAATGATTTCCTTGTTGATGAAAGTACATACCTACCATGTACAATCAACAAAAAAACCGGACAAGTGCGAGTCAGACTCGCGCACCAAGGGTACCGATCGAGTCTTGATTTTTTTTGAGTAAGTATAGAATAGGTACATTACCTACGGAAGTTTATAAACTATGAAAGCAAAATATAGCAGGTACGATTAAAGGACAAACTTCACTTTGTTGTTAAGAAAATGTTCTCCCATATATTAATGCACGTCACGGTCAATTCTTCAACCGAAAATACAACATGTAACAGATTAAACGCAATACCTCTAAATGGGGTCATTGTACTGATCCTTATAAAAATCTTTCACTATAGGATCAACACTGAAATCACGAAAAAAAAAACAACGTCTCCATACATTTGTGCGCATAACTCGACAAAATGTAGGTACCTCCTGAACAGCTGTTTTTCTCTCTCTGTTTCGGTCTCTTTAATGTCTGGTCCCATAGTAAAAGTTGTTCATAAAGATGAGTACCTACAGTGACCCCTTAACAGGTAGGTATTGCGTTTATTCTGTTACACGTTGTATAAGTTTGTAATCGCAAAAAAATATTTTTTATATGATAAAACTACAAATTCCCATTTTTCTGACTTTTTCCCGTACTTGTACTGTAAGATCTATCTTGCCAAATTTCATGACTCTAGGTCAACGGGAAGTACCCTATATATAAGTTTTGATGCCCTTGCGAGCGTCAAAACATGCGCCATAAACGGCCTATCTTCAGATTGCATTGATTTAGAAGTTTGAATTTTTCACTGCTCCAAAGGGTAGCAGACCTGAGTATTTGATATTAATTTCAGCTTGATTCCTCCACGCGTTCTTGAGAAAAAGGGTCTTGACAAACGGACAACAAGCGATTCTATAAGGGTTCCGTTTTTGCCGACTGAGGTACGGAACCCTAAAAAGCAACTGTGAATAATAGGTAATAGGCTTTTTTGTGTTCAAATTAAAAACAAACATATGACTGTTACATTTAATCATCGTCTACATTCTACAATGGTTAGGTATTCATACACAATATCGATGCCAGATATATCAAATAACATAAGAGCCATTTCGGCATTATGGATAAATGTCCTATAAGTTGATAGTTCTATTGATTAATGTTCTATTTTCCAAAAAGCAGTAGTTAGGTAGGTATACAATGTTATACAGTTATAATAAATAGTACTTTTCTAATCCACGAAGCAGTATACAATGAATAAGTTATAAATATAGTTATCCAATTGGTTTTTAATCATTGTCCACAATGTATCTTAACTTAACGTTTCCTCAATGGTGTTCCACAGCAACTTACTCAGGATATGTACTTATATAGGTCTGTATCGCCGGAGCACTCGTCTTCTATTACAAGATATTGAATATAACTTCCATGATAATAGTACCTAACCTTATTTTAGGGTTCAAATAAAAACCTATAACAAATTAATAAGCTACACTTAATCATCTTCTACATTGTCCAATGGGTATTCAGACATTATAAGTCCTCTTGTCCATAAAGCATCTGCTAATCTTAACTTATCTTCAATAGTGGGCAATTCTAGATTTTCCACGGCAACATACTCAGGATATGTAGCGATCAATGTCTCTATTGCTGGAGCAAAGTCTTCCTCTATTTCAAGATATGGCAGATCGTTTCCATGGTATTCCAAGGAGTTTTCAACATGAAAGTATAACCTTATTTTATCTTCTGATACCATTCTTTGTATATTTTTGCGCAGTAATCTTATTCTAGTGTCAGGTGCTATTTCCACCCTGTTAATGACAACACCATCGTCGTTCATTACATCTGAATCTCCAAATACTGTAACTGCTTTCTCCATTTCATTCAAGACAGGTGGTAGGGCTGCATGCTGATAGTTCTTGTGCATTTGATCTACAGCATCATCTATCGGCAATGATTCCTTTATCTTGTCGAAAATTGACCAAATCATTCTATGTAATTCTTGTTTGCGAGGTGTGTTTGAATCAGAGTGAATTAAACCAAAGTGATCATATAAATCAAATGGCAGGCCTCGCCTTAGCTCAACATTTTCACTGATAGCTATCTGTACGGCAGCCGGCATTAATTTTTCAACCAGATCAGCCCATGTATGCTTCTGGTACATGCTGATTGTAACATGGAGCGAGTGTTCACCATCTACGGTGACACCTTGATGAATATACCCACGGGGGAAGTACAGCATGTCTCCTGCTTCTAAAGTCACTTCTAGTATTGGCCTTCCTATTTCGTTCTGTTTATAATTCTTTGAAGAAACTCTAGGAAGCACCTCTTGTTCATTCAGTGGTTTATAAACACGCCACAGTTTTTTACCCTCTGTTTGCAATATGAATGCTTCAATATCATCATAATGTGGAGCAAACCCTTGACTATCAGGTGGAGTGAGGTAAGCATTGGCACCGACAAATGAGTTGAAGAATTCCTGCATGGTTGCATTCAGTAAATGTAATTTAGATACATAAGTTTGTGGATTCAATAATCTCACGCTGCATCCATTCAAGTAGAAGTCCCATACCAGGTGTGGGTGTGCTCGGCCCTCTGGATTGTGTGTTTGTCTTTGTCCATCAACATAAGATGTGATATCTATATTTTTGGTGAACTGTATATTTTCAGTGCGCAGCATGTTATCTATAATGGATGTGGTTATGAGGTCTTTGTAATAATTTTTTTTTCCTCTAGCAATGTGCATAGGTTTCTTTTCCCAACAATTTCTGAAAAAGTCATTTTCATCATAGGGTGAAATCATCCACTTGAATGCTTTAAGACCTTCTTCAGCACTGTCTGTTTCTACAGGAGTGAAATCAATGCTGCCATCATTGGAGCACTCTTCTACCGTTGGAAACCCATTGGATGTACCCGGTCTAGGTGCTGCAATAAGTATTGGTATTTCTTCTTCTTCATCATCAGCTACTAAAGGTTGTATCTTTTTTGACGGTTTGTTCTCCAAAGCATCACCTCTGCTGTGCTTGGATTTATTCTTCTTGTGTTGCTTCTTACTGATGTTCTTTGATTCTTTTACTTTCTTGTTTTTCTTTTTCAGTTTTTGAGCGAGCTTTCTTTGTTTTCTTTCATCACTTAAATGTGGCGGTAGTGGTTTCGGGGAAATTGGCTGATTACTCGATTTATTCCTTTTTTTGTGCTTTTTTTCTTTGTTTGCCGAAGTATTGGCTTTGTACATAGCAAAGGCGGACACAAGTGGGTCCATCTTTTTTTAAATAATCGAACCAAACCACACGTGAATAATTTTCTCAGTATATGATTTTAAATAACTTGAGGTTGAGTAACATATTAGATCTGCCACGGGCACCAAAACTGTCACTAAAATGTTAAACTATATTTATAAATCTATCTTTCATTATTTTCTTGAGAATATAAAACCGGCCTGCTTAGCCGCAATGCGAATGTTCGAAAAGTTAGGTTAGAGTATTATTGATTTTTAGATTTGACAGCTCTGCTGATTTCTTTTTTAAATCTTTATTTCTGACTATGGATACAGAGTCCTTCAGTCGCAGTTTTTAAATTGTTTGATACATACACTTTGTTTTGCATTAGAATGCGGATGTAACACAGTCTAATGTATTTTTTTTTATTTGAATTCGTTTTTTTTTACATGAAATACATGATAGGTACTTAGTTTTTAAAGATTTCTTTAATTTTTTTTTTCTCCAAGTACTTTTTTGTGTCTGGCAGTTAGAGTGCTTTTTGTGGCCATTTTTTTTAAAGTATGGTAAATCATCAAATAACTTCTTCCGCTCTGGGTGGGTCAGACTTTTACTGACTAAAACCCATCCGTGTTCCTTCTAAAGCCCTTTGCGTTCCAGGGCCGCGGTGACTCTTTCGAATAAATTCCGCAACCCTGGCAGGCTCTGGCCCTAGCAGGCCCCGTCTTCTATGCTGACATCTCTTTGAGGCGCGCGTGGTACACCACGCGCCATCGACCCGGATCGGACAGCGAGCCACCCGCTGTGCGCCCAGCGAGTCTTTTTAATTCATTTAATTTGTCAAATGTTTTTATTGAACCAACCCGTGTGACAGCTGCTACTTTAACTTGTATAGGATTATATTTTGTAATTGTGATTACTTACATAAAGAAATTGTAAATAAGTTACCATCTGATCACAGCGGACAAACAATAACGTTTATTAATTAAAATAAAAAATTAAATATTATAAAATTAAAATATTATTATAAAATTCTAATAAATTTTAGACCAATTACAGATAAAAATTTGGAAGAACTTAACAATACTTTGGCTAGTAAACTAGGTGCTCATAGTTTTATTAACATAGACGACCCTAATGAGTTCTATGCCGAGTTTTTTTCTATATTAACCACGCAATTTAATGACACTTTTTCTCTAAAATATAAAAGTATATAGTACTTAGTTCTGATTTAGCGATTGGGCAACTCCAGGCATTCGTATAAGCAGGGAAAAGCTATACGAACTGTATAGCCTAAAGCAGCATATGAATAATATAAGTTTTTATAAGTATGTTGCAAAATATTCAAAAACATATAAAAGTGTATGCAAAACAGCAAAAGCTCTGCATATTGGCAATAAATTAAAATCAGCAGACGACAAAATAAAAACTACTTCGAAAATAATAAATAACGAAACGGTTAGGAAGAAACAGCGTGAAACTAAATTTAATTTAAATACTGTTCATGGCCAAATAAACTTGGACGCAGAGGTAGCTCAGGAATTTGATAACTTCTTTGCCAATATTCCTCTTAAAACTACAGAAGCTCTCAACTCGTCATCCACGCTCGCTGCTGACTAACGTAGAAGGAATGTAAAGGTATGCCCATCGGTCAGTTTAAGTTTCAACATACAAACCCCCAGGCCATTATAAAAGCTTTTAAAGATCTTTAAATTAAATCAACAGAAGATCTTTGGGGAATATCTGTAAAAGTTTGTAGATCTATCATTGAAACTATTGCCCCCTACTTGGCTGTTGTTTCTTTAGAAAATGAATAAGTTTACCTCTGCTGGTAATACTTTGTTCTTATAAGTAGCATTTTCTGGGTGCATCGTCCTCACATAATATTAAATTATTTGAAAAGAGTAACTATGGACTTTCTTGTCCGTTCTTCTCCATAAGAATCTACCTTTCCGAATGGACGGTAGAGTCACTTTATTAATGTAATATCATTATTTTACTGAACTGTTAACGATGACGTTCAAAAGTGCCGTTTAATGGCCTAATTGAAATAAACGTTTTGACTTTTGACTTTGACTTTGACCCAACGTTCGCCATCCGCAGGCCCGCGCCTACGGTGGCCAGGGATCGCCAAGCGACTCCCGACGCCCGGGGCGTCTTCTCCTGTAGCGGCGGTTGGGGTGAAGGCCTTGCCTTTTCATCCTCATCCTTCGCTAGCATTACTGCTTCGCAGAAGTTGGTGACCGCTCTCCAAGCCTCCTCGCTACCATGCTCCTACCATGGATTTAACCAGTGCTGACACCCGGGCGTGTCCTCCCGCTGAATCCGAAACAGGTACCTCCCGAAACAGCCGTGTCCGGTGAGTACCTGCATCAGTCGGAAGGTGAGGACGCCGTGGCGCCTGTCCAGCCATTCCCCAAAGAGGGGTCTTACCGCCGCAATTGTGGCGTGCCCAACTTTCTGTGGCCTACTCAAATGACCTTTCATTGGCATTGTTCGTCGAGTCATGGAGCTCCTTATTGGTTCTAAGTTGAGCTACTCAATTACTAACCAAGGCTTGCACTGACTGGACAGGTCCACTCAAATCTATGTGATTCTTTCCTCTAAAGACCATTTTCAGACACTGATCTGCATGGTCCTCATATAACGTATTGTGAATGTGAGGACTATAGATGTAAAACAACCGATTTAAAACGTTTTAAATTAAAGTGTTGCCGTTTTAAACCCCAAATAAAACATTTTAAACGGTTTAAACTTGCCTACAAAATAAAATAACAGTGAATGTGCATGTGTGTGTAGGGTTGGCGACATGGCAACGTTGCGTCGAATCTCGAGTGACGACGTCAACCAGAGTGCGAAAGTGTGAGTATGGTTTTAAACCGAATCAAATTGATTGTTTATGTCGTTTGAAAACAAAGAAAAAAAAATATTTACCAAAACAGAGCTTTTAAGTTATGAATAGTGTTTTTATAACGGTATTTTTCGTTTTAAACGGAATGGTTTAATTAGTTTTAAACCGGCCTTACATCTATAGTGAGGATCATGTAGATCGCAATATTAGGGGTTCAATTCATGGTAATCTGGCAGTTTGAGTTTTTAATGCGGTCTACCGAAATGTTCTCACTTTGGTAGGTAACTCTTTTTCTTTCTTTCTTATACTTGAAACCGTTGAGCTCCTTAAAGTTCTAAGTTTGAGCTACACGATAACTGATAATTGCTTGCACTGTCTGGACAGGTCCACTCAAATCTCTAGTAGTAAGTGTGGTACTATTTTTCTCAAAAGAGCACTTCAGACATTAACCTACATGGTTCTCATTATGATTTAGCAAGTACGATTGACAATTTGACCTCTGAGTTTGTTTCGGTGTTTCTTCTCAGGGTAGTCAGTTAGGAAAAAACGGCCTTATCTAGTTTAAATTTGACCAAAAAAGACTGATGTGTAAAAGTTTTGTTTTCTCATTCCTACTTACAAATGATTACTAAATAGAATTCATCAATTATGAATGGTTTTTGGAGTATATGGTAAATATATCAATTCGGCGTTCTCGGCAAGTTTCGTGTGAGGTAGTCAATACTACAATAAAATACTCAGCTCCACAGTGAGATCGCACCTGTTTAATTATTCCACGTATTTTCCAGGTGTGTGTACATTTGAGACACAAAACAACACCAATTTACACAATATATTAAATTGATTCTTCTAGGAATTAATAAATTGATTCCTAGTGGATAGGAATCAATTTACGAATAATTAAAACATCCGCTAAACTTTACTCGAAACAATCCCGCCAAAAACTCTCCACTGCTGACCACGACGGAGTGTTGCTAAAAGTGTCGATTGCCTTAGATTCGCCCAATTAAAATGCAAAGTAGCCCACTAGATTATCTTGAATTTTTGCGACTTCAAAAAAGAAAGATTTCGATTAAAAAATATTTGTAATAAAATATAAAATTCTCTACCTAGGAATCTAGCCTCGCACAAAACTCTGTTCATGGTCATAGTCGGGAAAAACAAATTTGTGAAAATTACCTTTTATGCCACCTATTGAGTTTTTGCTCTTCAGGAGCAGTCCAAAAGTGGAAAAACACCTAATCTGGCAACACTTTCTTTGACACTTCCGTTTCCTTCCTTTAAACATGATTGATAATGATTACACACAAATATGTGTGAAATATTTTTTTACATTCTGAGTAGGTAGGTACTAGAAGCTTCTGAGAAAGATCAGTAGTACTTATCCTGGGAACTGGTCAACGGGTTGTTGCTGTTTTAGTGACGATGTGAAGGGCTCGTACAGAATGTCCATAATCCTTTGGAACTTAGGTAGGTCGTCACATGGTGATGTATCCCAAACCAAAGGCTGGTTTCACATCACCATGTGGCGAAATCTCATTTCTAGCACGGAGGGCTGTGTTGGGGCGACTGTTGCAGAGGCAGAAAACCATAAATGGCGCTAAAATGAAAAACTAGAAAATTTAAAAAAATAAATCAAACCGACGTGTGACATATCAAATGAAAGGGCTTATTGTGAGGGTTTTGTTTTTTTATAATTTTAAAATAAATGGTTTTGAAGTTATTCAAGAAATTAGACGAAAAATGACTATTCCACTTATCTCCGAAACTACTGAGCCGAAAATTAAAAAAAAAATGATGATAGTTCAGTAGTTCTTTACCTTTAAGTAGACTACAGGAAGTCTATAGTGAAAAAAAAACATGTTTCAAAAATGAAATTCGTTCGGAACCCTTTGCACGCGAGTCCAACTCAAAAGCGAGTTGGACTCGCGGCCAGTTTTTTATTAACATTGAAGTTCGCACTGCGAGTGTATCCGACAAAGCGTATTTAATTGCTGTAAACGTAGGTACGCTTTAAAGCGCTGTAAGCTGTGTGCAGCAAGTGATGTTTCAAGTTGGGATGTTTAGAGGCCTACTACAAAAAAACGCGAAACTGTTTCGCGTATTGCATAGTTGGCCAATTTTTATAATTGCACACTCGAAAACTGATTTCGACCGCTTTTAGGCACGCAATGAATGAAGTGTATTTCGTAATGCGCCGGCTATATTTTTTAACATCAGGCTGCTCGCCGAGCCACGAAAATCGACCAAGAAAATAATGATACGTAGGTACCTACGGAAATTTGCGCGCGAGTCCGACTCGCACTTGGAAAATGCCTCATAAGAAAAATTATTTGATACTGTCAAACAATTAGGGTGTGTACAACACGATCATTTTTGGAACATCATCATTATCACCTAATTAATAAACAATAAAACTTCTTTTTTCAAGCTGATTTATTTACGAATTACTCTCGATACAGTTTTGTTCTATAATGCGGTTATCCATTGAAGACATTTTATGTTTTATATCTACGCACTACTCTCTATTGTCTATGATCATACAATAAGTTGTTACGGAGTTGTAGAAACACAGAATAGGTTAGCATGCTTAGTTTTACACTTAGAAATATTTTAATTTAATTCTAACATTCAATACATTCTGTTTGATAGTTTACATACTTAGTAATTAGATACTTAGTATTTATTTTCTAAGTGATGTAGTGCTTAAGACTCCCTGTGAATAATTTTCTTAAAAATAAAAATGATTAGTGATTTTGAATTTATTATTTCGTACAAACAAGGGGGAAACGATAGGTGCAAAATAATATATAAATGGCATGAATATAGTATTATATCGGTACATATATTTTAATATTTTCATAAGTTTGATTATATTGTCATTGATTGCATTTCGATACACAATTATTGTTAAAATAAATTTGGAAAAGCAAAATGACCCAAATAAAAAAAAAGAACTTTAAAAAATCACAGCCACACAGTTATGTGAAGTTAACAAGTAAAAAAAACTGTGGACTACCAACAGCAATGTAAACATCTCTATTTAATTTTGCAACAATTACTAAACTATGTACACAACTATAAACATTTTACAATTTTGAATATTGATTTTACATATTATGCGCTACCATCCTAGTATAATAAATTTATTTATTTTTATATGAAAACATTTTATGTTGAAAGTTAATATAGATTTGATTTTTTTATATCTATAGATATATAAATATTTCGTATTATAAATCCAATGAATCTACTAAGTTATTGGTCATCTATCACACATAATTGATACGTCAAATGTTTACATCTATGCATATTAATTTGATTTATATAGCATAATATGAGTATCATGTCAGTGCGCAATCACTCTTAAGAGGGTAGTATAATATTCACATTAGATTTTTCTTCTTTCGCGAAACTTAGGTACAGTTTTATGCAGGATTGGAGGTCTGTAAACGACGATACAAAGTCTTGATTTTTTGATATGGCAAGGATAGTATATTTTTGTTGAATCGATAAGTCTGATATGCCCTTGATTTAGGAGTGTTGAAAATGGATATTATTTTCGAAAGTTCTTACAATTTAGGAATGTAAAACGTATACATATAGAAGGACATGTTGTTAGTCAGTCTGTTTAGATACTACATTGTTTTCGTCATTTTGTTTTGTTATAGTTCGCAAGGTACGCATTATTGCAGGTACAAAACTCTTAAAAATGAATTAGAAAAGTTTGAAAATTTGAAAAACCTCTCAGTCTTATTATCGCAGCTTTCACCAGCAGACATGGGTAATGAAACATTCTCTTTAAAGATTCAAAATTCAAATCAACGTTTTCGCAAATTTTATAGGACGGTAGTCGGCAAAGGGACCGAAATAAGAAAGTAATAGTTACACAATTGGAAAAAACTGACATTAACTTATCACTAAACATTAGGGAATTAACTTATAAACTAAAATTAAAACGAAACTACATACATAACGTAAACTAATTTACAAACAAATTAACCGCGCCTGATCATCATATTTTTTAAATTTTCATTCCATTTTTAAGGAATTTTGACATGAGCAAACGTCGTTTAGAAACGTTGGCTGCTATTTTTCGGACACAAAGACAATGTAGAACGCCTGCCAATGTATTTTTTTTTTAAATTGACACATTCTACAATTGAAACGAGTAAAAAAGAAGGTGGAAAAAAGGTTCGTTCCACTTTGCTCCATCCAACAGCACCAACTAGCCAACGGAATCGCGACCAAGATATTTAGGAGGAAGCAGTTTAGTGGACTCGTATGTCTCGGGCATGCACGGGGGTGGTGTCCTCGGGGCTGGGGCTGTCGTCCAGGTGTGGCCGGATGTGCACCACGGAGCGGCGCTGGTCGTGGTGGTTGTAGTCATCCCGCATCACCAGCCCGCCAATCCCGTACCCGGGGCCCATTACTCCGGAGCTGCTCAGTCGCATCTTTTCTGGGTCATCGTCCAACTTGATGGATGAGAACACCGTGCTTAGGTTCAGTTGCGGAATGTCGTAGAAGACCGTCAGTGTCAGCATCAGGAATGTCAGCCCGATGAGTAGGTAGACTGGAATAAGGGAATGGCATAATATTACTCTTATATTCATGATTAATTCCGACGTTATCGGGACATTAGGTTCCGTGTAACAGAATGCTCTTGAATAAACTTAGTAGTGTATGTATCTCCCAAATAAAATAAGTAAGTACTAAGCAATCATTAAAAACTTTAGAGCTGTTTATAAATAATTATTTTGCACACAATTCGTTAAAACTGAGGGCCTACCCGCGGCCAACATTTTTTAATTGGTTTAAAGTTACAGGCAACAAATAATTTTTAGATGAAATAATTATTTTAATGATGTGGCTTAGGATGACAGGATTAAAAATGCTGGCCTGAGGTAATAAACTGACTGTTTTTTTGACGATCAAAGACTTTTGGACCGAGCCTTTTTACCTACCGGAAATTATGATACTGACGTTTCAAAAATGTTACCAATATAAAAAAATACTTACAAGTGGTAGCAACTTTGTAGAGGGGTCGGAAGGGCTGTCCGGGGGAGTCTCCGGGGATGTAGTCGCCCAGTCCGATGGTGGTCAACGAGATGAAGCAGTAATAGAACGAGTCCAGGAAGTCCCAGTCAGGCTCCAGGTACGCGAACACGCTTGCGGGGACTACTAGGAAGAACAGCACTAGGGTGGTCACTGTAAAAAAAGAAATTGTTCAGTTTCAATTTACTTTGTGCTTTAAATTAGTCCGTAGACTGGCTAATAAGAGGGCCACAATTAGAATTATGTTATGTTATCTACCTTCTTTTGAATTTGTAATGTTACCGAAACTGTTTCTTAGCAGGTTTCAGGAAAAAAATATCGACGCCTCAAATAAAGTGCTTGTACACTTTATTTGAGGCGTCGATATTTACAAAGCGATGTGCTTGCTGATAAAAAAAGTTAATAACGCCCTTTGATCAGTATTATGCGGCAGTTATAAGCAGACGAGTTATTGTACCCGCTGAAATGTTGGTAATATAATATAATATTTCCCCGAATATAGAAAATCAAGGTCTCGAGGAGCCTAATGAATATTTGATGGCTACCGCTACCGCTGGCCGTGCCAGACGTGGATTACCTATAATACCTACGCCTACGCATTAGTCTATGATAAATACTAGATATAATGTCTTTGGCACAGGTACATTTGTATATAATTTATTTATGTTCTACCAATATTAGAAATATTAATCTTACTTAGCAAAAACCATTTTGATTGACGCTCAGAAATAAAATTGTGAGCCTTCACGGGACGCCTGGCAGATGTGAAACATCGAAATTATTTTGTACAAGTAATATGCATAAAAGTACAGATTACGACGGGAACTAAATATGGCACAATGTAAAAAAATACATATAGACTGTATGTATTGTATATGTGACCGGAAAATGACAAACTCCGTAAGATTATAAAATTACTTGAGAGATTATAAACTCTCGATAAATTGTCAACTGAACATTTGGAATACTTTTAACGCATCAAAATTTGATAGTCTATAAATATCTCGAAATCATTCCGAGAAATTGTGGACTGACATAAAATGGCGACCAATCAGAGCACAACTCTACAATTTATCCGTTTTCGTGTGATAGTAAACCTGGAAACAAAAGCTCACCTATTATCATCAAATGCACCAATCGAATCGTGAATGGTCGATACAGATGGCCCAGTGCCGCGTTTAGAGAGCGTAGCAGAGCGGTCGCCGGCAACAGGAGTCGCTCCACCAGGGCTGACAGCAGCACCAGCGTCAGCGGGATCCCGAGGAGGGCGTACATCATGCAGAACAGCTTGCCTGGCTTCGAGAGGGGTGTGACGTGGCCGTATCCTGCAAGGAAAGGAAGGGATGGCTTGAGAATTTTGATGACGTCATTTAGATGTTGGTCTTCTTCTTTTTGATTGGATAGTTATAGACTTT
Source organism: Mamestra configurata (assembly GCA_002192655.3). NCBI lineage: Eukaryota > Metazoa > Arthropoda > Insecta > Lepidoptera > Noctuidae > Mamestra > Mamestra configurata. The sequence continues at coordinate 157,325 of NDFZ01004968.1, read as the reverse complement.
AGATTGTTCGGGCCCAGTCGGTGACTACGTTAATTACAGCATCGGTGGCTTAAATTAAATCCCCTAAAGTACAGGCGTATGGCACTAGGGGCACTTCAACAGGCTCATGTTAGACTATTAAATTGGCACTTCAACGTGTGGCTCATGTTTTGAGCATTTTTTTAAATAAAAAAATAATAATAAAATATCCCATTTTGCCGAGGTGTGTTTGCAGCGGCCTACCTGGGTTCTGCTTATAACTGACAATGAGACAAATTTGTCAAAAACTGACATAATAGTCACAATTTCGACAGGTGTTGTTTAATAAAGAAGAGAATTTGTTGTCAGATTGTCGCTTGTCACTTAATGTCACCAGTCAGTTTTATTAAATAGGCCCCTGTTAAAATTGCAAACGTGGGTGCCAGCTATAGTGCCAGCAGCAGCTTTACTATATCTAAAACTAACTTTTGTCCGTGGTTTTGTTCGCTTTAAAGTAGCTTATAACCAGTGATCGGCATTTCGAGTGCTATTCCCGGAATTCAGTGACGGTCTTAACATAGATATGTTTCTTGACCAGTAAGTAATATGGCATACAGCACGCGCCGTGGGACCAGTGTTTACCGAAAATGAGTATTATTATATGTCGTCGTGCGTACTCATGATATCTTAAACAGTTTTACTTCATATAATACACCGACATTCAGAAAAAGAAATCCGGGAATCCTTGAGCATGTCCATATTACCAATATCATTCAGGTTCATTGACCCAAAATAGCACTACTTACGCCGATCACTCCATTAAACCGTCTCCAGGCTCCCATCTATCTCCTGGCCAAAATTAATCATAATTGGTTCAGCGTTTTAGGCGTGAAAGCGTTACAAACTCACTTTGGCATTTATATTATTAGTTAGGATTACAGGCTCTCGCCCTTGATCTTGAGTTTGACCTTACTGACACTTGCGAACTTTCGGTCTACCAAAGTTACTTAATGATCCTAATTTATTTACAGTTGATCCCTTCCAATCTGCTTAGGTCTAGTTTAATTATTTTGCTACACGTTTTATTTTGGAAAGCTTTAGATACATAATTACGTTTTGTATCGAATCGAGCATTTGTTATATGATTATATTTAGAATATTTATCAAACGCCTAAAAAACCTATTGACATTGAAGACATTTCACTATACCTACACATTTTAAAATTTTATTTGTGTTGACATGACCATTTAATTTTAAGATATTTTTAATGAATGTTGATATTGATTTGACATTATCGTGATATTTTATACCTACTTATTTGACATTTGTATTTTAATTCTACTAGTTTTTTATTATTGGCGACCTATTTTATTTGACTTTTTTACCTCCAATTAATGTGACTAATATTCCATTTTACTTTATTTTATTGGTTTTTATCTAACTTTGTTCCTTACGTTTGTATTACCTAAATAAAGCCACTATTATATTAAATTGTTGTGCCCGACAGGGTCCATGTGAACTGTAAAAATGTACCTATATAAGATCTTGTTAAAAACATGTAATTGCAATTAAGAATTGAATTGATTCTTGGCACTGCTGCTAAGCTAATTGGTTCCATTGCCGTTTAACCCTGGTTGTTGTACCGGGGTGGGATTAACAATATTCTACTAAAGCCCGAAATATTTTATTTATCTCTATATCGATCTTTGTCTTCTAATCAATGCTTTATCATCGTTATTCAATTTTCGCCGAGAGACGTCCACCGCGGGACATAGGCGTCTCCAAAGCGTCGGCACATCGACCTGTCTTGCGTTTCTCACATTCAACAGATTCCCGCGGGTCTACTCCAGGTTATCGGTCAATTCTAGATTGTGATTGGAGAATAGATATATCATAGCTATGACGTATAATTGCCACATCAAATAATGGTTGACAAATTCATGAAATAGTCACCTCAAAACTAACCTAATATTTTTTTCTGCAGGGTATAATCAACATGAAAGGGATTTTTTTTTTTATATTTAATATGGTTTTGAGACAAAGTCGACGATGGAGCGAGCTTACCCAGAAGAAGCCTGTTCACTCTAATTTTGAAGAGATTAGGGTTGTATGCGTTCGAAAACACAGACGCAGGCAGAGAGTTCCACTCCTTTGCTGTGCGCATTATAAAAGACGTTTGGAAGCGTTTAGTGCGAATTGGTGGAATAGCAACACGGTAGGGATGGTAACTTGCATTGCGTCTAGATGTCCGATGGTAGAAGGGGGCCGGTGGGATGAGATCGTGGAGTTCCTGGACACTCTCCCCGAAGTACAATCTGTAGAAGACCGACAAGCAGGCAACCTTGCGGCGATGAGCCAAGCTGTG
>NDFZ01004968.1:74404-154899 GCA_002192655.3 Mamestra configurata | reverse complement strand
AATATGGGTTTGCTCTTGACTCTAGTCTAGGTCATAGATGACAGAGACAAAGTCGACGATGGAGCGAGCTTACCCAGAAGAAGCCTGTTCACTCTAATTTTGAAGAGATTAGGGTTGTATGCGTTCGAAAACACAGACGCAGGCAGAGAGTTCCACTCCTTTGCTGTGCGCATTATAAAAGACGTTTGGAAGCGTTTAGTGCGAATTGGTGGAATAGCAACACGGTAGGGATGGTAACTTGCATTGCGTCTAGATGTCCGATGGTAGAAGGGGGCCGGTGGGATGAGATCGTGGAGTTCCTGGACACTTTCCCCGAAGTACAATCTGTAGAAGACCGACAAGCAGGCAACCTTGCGGCGATGAGTCAGCGGGATGGCGGGAGTTTGAAATATTCAAACCTAACCTATCTGTGTCGGGGTGCCTTAAAGTCCCTCAAACCTAACCTCGCCTCGGCCACATCATAAAATGGCCAATTCTACGATATGGCTACGGCAGTTAATTAATGGGGCCTAGCTGTAGATGTGTATGTCACCGGAAAATAGCAAACTCCGTAAGATTATAAAATAACTTGAGAGATTGTAAACTGTCGATAAATTGTCAACTGATCATTTAGATTACTTTTTTACGCATCAAAATTTGATAGTCTATAATCTCTCGAAGTCATTCCGAGAAATTATGGACTGACATAAATTGGCGACCAATCAGTTCTCTGGTCTACTATTTATATGTTTTAATGTGATAGTTAAATTGGAAACTTGGCCCCTCATTGGTCTTTATTTTCCCTGAAAAGACCAATGAGAGCTTTGTTTCCTAGTTTACTATCACACGAATACAGATCAATTGTAGACTTGTGCTTTAATTGGTCGCTTTTTTATTATAATCCACAATTTATCGACTGTCAAATTTTGATGCGGTAAAAAAGTATTCCAAATGCTCAGTTGACAATTTATCGAGAGTTTATAATCTCTCAAGTTATTTTATAATCTTACGGAGTTTGCTATTTTCCGGTGACATGTATGAGCCTTGTCAACTTACCGATGGTGGTAACAACTGTAGACGAGAAGAACAGCGATTGTCCGAAGCTCCAGTTGGGTCCTCCGGTGATATTGCGCGAGGCTGACACGCCGCGGTTGGACGCGCGGACCACCTCGTCCAGGAGTAGCTCCAGATCATCGTCTGAGGAAGAGGAACAAACTTTTAATGATAGATATGATCAGCGGCTTGTTTGTGTGTTGAAGTAGATTATGTACCTTTGTAAGTACAAAGATTGGATGGGTCCCTAAAGTCCATCGGTAATGAATAGAGTATTTTATTGAAAAAGTCTTTTTAGTATTGGACACGTATTGTTTCTTTTTCAAGTAAACAAAAAATGAAGACAAAAAAACGCGTGACGTCACTATGATGGTACAATTTTAACCAGCAACGTGACGTCACGCGTGGTGCAAGGGGGTGCACTATTGTACCCTCCTGGCTTTCAATTATTAGAAATTGAACAAACGAATACAATAACAAATAAAACGGTATAATTATACTTGACAAGCGGAATGTAGTAAAAGAGAATCTAGCAAATTCGAGGGAGCTCGAAGTAGGTACTACTTCGAGCTCCCTCCACTCGGCATTGCACCCTTGTATTCTTTAGTTCAATCTACGAGTGAATGGGCGAAAGAAAACCTATTTTATTCGAGGCAGGGTTTTGAATATGCTTCCCCCTGAAAATAGTCCTTCTGGCGCCCATGTATGTGTTTATCGTGAATTATATTTTACTAGACTAACTTATGCCCACGACTTCGTACGCGCATAACCCATTTTTTTCCGTTCCCGTAGGAATTTCGGGAAATCCTTTCTTAGGAGCACTAAGAAAGGATTTCCCGAAATTCCCGAAATTCTTACACTCTCCAAGAAACCTACATGCCAAATTTCAGCTGTCTGGCTGTGCGTTGTCTGTCAGTCACTCACTCAGTGAGTCAGTAACGGAAGAATTTTATATTGATTTTGCGCGCGGCTTCGCTCGCATTCAAGTCTAGCCTAAAACCATCTACAGAGTCCCAGTTTCCAGACCAAAACAACTACTAATTAGACGAGCCCGGGCGAGAGAGCCACCAATTTCAGCACTGAACAGAAATCCTGAATCAATTTAAATCTTGAATATGAAATTCTCAGAATAAAGCTTGAAATTAATTTCAGTTAACGAGTTATTTGGAATTGACTCAAAGGCAACATCAATATTCCAATTGAAAAGACAGATCTTGAAATTCGTCCCGTTACTGGTAAATATTCTGCTAAGAGACCATTTGTTCACGAGAGAACCATTCTAGACAGTTCTGGGAATAACTGAGGATCAATAGGAAACTAAACTTACACAGACAAAGCCGGGAACTACATAAAGCCACGGGTTTTAACGAAGAGAATATTCTAAATCCCGACCCGAATCTACCTTTGTTTAGATTCAAATTCATCGCTGTAGAAATTCGACTTTGGTGCCTTTTATTAAAAGTCAAGATATTTTGCTAAAAATCTTAATTTTACGTTTAAAAGGTAAGTCTTCGTAAGTAAATAAGATGTCAAAAGTCCTTAGTTCTTGATAATTGCGTTACCTACGAATGTAAATTGTTAATATTTGCATCGATTAATGTTGTAATTAAATACAAATCGGAGTTCGATTTCCATTTCATTAACTACGTAGATTTGAAACCATCGCGGACATTTGCGGTGAACCACTTGTGATCGCAAATGTCCGCGATCGTACGTAATTGCACATTTACAATAACATGACTTCCCCTGCAGAGCACCTGCCGCACTCTGCAGTATATAGGCATACCGGGTATCTAGGCTCTGCCCGGTGGACATGTAGTACCTATATCTACTCGTGGGAACTTTATGGATACCCTAATTAAAAAACAAAAAGATGTCGCGCCAGTAATGGCGGAGATGGACGAGTCGTCTGCCGGAAGCGGCAGCGACTTTCAAGGAGGCTCGCGCGCTCCCTCAAAATTTTGGGGGAAGCGGTCGCGCGGGGAGGGATTGAATCCCTCCTCAAGTGAAGAGGAGCTGTCGGCCGCAAAGGTGCCGACATCTCGGAGAGGTGGTCGCGCAGTGGTGCCACAGCGCGACCAAAGGGGTCGGTTCTTGCGGCCCGCTACGCCGATCCCGGCAGTAGCGGTCCGCATAGATCGGCCCGAAGAAGAGATGGAGAGCGACGATCTCTTCAGTGGTGATTCCGCTGCGTCCCCGCTGTTGCTGGAGAGCAACAAGGCGGAAGCCAATGCTGCAAAGCGGGCGCAACGGAAAGCAGTCGCGGCTGACGAGGTCGGCGAGCTGGCTCGGCAGGCCCGTGAGCGTCGGGCCGCTCAGGCGGCCTCCGGAGCGGGCTTAACGGCGGCGGCGCTCAGTCGCCAAGTTTTGGACGGCGTGGACGTGGTCCTAAAGGTTGCCACTAAATCTGGCAGCTTGAAGGGCACGTTCACCCGTGCCCTGAAAGAGGCGGCTGAGGGCATCAAGGAGGCGGCTGGGGTCCTCCTTGATCGCACAAGCTCTGAGGAGACGGCGAAGCTGTGGGAGGAGAACGGCCGTCTCCGAGCAGAGNAAAAAAAAAAAAAAAAAAAAAAAAAAAAAAAAAAAAAAAAAAAAAAAAAAAAAAAAAAAAAAAAAAAAAAAAAAAAAAAAAAAAAAAAAAAAAAAAAAAAAAAAAAAAAAAAAAAAAAAAAAAAAAAAAAAAAAAAAAAAAAAAAAAAAAAAAAAAAAAAAAAAAAAAAAAAAAAAAAAAAAAAAAAAAAAAAAAAAAAAAAAAAAAAAAAAAAAAAAAAAAAAAAAAAAAAAAAAAAAAAAAAAAAAAAAAAAAAAAAAAAAAAAAAAAAAAAAAAAAAAAAAAAAAAAAAAAAAAAAAAAAAAAAAAAAAAAAAAAAAAAAAAAAAAAAAAAAAAAAAAAAAAAAAAAAAAAAAAAAAAAAAAAAAAAAAAAAAAAAAAAAAAAAAAAAAAAAAAAAAAAAAAAAAAAAAAAAAAAAAAAAAAAAAAAAAAAAAAAAAAAAAAAAAAAAAAAAAAAAAAAAAAAAAAAAAAAAAAAAAAAAAAAAAAAAAAAAAAAAAAAAAAAAAAAAAAAAAAAAAAAAAAAAAAAAAAAAAAAAAAAAAAAAAAAAAAAAAAAAAAAAAAAAAAAAAAAAAAAAAAAAAAAAAAAAAAAAAAAAAAAAAAAAAAAAAAAAAAAAAAAAAAAAAAAAAAAAAAAAAAAAAAAAAAAAAAAAAAAAAAAAAAAAAAAAAAAAAAAAAAAAAAAAAAAAAAAAAAAAAAAAAAAAAAAAAAAAAAAAAAAAAAAAAAAAAAAAAAAAAAAAAAAAAAAAAAAAAAAAAAAAAAAAAAAAAAAAAAAAAAAAAAAAAAAAAAAAAAAAAAAAAAAAAAAAAAAAAAAAAAAAAAAAAAAAAAAAAAAAAAAAAAAAAAAAAAAAAAAAAAAAAAAAAAAAAAAAAAAAAAAAAAAAAAAAAAAAAAAAAAAAAAAAAAAAAAAAAAAAAAAAAAAAAAAAAAAAAAAAAAAAAAAAAAAAAAAAAAAAAAAAAAAAAAAAAAAAAAAAAAAAAAAAAAAAAAAAAAAAAAAAAAAAAAAAAAAAAAAAAAAAAAAAAAAAAAAAAAAAAAAAAAAAAAAAAAAAAAAAAAAAAAAAAAAAAAAAAAAAAAAAAAAAAAAAAAAAAAAAAAAAAAAAAAAAAAAAAAAAAAAAAAAAAAAAAAAAAAAAAAAAAAAAAAAAAAAAAAAAAAAAAAAAAAAAAAAAAAAAAAAAAAAAAAAAAAAAAAAAAAAAAAAAAAAAAAAAAAAAAAAAAAAAAAAAAAAAAAAAAAAAAAAAAAAAAAAAAAAAAAAAAAAAAAAAAAAAAAAAAAAAAAAAAAAAAAAAAAAAAAAAAAAAAAAAAAAAAAAAAAAAAAAAAAAAAAAAAAAAAAAAAAAAAAAAAAAAAAAAAAAAAAAAAAAAAAAAAAAAAAAAAAAAAAAAAAAAAAAAAAAAAAAAAAAAAAAAAAAAAAAAAAAAAAAAAAAAAAAAAAAAAAAAAAAAAAAAAAAAAAAAAAAAAAAAAAAAAAAAAAAAAAAAAAAAAAAAAAAAAAAAAAAAAAAAAAAAAAAAAAAAAAAAAAAAAAAAAAAAAAAAAAAAAAAAAAAAAAAAAAAAAAAAAAAAAAAAAAAAAAAAAAAAAAAAAAAAAAAAAAAAAAAAAAAAAAAAAAAAAAAAAAAAAAAAAAAAAAAAAAAAAAAAAAAAAAAAAAAAAAAAAAAAAAAAAAAAAAAAAAAAAAAAAAAAAAAAAAAAAAAAAAAAAAAAAAAAAAAAAAAAAAAAAAAAAAAAAAAAAAAAAAAAAAAAAAAAAAAAAAAAAAAAAAAAAAAAAAAAAAAAAAAAAAAAAAAAAAAAAAAAAAAAAAAAAAAAAAAAAAAAAAAAAAAAAAAAAAAAAAAAAAAAAAAAAAAAAAAAAAAAAAAAAAAAAAAAAAAAAAAAAAAAAAAAAAAAAAAAAAAAAAAAAAAAAAAAAAAAAAAAAAAAAAAAAAAAAAAAAAAAAAAAAAAAAAAAAAAAAAAAAAAAAAAAAAAAAAAAAAAAAAAAAAAAAAAAAAAAAAAAAAAAAAAAAAAAAAAAAAAAAAAAAAAAAAAAAAAAAAAAAAAAAAAAAAAAAAAAAAAAAAAAAAAAAAAAAAAAAAAAAAAAAAAAAAAAAAAAAAAAAAAAAAAAAAAAAAAAAAAAAAAAAAAAAAAAAAAAAAAAAAAAAAAAAAAAAAAAAAAAAAAAAAAAAAAAAAAAAAAAAAAAAAAAAAAAAAAAAAAAAAAAAAAAAAAAAAAAAAAAAAAAAAAAAAAAAAAAAAAAAAAAAAAAAAAAAAAAAAAAAAAAAAAAAAAAAAAAAAAAAAAAAAAAAAAAAAAAAAAAAAAAAAAAAAAAAAAAAAAAAAAAAAAAAAAAAAAAAAAAAAAAAAAAAAAAAAAAAAAAAAAAAAAAAAAAAAAAAAAAAAAAAAAAAAAAAAAAAAAAAAAAAAAAAAAAAAAAAAAAAAAAAAAAAAAAAAAAAAAAAAAAAAAAAAAAAAAAAAAAAAAAAAAAAAAAAAAAAAAAAAAAAAAAAAAAAAAAAAAAAAAAAAAAAAAAAAAAAAAAAAAAAAAAAAAAAAAAAAAAAAAAAAAAAAAAAAAAAAAAAAACAAAAAAAAAAAAAAAAAAAAAAAAAAAAAAAAAAAAAAAAAAAAAAAAAAAAGGTATGAAGAAATGATACACAAACATAATTTTCAATCACTCAATCTGTTAAGTCTTTTCTCAACTATGGTGGGGTGGGGTTAGCTTCCATTCTAATCGGATGTACTTAAGTTAGTTTCAGTATTTTACATGGAGCGACCGTCTGTTTAAAAGGAAGATGGCGGCCGGACGTGCGTGTTCACACTTAGACGGACCGTCTGTTTAAACGGAAGATGGCGGCCGGACGTGCGTGTTCACACTTAGATGGACTGTCTGTTTAAACGGAAGACGGCGAAATCTGCGAGGACCGCGGGGTAGGTGGGATGCAAATTGGTGCCGTCTCGGCTGATTCATTTACACTATATCCGATCCGGGCGTTTAGACGGCTTTTCGTAATGGCAAAACGTCCGTCTAAATACCCTGATCCGTTCTTTTTAACGGATTCGTCTAAATATGAATAGTGTCGTCTGTACTGCCACTGGCTTATCAGTCTCTTTAGACGGACTGAGAAAACAGACGGTCCGTCTAAGTATGAACGGGCATTAACTTCCACAATATGCCTTGGCAAGACTGGTGTCAGATTTATTAGTTTCTGACATATACAAATGACAGCCGGGACCAACAACGTTACCTTAACATGCTTTCCAAGGCAAGGAGGAATCTTAGTATGTTTATATGGTCACCTATCTACTGACCGGCATCGGCAACCGAAACATAATTTTCAATGAATGCTAACCTTACGCCAATTATTGTGAAATAATTAGAATGACATTATATTGACAGTAACATATTTTATGGTTTTGTTACCACGGGGGAGTACTGACTCGTAAGTTACAGGAGTCAAGGAATTTGAAATAAACCTACATGTTTCTAAGCCTTAAATGTGTTTTAGCCCTAATGTGATTTTGTAATATTTGGTGAAATAAATTATTACCGTTTATTCATTTAAACAAAAAGGCTGACAACCCATTATCGCTCCAAATTCAAATTCAAGATCCCATTAATCCCAATTACGCACATTCAAATCGCAGACATCAAGCAGACATCGACTCATTCGCAGTCATTATTACAGAAAATTATTTACGTTTAATTATCCCGTGAATAATTAACAAAGCGTAGGCTAAATAAAGCATGTTTTGAACAATGTCGGCAATTCCGTGGCACTTTGTGGCGGGTCCGTTCTCCCGCCAGTTGCCGCGAATGTGTATTTCATTCTGTGTGCATGTATTATTCATTTCAGAGCCCGGCCGGTCCGTGCTTTGATGAAAATTAAAGCTGCCTGTAATGGCTGTAATATAGTTTCTAGTTTGAAAAAGTGTGGTTGGAAATAGAGGCATTTTTGTACTAAAAACTGAAATTACTAGTTGCCGCTGATTGTTTTGTATATTTCTAAATAAGTTGTTCAAAATGCGTGTAACGCGGCTACGATACGCCGCTACGCGATCACAAAGCAACGCTACGCGGTTACGCTGTGCTACGAGGCTACGCTACGTAGCTACGCGGCTACGCTACGCAGGTACGCGGCAACGCTACGCAGCTACACAGAAACGCCATGCAGCTAAGCTACGCGGCTACGCTATGCAGCTACGCCACATGAGAAGGCATACCTTAGCCTACGAGTATTTCGTTACGTAAGGATCGAACGAAGTCTGTCTTCCAAAATATTTGCACACTATTTTGGGTATATATGTATGTACATATTCAGCTCTAAGTGACACACAAATACCAAGGTATGTTACCTAATTAAAAGTTGTCACAACATCTAACCACTTTTAATTCAAAACAGTAATTTTAACTTAATTAATGGTTTGTCACCCTAAACCGAGTTACCCAACTAACTTTTACGTAACATTTTTGTACAACTTCAATAACACCCGAAAAGTCGTTCGTAGACGCTAGAAAATCTGCTTTTACTTACTTTTTACCACAAACCGAAGGTAGGTATCCCGTCAGAATCTTTTGCTCAAAGACTACTAATTAAAAGTAACGTACGACTCGAGTCCCAGCCGGAATGGGCGGCTTTACCCCAGGAGGTAGTCACTGGGTATTATTTCATTAAGGGGCTTATTTCTTGTTGGCTGAACACGCCATGCCTTGGCCCGGGTCTAAGCATACGAATGAAAAATTCAAGTAATGTCGTCCATCCGGGGTCCTTTCTATGTAACATCTCGTGGTCGAGGATTAATTTACGTAATGAAGTTGTAACTGTAGGTTTTAGCGGAGTAGTTAAATCAATTATTTAAGTACTTTCTGTGAGATTAATAAAGTAAATTTTCCGTAATATCTAAGAATTTCTATGGAGAGGTTGTCGAATCAATAGAAATAAAAATATGGCTTTACTTCCTGATATACATATGGAAGTATTTCTCCACCGGAACCCCAGAATGGGTAAAGGCCTCCTCCAATTATGCCCATTTGACTCTGTCTTGTGCTACTTATCTCTAGTTTGGACCAGCTATCGTCTTCCCATCTTGTTCTGTTGCCTAGTGGGCCGTTCCAGAACGTTACTTTAAAAAAACAAAAGGTCAGTTCGCCGCGCAACATGTCCTGCCCACTCGTATGTAGTTACAGTTATTTTTTTTTTATATTAGTGTGTCGTATTTTATCCAGCTTTATCTTTAGCATAGACTCGAGTCCTCTGACAGACAACCAAAACTAATTTGCATAGATTGTAAGAAACGTCAAAAATTGCAAGAAACAAAAGGCTTTTTTTTTTTTTTTTTTTACATGGAAGTATTAAAATAAAAGTTGTAAGTTAAGGAAAGGTACTATTGAAAAAAAGTACCCATCAAAAGATTAATTAGGTTTTACAACATAAAACAAAGCGATAACCTGTTGACACTAGACATCTCCCGACCTCGTCGATACAAAAGAAATACTCATACGTTGCACTCCTTTAAAAACCCTACAATAATTTCTTCCTTATCTAAATTAATGTTCTACTAAAGTATAATAATTAATTACAAGTTAATTGTAAACACGATACGCAGTGGCGACCACTGTGGAGCATCGATCCTGGGGGTACACTCGCGATAGCCTGCTGGCTGAGGTCGGTCAACATTACGACATACAGGGTGATGACGTCACGTCGGGAAAGTGCGATGCGTTTGCGCACCTTTGACATTTGGTACGCGAATGTGTAATTACTGGTGATAAGGCTGTGACGGTGATGGTGATAAATGTGATAACCTTATGTGATGACTGATGAGGGGGTAAGTCGTAAGTTACTGCTTTCTTTTATGACGTTTATTTTGTAGTTTTGTTTGATAGTTTACATCGGTATCTTATCGAGAAAAAGGAGTTAACAATCTTACGCAATTTACAATAAAATTAACACCGGATTATTGCAAACAGTACTGTTTGCAATAATCGGTGTCATAACAATAACCTTCCAAATTCAAAATATATTTATTTGTCACACATATGTAGGTAAAATGTTGGACATTGGTGGTGTTATTTGATGTAGGTACCAATATTTCATCTAATTTCACCAGTTATCTTTAAGTACAATAGTACCTACCATGTAAAAGGGGGCGAACCTATTGACTGCAAAAAATATCATATGGAAAAACCCAATAGGTCTAACCTAGGACCTACGATCCCTTTGACTTGGTCATCGGATTGAAAGAAAAGTGATATTTAATACTAATATTATAAATGCGAAAGTTTGGATGTTTGGATGATTGTGATTCATACACGTCAGAACGGCTGAACGGATCTGGCACAGAGGTAGATTAAAGTCTGGAATAACATATAGGATACTTTTTTGTCCCGGGAGTATGTTCCCTTGGGATAATATTCAACATGCACGCGGGTGGCAGCTAGTCAATTATAAAAAAGTCATTATTTCACATGTCGATTCAAGACCAGAGAAAAGTCATTTCATTTTAAAGTCGATTAGAAAATTGGTTGTTGCGGCATTCGATTGTTTCTGAGTTTGACAGCCCTTTCAGCAGCGATCTGCGATTTACTGGGCTGAGAAATCCACACGGCTTCACGATTCTATTAAGATGTATTAATTACATATATTGTACCTTGTATATCACATAATATTATAAAGGCGAAAGTTTGTGAGTGTGGTGTATGTTTGTTACTTCTTCACGCGCAAACGGCTGGACCAATTTTTATAAAATTTGGTATGCAGGAATCGAACACCCTGGATTAACACATAGGCTACTTTAAACCGCGGGTAACACCACAGGGCGCAGCTAGTAATACAATAAATAAAAAATGTTTATGTGTGTACATAGAACATAAACTGTCAAATAAATAATATAAATGTCGTATATAGGACAATACCTATTAAGCATCTTTTTTACTTGGTTTTAGGAAGGTTTAAGTGTCATAAAAAATAGGGTTCCATTCAGTTTTTATACGGAATTTCAGTCAAAAAAGTCAAAAGTCAAAGCATTTATTTCAAATAAACCATTATCAGGTACTTTTGAATTGTCAAAGTCAGTCCGTCAAAAACATGAAGCTATTTGCACGTTCGCAAGCGTAGATCTCTATGGAGAAGAACGTGCAAGAAACTCCACGGACACTCTTTTAAATCATTTTATGTTTACAAAAATCCTGGTTACATAAACCTTGTTGCTTCTATATATGAGAACAATGTAAAGAAAGAAAAAAAAAAATTTATAGTATGAAATATTAAAATGAGGCAGTGGCAACCAAGGGATGACCAGTCTCCACTGACGGCGCCCGTTCACGAACATGACGCGTGCATCAGCACCATTCAGCTCAACCATTTTGAAGGGAACTGAATGATCCGATACACGCGCCACCATCAGCGAGACATTGGAGTGAGCATGACACACCCTCAACTGCCCCTGCTATTTCATGTCAAACAAGGAAACTATCTATTAACATAATGGTCCAGGGTTCTCACATTTACAGAACTTGAAATAAAAATTGCTTCTAAATTATATAAAACTATGAATATCAATCTGAAAATACAGAAAAAGAAAAGTTTATTCCAAACATAATATAAGATTATGCGGAATAGTATTATTATTAGACATAAAAGAGGGTGAGCATCTCTTCCAAATATAAAACCTAACTAGTGGAACCAAGCGGCTGAGGCTGTGGAGCAGGACCGGCATTTAGCCAAGCATTTTTATCAAGGATATAATCTTCCAGTTTATAATATGCCTGTCTACATAGAGTGCGTTTTATGCATGTTTTAAATTTTTTCTCATTCAGTTCGAGAATCTCACGTGGTATTTTATTATAAAACTTAATACAATATCCCATAAAAGAAGTGTGTACTTTAGCCAATCTGAATCGGGGTTGATCTAATTTATTCCTATTTCTAGTATTAAAATTATGCCTATCACTAATCTTATTAAAAAGATGAATATTTTTCCGAACATACATAATGTTTTCGTATATGTATTGACAAGGTACCGTCATGATGTTAATATCCTTAAACAGTTCCCTTAGGGAATCGCGCCGACCAAGATGGTATATGGCTCTGATGGCTCTTTTCTGCAGAATAAATATAGACTCGATGTCTGCAGCTCGTCCCCATAATAAGATACCGTAAGACATTATACTATGAAAGTAACTAAAATAAACCAGCCTCGCGGTATCTATATCAGTAAATTGACGGATTTTTCTGACAGCATATGCTGCTGAACTTAGCCGTCCTGCAAGAGATGTTAAATGAGGACCCCATTGTAGCTTTGAGTCAAGCGTGATCCCTAGGAAAACCGTGTCTTCGACGAATTCAAGTTTCTCTTTGTCCAATACTATGTCGCAAGTATTACTTTTGACATTCGGTAAAGCAAATCTGATGCACTTAGTTTTTTTCCCATTTAATACTAAATTATTCGCAGTGAACCAATTTTGGACCTGCTGTAGCGCATTATTTACGTCGTCAAGACTTGTAGAACGTCTATCTATCTTAAAAATTAAGGACGTATCGTCAGCAAATAACACCATCTTTGGTTGGTTTTTTAAAAGATGGAGTAAATCATTAATATACACTAAAAAGAGGAAAGGACCCAATATTGAGCCTTGTGGTACCCCCATTTTGACTTTTAAACCCCTTGAATTAACACCGTTTATTTGAACTTGCTGCTGTCTGTCATTTAAGTACGACTTCACTAAACTGAGAGCAAGATTACCTAGTCCGTAATGTTTTAGTTTTAGGAGCAAGGTTTCGTGATTTACGCAATCAAATGCCTTGGAGAGGTCACAAAAGATTCCTATGGCATCTTGCGCCTCTTCCCACGCTGTATATATGTGTTTTAACATTGTGACACCAGCGTCAGTCGTACAACGACCTTTGGTAAACCCATACTGTTGATCGTGTAAGATTTTATTGATGTTAAAATGAATGAGCATTTGATTGAGCATCACTTTTTCAAATACCTTGCTGAAAACCGGCAATACGGATACAGGTCTATAATTATTGGCATCTTTACTGTCACCGGATTTAAAAAGTGGTATAACCTTACTATATTTCATTATATCCGGAAAGACTCCTTGGTCTACACATAAATTGAATATTAAAGCCAAGTATGGTGCTATGGTCTCAATTATGGACGTGCACACTTTGACAGACATTCCCCATAAGTCTTCGGTCAATTTGATTTTGATTTGCCGGAAAGCTTTTATAACCGTCATAGGGTTGATATGTTTGAATTGGAATTCAACCGTACAACCTGGAACGTTTGCTCTTAATAAATTAAATGATACCTCGGGTGAAGAATTTAAAGCTTCAGTAGTTCTTGATGGTATTTCGGTGAAAAAATTTACAAATTCTTGAGCTACTTCTAAATTAGAGCTTATGGCACCATGTGCAGTCTCCAGTAAAAAATCAGTGTTTCGTACTTTATTCCTACTAGTTTCATTATTGATAACTTTCCAAACTGTCTTAATTTTATTATCTGCCGATTTGATCTTATTGCTAATGTACAGGGCTTTAGCTACTTTGCAAGTATTTCTGAAAACTTTAGAATATTTGTTTACATACATACTAAAGGTTTCTGTGTTAATGAAAGGCTTAAGGCCATATAACTCATATAGTCTTTCCCTACTTATCCTAATACCTTTAGTCGCCCAGTCACTAAATATAAACTTAGGGGAAGTATTTTTAGACTTCTTTTCAAAAGTTGTATTGAATTCCTTTAGTACTACTGAAAAGAAATTATCATAAAACTTATTTGCGTCCTCAATATTATGGCCTAGAACATTCAACTTATTTTGTAAGGTAACATTGAATCTAGCTAGTTTGCCTGTTGTAATTGGCCTATATTGTATTTGAATTTTTTGCAAGGCTGCTTTAAACTTAAATGTTACCAATTGTCCGCTATGATCCGACGGAAGGTAATTAACTATGGCTTTATCTAAATAATCACAATCGCAGAATACATTATCGATACAGGTTGAAGAAGTTGGTGTTACCCTAGTAGGTTCAGTAAAAACATTAGACAAATTAAATGATTTAAAAAGGCTTAAAAATCTGCTGCTATTTAAATTATTTTCTAAAATATTAATATTAAAATCTCCGCAAATAATCGCGGATTTGTTACCTGCTGCAAGTTTCGCAAGGATATCTTCCATAGTTGACTCAAATAAAGTAAAGTTTTGAGGGTTTGGGGGTCTGTACACGCACACTATAACATGCTTATCCAGCTCAACACAGGACAGTTCAATACAATGTTCCACTGACAAGCTGACAATGTCATTACGTTGCTTAAATTTTAAGCATTTTTTCACTAAGATGAGGGAACCACCGCGCAACATAGATTTGCGGTTAAAGCAACTGCCTACACTATAATTTTCATAACTAATTTGCATCTGGTAATCTTTCAACCAATGTTCACTAAAACATACAATGTCAAACATTGTTTTCTCTAAAAACATTTCTATTTCTAATATTTTGGAAGAGATACCTTGAATATTTTGATGAAATAATTTCAATGTATGCTGCTGACCCCCTTTTTGATATGTATCTAACTGAGAGCAAGAAGATACCTTAATGTCTGTAGGTATAACTAATCTGTTATTGGTAACTTCTGTTGTCTTATAAACTAGTTTAAATTAATATCAGGAGTTTGCCCTAAGACTTCAACATCATCACTTGGCAGTGAGATGGAACTACATGTGGCCTCCACGTTAACAAATAATTTTTCCATAGTGATACATGGAACCTCCTTCGTACAATTTTTAAAAGAATTTATAGCTATAGTGCTACAGTTATTTTGGCTCACCACCTGATTCTTAGTAATATTACTAAACATTGTGGATTTAATTACACAAGACTTCGACATACTACTTATGTCTGAGTTAATATAATAAGCTAATAGCCTAGCTATTGTGTGTCTAAAACTAATTGGCAGATACACAGTATCCCTGGTCGATTTTAAATGATCCACAAAAATATTTGTGTCAAAAAACATAAACTTGTCACTATAATGACTTACTAGGAAGTGCATGTGTTTATTTAACCTATGAATATAATTATTTTGTCTAATTGACAATTGTTCAAAATATGGAAAAGCACACAATATTATTTTATTACAATTTAACTTTAGCATCTCAGTTATATAGTCTGTAATATCTGCTTGTTTTACTTTTAAACTATTACCTATAAATACAGTAATGTTGGTATTAGAATTATAATTATTATTGTTTGTTAATAATGCCATAATATGCTTGTAAGTCGAACCTGGCATACAATAATTTTGTGTAGAATAACTTAGGTTGTTACCAACTAATTTACCTAAACCTCTTCCTATACTGTCTGAGAACATAACTGAATGACCACTTTTCACAGATGAAATACCACAAATCTCAGGCTGCTCAACTTGAGATAAATCCTGTCCAAAATCAATATTAACTTGTTTAGTGACACATTCTTGAGACAAATTCTCTGTCTGGGACGGTACCTCCGTTGCCTCAGGCTGGACAGCATCAAGGTTTGATACTGTCTGGCAAGTACACTGACACATGACCAACTCATTAGCAGCAAGAATGTGTTCTTTTATTTGGTTCTGAGATTGTACATATTTACTATTAAGTTTGTTCAATGAAGCATCAAGTACCTTTATTTCAGACTGTAAGTGCTCTGTATCAATTTCATATATTTTTATGCTGTCTTCTAGTTTAATTTGATAATTATTTAATTTACTAATCAGGTCAACACGTTCTTTCCGGAGTTGAATATTTTTGGAAAAGTGTTTTTGTTGCTTTTTGTATTGATAACATTTTTTGATAATTCTATTTAGTTTTGCATATTTTTTTAATTTATTATGACTAGCCTTATAACTACAGTTCTGTTTCAATAAGGAATCTTCAGTTAGGTCAATTGTGACTAAGGAATGAGGATTACAATTATTATTAGAACTAAGTAATTCGTTAAATAAGTGGTTAGTTTCCTTAACCTGAGTACTTTGTTTTTCATTTTGCAATTTGATAATACAACCGTTAGCATGAACTATTTCATCCTCTAGGTCCCTAACCTTACGTAAAGCCTCCTCATATAGGTTACTACAGTTGTTGAAACCATCCGTGACTGCCCGCAGTTGGTCGCGTTCTTCAACAGCATCTTGGTACTGTTGGCTGAGATCAACTAGCTCCCGTTTAAGGCAAGTGTTTTTGTGGACCATTTTCCTTACTTCCACCTCACTTTCCTCTCTCTCCTGTAACATTTCTTGAATTTGGTCATTTGAGGCTTTTAGTTCCTGGAGAGCCGTTCTCAGTTTAAGCTCCATATCCTGAGCAGTAGCCTTGCGGGTCATCACAGGCATGGTTTCAGATTTAGGTACTGAAATTAGAGTAAAAGACACTGTGAGAATCTAAAGGAAAGACAAAATAAAGGAAAGTGGTAATGAAAGGAATAATAAAGTTGGGAAAAATTAGTGCAGTTAAGTGGAAAACTGAGGCAGGCTGCTTGAATTGGCTTTAAAAGCTATTGTTTATTTGATTTCCTCGCTTTTGATTGCCTTTAAATAAATAAAAAATGCTTTTCTTAATGTGGGTAGGATGCCTAGATTAAATATACATTTAAGATTTAAATAGTTTAACAATAACTATGCAAAATAACGATCTTAGGCGTTATTGATGTTGTATATAATTGAACAATATCGGACTAAAATAACAGAAATAAGGAATCTTGACGTTTTCTACGATGTAAACAAACCGATATTGTCTCCACGCAGAGTCCTAAATCTGCAAAGAAAACTTAAGAAAACTTTGCAAGGACGTGCTACTGAGATAAAGTGACGAATGTGTGCTATTATAAAATAAAAGTAAACAATACTTCCCCGTTTAACTCCGTAATTCAAACGACAGCTGGCGGTTTTAGGTTACCGGTGACAGCCGGTACCAAAAAATGTGTTTATCTTGATATTTTTACAAGAAAACAATAATCCTGTGTATTTACGCAGTTATATTAGATTTACAAAAACAATTACACCTTAAACTCACTTAAATACTAATTAAATCTAATTTTAAAATATGGAACAAAAATTTTACATGTCACTTGGGCAGTGTTGCCACTTCTAACAACTAACTCAGAACCTTAATAACTAATTTGACGTATACATTTCAGTGAATATCAAATCGATTTTGTCTTTCTTTAAATATTTATTCATTTAATAATAATATTAAACAGTCGTGTAATGTAAATCCTACTAATATTAAAAAACGCGAAAATTTGTACGTATGGATGTTTGTTTGTTACTCTTTCACGTCAGAACGGCTGAACGGATCTTGATGAAATTATAGTCTGGAATAACACATAGGGTATCAAACCCAGGACCTACTACCCGATTGGTCATCGTATTGTGAGAAAAGTGTTTTCTAATACTAATATTATAAATGCGAAAGTTTGGATGTTTGTGACTCAATCATGTCAGAACGGCTAAACGGGTCTGGATTAGTTGGGCAATAACACGTAGGATACTTTTCAGCCCGGGAGTATGTTCCCTTGGGATAATTTTCGACATTTACGCGGGCGGAGCCGCGGGCGGTAGCTAGTATGTAATAATGATGAGATAAGACTTACAGCGGGCCTTAACTGGAGGAAATAGGCTTGAGAAAGCAAAAAAATGGAAACAGCAGAACAGCTTGAGTCTCCTCCTTTGCCAAGAGGCATGCTGAACTAAGAGATGTACCTACTATCACAAAAACGGTTTTTTTGTTATCTGTTCTATTTATTGTAACTGTGAAGAACCTGTTATGTTTGAAGAATACGAGTTCTACTGTTAGGAAATAATGCAACACTGTTGATATTATAAGATACATAAATATTGGTAAATGGTTTATTTTTTCCTTATGTGCTCTCCTCTTGACGGAAAATCGTCACATTTTGCAAGACTCTTCAAGAGAAGAAGTTGGTGCGTTGGGTTGGATTGGTTGGGTTATTTGGTCCCCTTTTGCTGGGTAGCCCATATCTCAGGGCATTAACCAAAATTAGGTACCTATTATCGACTAATGTAAGTATTATTTTTATTTTTTATATAGTTTTTATTTGTATTTTTAATATCTCCAAAATCTAAAACATATATATAATATATAATTTTAACATTTTTAAGTAAGTAAGATAAGTTGTAATCTATTATTTTTACTCTGTGGTGTAAGAATTATTGGTCATTTTAATTTAGAGCGGGTAACACCGAATGGAGTTGTGAATGTCATGGCGGCAGTGACGGCCACTTTTGACGCGACCGTCAGCCGAGGCACATGCACAAACCCATTGGCTCTGGATCAGTAATTATTATTGTAATCATTAGTTATTTTGGTGAAGCTTTGTTAAAATATTACAAGTTAAATTAAGTGAGATATTTTGTGAATATTATTCTTCAACTACCTGCACCTACACGCCCATAATGGTGGACCAACAACAACAGTAGGCTACAGTAAGGGTAGGCCAGGCCAGCCCATACACAATGCCCAAAAAAAAAATCGTCCACTTTCAAAGTGGCCGAAAATTCGCATCGTCAGTATCGTGATTTCAACCCTGAATAATGTGGTGAGTATTTTTTTTTTTGGCATTATGAATGGGCTGGCCTACCCTTACTGAAGCCTACTGCACGCCCATGCCAACAGATGACGGATAAACAGCGACACGTGGTGTCTCAGCCGCTCGGAAATCAGTTATATATATTTTGCCTGGAACGCTGTCGTCTCCCCTCTTGGCGCTAATGGCCGCGATACAGTATTCCATACTAATGCGGTTGTTAACGAACACAATTTTTTGTAAACTGTTTTTTTTTGTTCCAATAAATATTTTTGTATTTAACTAATTATCATTTTCGATATGTATAGCTCCGTCTCTCTCTTAGAGCGGAAACATGATCGTTTTAAGACTTCATAGTAGGGCTCCTGAGCAAACAATGATTCAATCGTTAAGTGTGCATGATGTATTTTATTTACCATCTTATCATAGACTTTCAATGATAACTAACGTCATTATCATTAAACATCATAAATAAGTACATGTTTATTTGGTAGTCTTAAGATAAGAATATGTTGATTTAAACGCATCGCATTGCATTTTGTATTTACGCATGTTCCAGTATACCACGACATGCATCTACTTTATATTTTTGTTATTTTATTTGACAGTAGTTTTGACATATTAATGAACGATATTGTTATTGACATAAGCAATAATATTAATGTATGATTTTGACATGAGATTTTGAAATATTAATTAATGATAATATATTTTGCCATGTGTACCTTATAATATTGATGAATTTGAATGAATTTTGACATGATTAATTAATTACAAAGAACTTTGATATTAATGACAAAATAGATTTGGAATGATTTTATTATTGGATATTGTACGCCCAATGGGTATGTTACAGCGATCTTTATGTTATTATGATAAGAACTGCTTTTCCACCTGTGACAAACAATAAATGAATTGAATTGAATATGTTTTTCTTATTTAGTTTTTAATGTGCCTTTACTAATATAATTTATGAACTACTAATCTGCCTAGCCTTCGCTCTACTATGTTGGGCTTGGCTTCCAGTCAAACCGGATTCAGCTGAATATCAGTATTTTACGTGGAGCGGCTGCCTGCCAGACCTCCACAACCCATTAACTGGGTAACACGGTAGTTCTTGGCAAGACTAGAGTCAGATCTCCTGGCTTCTGACTACCCGTAACGATTGTCAAAGACTTCAAAGATTGACAAATGACAGCATAACCAACGGCTAACGTCCCGGAGCACAGAGGAATCTCGGATGGTCACCCATCCTCATTCACTGTTCAGATCCAAGTCAGATTTCGAGTCAAAACGCGATCCAAAGAAGCTCTATGAAACATAAAACAAACTAAAGTATTTTTAAAAGAACAGAGATGCCACCGCACATTATTTAACGATATTATTCTATTAACGACCACTCATTAACAGCAAACAATGCCCTGTAACTATATTAGTTTTATCATCAAACAAACCACAGATTACTAAACTATTACTACGTATACAACTCGGTCCTAAGGGCATTGCTATCTCCTATCACGTGACGTTATCACAATGGTATAAATCAGTCGGTAAGTGAACAATTGACGCTATGTTGTTCGGTATATTTAGTTTGTAACTGCGAGCAGATGAGGTCGATGCATTTCCCGCTCGATCTGTGCTAACGCTCCCTAGCTAGGTCAACTGAGCTGTGGTAGGGTGATAAGCGAAGCGGGAGCGGAGCGAGAGCGGAGAACTACCTGGCCAGAGTCAAACTCAAACTCAAATTATTTATTTCAATTAAACTATTTATGAATTAAATTGTCAAGGTTGGTCAGTCAAAAGAGATGAAGCTCTTATTTTGTTGCCATAATATATGTTTTAACAATGCAATTTCTTTTTTCTCATCGTTATCTGTTTTTTAATATTTATTAGGTTAAAAAGCCTTTGGTGATCTTCGGCAATGCTTGATCTACGATCGTACAGTACATGTTTATTTTATTATTCCGCTAGCAACCACCCCCGGCGTCGCACGGGTAACAGAACACAAAATAATAATAATAATTTTCGGCATCTTCAATAATAATCATCGTCATATTTTAGCCAATTTACACAAAACCATTATACTGCGGAGTATAACGAGTCCTGACGTAAAAAAATGCTGCTCCTTTTCCGCTCATCCCCTCGCTTTTTTCAAACAACATGACCTAACTCCTGTCACGAGATAGTTCTTGAGGTCAGCCAGTGTACGGGGGTGTGGCAGTCGATACGCGAGATATATTTTGTTACCGCGACTTGCGGTTACCTCCTAACCACCGATGCACTCCTGGTAGATTGAAAGAGAATATGTGGGTGAAACTGGGCCAGGCCATAGTGACACTTTCTCGAGAAGCTTTGGCGGCATATTGGGGCCAAAAAGCATTTCCCTGGCAAGACAGTAAGTGCAGATGATGATTTAGTGATATTCGGCTTGCGGTTACCTCCTAACCACCTTTGCACTCCTGGTAGATTGAAAGAAAATATGTGGCTGAACTTGGGCCACCCAACAGTGACATTTTGTGGAATAGCATGTCCTTAGTAAGAAACCAACTGCAGGCTTAGGATGATTTATTGGGTTGCAGTTGTCTTCCTAACCATCGATGCACTCCTGGTAGATTGAAAGAGAATATGTGGGTGAAACTGGGCCAGGCAATATTGACGTTTTGTCGAGAAGCGGTGGATTTTGTGGGTAACTGCATATATTGATATATTGGAATTTGGCTTCCGGTTACCGTTCTAACCTATGCACTCATGGTATGTTGCAAGAGAATATTATATAAGTGAAAGTGGACCAGGCAGGGCTGCCAATCATCTGCCTAGCCTTTTCCCAACTATATTGGGGTCGGCTTCCAGTCAAACCGGATTCAGCTGAATACCAGTATTTTACGTGGAGCGGCTGCCTACCAGACCTCCACAACCCATTAGCTGGGTAACACGGTACTCCTTGGCAAGACTGGTGTCAGATTATCTGGCTTCTGACTATCCGTAACGTAACGACTGCCAAAGATCTACAAATGACAGCCGGGACCAACGGCTTAACGTGCTTTCCGAGGCACGGAGGAGTCTCGGTATGTTAAGATGGTCACCCATCCACGGACCAACCTCGGCAAGCGTTGCTTAACCTTGGAGATCGACCCGAGCGGCTGTTATTATTTAGCCACGAGCTCCTCCAGGCAGGGCTGCCAATAATAGCGTCAAAAAGCCTTGTATCACTTGGTAAGGTACCTTGTAGGTGATGATTCTGACAAGCGTTAGTTTTTCAGATTCCTGATTATTGATAACGTTAGTTTTTCATACCATGATCTTCATCTGCCAAGGCGGCTGGTCTGTACTGCACAACCCATTTAGTAGTTACCTACTGGTTATCACGATTTCCCTTACAAACAGTAAATCAGTATGTATATCAGCCTGTAATATTGTTACCAACTGAAACAGGCTCTCGGGGACTTGATGCACCGCTATTTATCCCATTCACCTTCCAAACTTACTCTACTATATCATGATATCTTTGTGCATAAGTGACGTTTACTAGCCTTTATACAAGTTTATCAGAAGGATCTCTGATGGGTCAGCGTTACAGATCAATGAATTTTGTTTAGTGCGATGGCTTTGGCGAAACAGCATTTTATCAGGAACAAGCGCCCCGCCCCGCTTCGCACGGATGCAAATAATAACACCGTTATAGTTCAGCCATTTTGCTATCTTTAATATCTGTACTGTCTATACTGTTTATACAATCTATACTGTCTATACTATCTAAACTATCTATACTAATATTATAAATGCGAATGTTTGGATGTTTGGATGGATGGATGTTTATTACCCAATCACGTCAGAACGGCTGAACGAATCTTGATGAAATTTAGTCTAGAATAACACATAGGATACTTTTTAACCCGGGAGTATGTTCCCTTGGATAATTTAAGACATTCACGCGGGCGGAGCCGCGGAAAATAGCTAGTTTAAAATAAACTTGAGAATGCTCCTAGATAACATGAAAACTATCCGCCGATTACAATCATGTTTCAGTCCTATTATATGTTCCAGACTTAGGTAAAGGTAGGTATATAAAAATCTAATAACCCAGCGCGAACGTCAAAGAGAGACAGGCTCCAAATTAGCTACCCTCGTCAAAGGAGTCATTTGCGAGCGATCGGGCTTCGCGCTGAACAACGTACCTATCTGGCGTGTGATCTAACTCGGTATGAGGATTTTTACGTAGGTACTAGGTACATGTGTATGTTGGCTTTTGTGAGGTAGTTAAAGTTGCTGCGGTCATCACCAGGTCATCGGTCCACCTTGTGAGAGACTGCGCCAAAGCTGTGCCTTCTAGTACGAAAACTAATAGTGTTCCGGACATATTCGAACAAAAAAAAATCTATAATTTATTTTGAGCGTTCTTTAAGTCACTATAATGTGCAGTTTACACCTAAAATAGGCCATAGTTATCTTCTTATCAGAAAAATTTACGATTGAACTACAAATCTGTGTAACTAATTGAAGCTGATTTGAACATTTTTTTGAAAACCAATAGCAGATACTGCCAGTCTGACATGTTGTCCTTTTGTAGCACCGCGTACGATACTTCTACGAATAAACAAAAATTACGGTAATACAAACAAACAAGTGTAAAGACTAGTACACGCATACCAAGATTACCTACCGAAATATTATATATATACATACATACCTTTATTATATATACATACCTATCAAAAGAAGGGAGAGTTGACACAAACTTTAAGGTGCAAAGATCAAAGTATCAATACTTACAAAGAAAGAGGTTTGTGTACACAAATAAAAACAAAAGAATATGGAGTAAGTATTCTTTCAATCAACATAACATTTTCTACATGAGGCGTTCCATTTGTTTCATGTGTATACCGATATGTGTGTTAAGAGAAAAATAAGTATCTACTGGTTCGTATGAATTGGTACTTCGTTCGATAAAAATACCGAAATAACGAACGATTCATGGTCTAAATCTACCGCAATGTAGGAAAATGTACAGCGACATCGCGACAAACCCAGGTAAAGATTTCCGGGAAGAATCCTTGTTTAGTGTAAATATTGATCAACAGATAATTAATTCAAATTCTCTATGGATAATTTGAATAAAGAATCTGTTAATCGTTTTTAAACTATTCATGTGGTAAGATTGTTTTCATAAATATGGCTGAATATGTTTAATAGCAGATTCCAGATTCAAATTAAATCATCACTGCAATATATTTTCATACAAATGTAGCCACATATAACACATTGTTTTATAAAGTGATCACGTACTGATCCTAGTTGGGTAAGTACACAGACCCGAACAAACGGGGTGGCTAAATTTATTACCAGAAGTGGGATTACACAGCCCACACTGTTGCCCACGCATTGAAGAAAAGATAGTGAAGTGGGCTTAGAAAAGCTGGTGGGAAAGCTTTAAGCTTGCTACCTTGTTTTAAAACGATTTTCTTTGCAGAACTAGCTTAGCTAGTTATTTTTAATGACAAAAATTTAATCATTTAGCAGCAGTTTCGTTCTAAACGCATTCATAATCGCAAACGTGTGTGTACTTTGAAAGCTCGACTGCGTCTTCCGACTCAACCAATACGATTCGATGTTGTTTTTTAGAGTAAAATATTTCCTAATTGGATACTAACAATAATTTGACATGGCATAATATTATCAATAATTATTCTTCTTTTATGTTGTTTTTTGTTGTAGGTAATTTTGTCTTTACTGTTTTGTTTATTATTTTTCGGACTATGATTGTATTATGTTATTTAGATTCCATTTTGACATTTCGCAACATTTTATAAGTACAACGTGCATGATGTGCATGAACTTTCTGTAGGTAATTATTTTTAATTTATAATTCTGATCACTCCCATACTCAGCAGCGAGCCATCGTTCGTTTGTTTGCGGTGCCCTAACAGGGTTTATGTGCCAAACCGACAATAATCAAAATAATCATGTGTTCTGTGAATGAGAGCAAAAAAAATAAAAAAATAATAAAAATATATTTAAAACAAAAGTATTTTGCCAAGAACAAAAATAAAAATTATTAATTAAGTTAAAACTTTTACACGTCATGATAAAGGGGAATCACCTATGCTGATGACCCAGCTAGACATAGCAGTAATGAAAGTTAAAAATGATATTTTCGTCGTAATAAAAACAAAATTAGAATTTAATGAGCTGGCAGTATTTGTGAAACCAGTTGCATGCAAGATTAGTTTACACCTAGCAACAAAAAACGTTATAATAAATAGACTATGTTATGTAATCGAAGAATAGTGATAATGTACCACAGAGCACTAAGACTGCTAGAGACGGCATTGTCAAAACTTATGACTAGTTTACACAGTGCGAGCTAGCGTGCAAGTGAGCCTGCCGAGTAGCTGCTGTGCAGTAACTCGCACCATTTGGACGCCTTACGAGTTACTGCCAGCTATCCAGCTCGCATCTGAGTGACTTAATATTTTTTTTTGTTTTCACTCGCATGTTTCGGACGCGTTCGGCAGCAGCTCGCCTGTGTCAGCCAGGTACAACCTCGCAAGAAACTAGGCAGCTACTATCATCATGAATACAGGTAAGGCGAGTCGAGCTACGTGCATACGAGCAGGCAATCCGAGTAGCTGTCTACTGTCTAGTCAGCAGCTCGTACTGTGTTGAAAGCTTAGTATAGGATATCTGACTGTTTGACTGAGTCTATCAATAATAATAAAAATACCTAGAGAAAAGACAAGACGCATTAAAAATGTTTAAATATCTTGATAAATTACGGATTTGCGAGCACTTTTGCGTAAAGGATAGAAGAATAACTTAAAACGCGTGTAATTTCTCTATTTTTCCGCTCTAATTTTTATTTATTTTCTCTCAAATCGTATTATTTTATTAACATCTACCAAACACCTTATTCTGACTATGTCAGATAGGGCGGCCATGATTATTGTTAGCATTTAGTTGCTGCCGACGCAGCGTTCCGTGGTCTATGGATTACAATATAAAGAAACAAAAGAGTCTAGTGTTTTTCCAGCCAGTCTGTCTGTATAGGTCAGGTGGGTATTAGAAACAACAAACGCAGACGCTAGAGTCTAGATAATTGACGTTAGTTTTTTATTTTTATTTTTTGAGCGATATGATTACATGACATAGCTATCTTAACAAATACCTACTTATAATAAAGAGTGATTTTATATTTTTATCACGGAACATTACTAATAGAACCCGCCATTTAATTTTTTACTTCTTCCAGGCAAAGGTAATCAATTTTGAGGCCCAAAAAGGTTTTAGTACTTTTCAGAGAAAAAATACTTTTGATATTGAGCACTTTCTTTTTGCGACTAAATAAGATATTTCCTTTGTCTTATAATTGAATAAAAATAGGATGGAAATAAAAGGAGGTCTAGCTGTGAGCTCGATCGCTTACTTAGTGCCGAGTCATTGAGCTGGCAAGTAGAAACATGCTTCCCACATAGCAGTGTAGCAATGCTTTGATACCAGGGATGTTACAGAGGTGGTCATATCGGAGCAGAAGTTTTTAAATTTGGTTTGCCGGTTTCGGAACCGTAGTCGGAGCGGTGTCGGAGGTGCAAAGGAGACATGTGTTAAGGGCAGGCCTAATAAAGTAAAATAATACATTAAAATTATTCAGTCAGCCTCTTTCATTTCAGTTAAAATGATTACCTAAACCTACATAACATCGGCGTTAAAAATAACAAAAATCGTGTTTTAAATAAATCAAAAGTAGCGAATTATGCTACATCGTCCGATTAAAAATTGTCGGAGCCGAAGTCGGAACCGGTGGTGTGATTTCTATCGGAACCGGAGACCGGAGAGTAACTGCATAACAACCCTATTTGATGCCTCTGCATTGAAGCGTACTCTGTAGTCTAGTTTGTCTGTAAGCGGATTTTAGTAGAAATAGTTTGTTGTAGCATTGCAGCTATTCAATTAAGGTTAAATTTAGTCTTTGAAAGTCCACGGAGTATGGATTTGTGCCCGGTTGGCGGAAATTGGCTCGCTCTTTATTACATGAAACTTAAACATAACTGGCGAAATGTACTATACTTAGGTTCTGCCCTTCAAGGGAAAGTAACATAAAAAGCAAAAACATTTTTTTTTATAAAGAATATAAATCTTTCCCCAATAGAAAAGTCGCAGGCCAACAGATAAACAAAGCCGGAATGATTATATTTATAAAGAACATTTCTAAATGAAAAAAATTGTAATAGGTAAGTAAAGTAGGTAGGTACCTAAGTAAAAAACCCGGTTCTGCACCGTTTTTCGAAGCCACGATATTCTTGATCGATGACATTTGCTTAGGAATTGTGTGCAAAAAAAAAAAAACAAAACTCAATCAACTTGATCTTTGTTTTTCTTTTTGCTTTCAAAAATAGAATTTTGTATTTTTCCATTCCATCGACTGTATTTAAGAATGTAATAAATGTCGCACAAATGTGGATGGTTCTACGAGTAGGCGAGGAAAATAGAGACGATGTAAAGCCTGTGTGAAAGGTGGATACCTGCTGAGATAACGATTTAGTCAGAACTACAGTCAACAAAGCTTTTTGGTGTACAGGCAAAAATATTAATTTTTCCACTGCACTGCCAGTATTTATTTGTAATGTGTGCATTATAACTTTGTAAGCTTATGCCATACTTACAAGTGTGGTGTACAATAATTATCTACTGCACACTCAAAAGATTGTTTAAAAGTAGTTGAAAGTTGTTGCCTGCATACCAAATAGTTTTGTTGACTGTACCTAAATTACTTTTAGATAAGCACATATATCACAGTTTGATTTTTCTCAACTTTTTATTTAAAGTACCTACCTAAGTGGTTACGATTTTAATTGTTTACAGGGTCAACGACCGCCAGTGATAAGTTACTTTAAATTATGAGTTTAGATTGAAAAAATAGATATAGGTAACCACTATTAGAAACTCACATTTTCGGAGTTTCGCTAAAATAATTTTATGTTACCATATTTTGGTTACTAGAACCGCCTAACTAGATTGAAGATATCTACACTACATACCTAACCTACAATCCTACTACTATTATAAACGCGAAAGTTTGTAAGGATGGATGGATGGATGTTTGTTACTCTTTCATATCAGAACGGCTGAACAGATCTCGATGAAATTTGGCACAGAGGTAGATTATAGTCTGGAATAACACATAGGATACCTTTCATCCCGGGAATATGTTCCCTTGGGATAATTTTCGACATAAACGGGCGGTAGCTTGTATCTAATAAAATACAAATTCATAAGCAATTCCCAAATTCCTCAAGCACAGAACTATTACACAATACTATATTAACTAACTAGTTGGGTTAGCCACCAAACCAGTTTATTTTAATCTATTCTACTTGTAAAGTAACGAACATTCGGTTGGATACAGCTTCAAATATTTGTTGTAGGCCTGTGACCTTATATCTAACGTGTTTTGGACAAGGCCTTCTTTGATAAACCTGTTTGTTTAACTACGAGTGAGTCTTTGGTTTCTCAATCGTTTTGTATTATTTTAGCCTGTTGATAAGTTTAAATACTTTAAAAATATCGCTTTTGAAGGGGTGTGGAAAATAATAAGTACAGTTTGATTTGAATAAGTATTGTATCTACACCTATTTAGGTACTGTAGTGGTAAGGTAATATCTAAGCAAGAATCACCTGCCTAGCCTTTTCCCAATTATATTGGGGTCGGTTTTCAGTCAAACCGGATTCCGCTGAATACCAGTATTTTACGTGGAGCGGCTACCTACCAGACCTCCACAACCCATTAACAGGGTAACAAGGTACTCCTTGGTAAGACTGGTGTTAGATTTTCTGGCTTCTCACTATACGTAACGACTGCCAAAGATCTACTAATAACAGCCGGGACCTACAGCTTAACGTGCTTTCCGAGGCACGGAAGAGTCTCGGTATGTTAAGATGGTCACCCATCCACAGTCCAACCTCGGCAAGCGTTGCTTAACCTTGACGATCGACCCGTGCGGCTGTTTTTATTAAATAATTAATTTCTAAGCAAGAATAATATATTATATTTTAGCTAATTGTGTCCCACTGCAGGGCAAAGGCCTCCCTTTCTTCCTTCCATTCCTCCTGGCTTTGCGCAAGTGTTGACCAATCCTGCTGATAGGCGTCAAGCTCGTCCCGCCATCTTCGCCTGGGTCTCCCGCGATGTCGTCGGGCATTTTCTGAGACCCACATTGTGATTGCTTTAGCCTATGAACCGTTCGACATACGGCAGACGTGGCCGGCCCAGTCCCACTTTAGTTTGGCTGCTTTTTGTGTGACGTCAGCGATTTTTGTTTTGTAACGCAGCACTGTGTTCCTAACGCGGTCCGTTAATCGGACTCCCAGAATGCTGCGCTCCATTGCTCACTGGCAAATCTCACGCTTGAACCTCCGCTGAACTTTCAAAGACCAGGTTTGAGTATCGTATGTAAGGATAGGGAGAATAATAATTACTTCAATACTACAATAACATTGAATAATTTAATTTACAAATTGCAAACAACTACCTTTAGAAAATAGTTTTTTTTGTTTTTATTTGTTTTTTTAGAAAAAATTACCGTCGTTTAGGGAAATTATTTTTCAATTGTTTTTTTTTTGAGCACGGCTGCGCAAGCATTATCAATAATTTTTTTTTTTCCTAATACCTATTGGATGTCGCATCGTTGTAGCACTGTTGGCATAAATAAATACCTAATAACACAGTGAAACTACTGTGAATCGATAAAACAAAGCAAACAAGAAAGTTGCTTTATGATAATGAAACAAAATACATGTTTGTTATAAGATTTAATGATATAATGAAGGTAATTAAAGAAAATGTGTCAAGAGCGTGTCGTCTTGTCAACAAGTAAACTAATCAATGTCATTTGTCCAAATGAGTCCCTTTATTAAAATACATAGTCAATTATGCGATTGTTTAGTAATTTTTTTATGAAATTGGGATACAAGTTAATGAAGTTGTTAATTATTTTCAAAAAACAAGTAAAAGGATTTTAGTTGATTTATTTGTAAAAAACTTATTGATGTGTTACATCTTTCCTCTCGCTTTCCTGCAATCTGTGAGTGATTTCGTGAAATGGGACGGAAGTATGTAACAGGAAGCCGAGGAAGTGCGTGCTATTTGATTTGACCGATGAGCGCGCGCAGTATAGTAGGCTGTTGGTATTTTTAGTGTTAATGCTGCTTTTTACCAAGGTGAGACAAGATGTTACACATCCTATGCGACTACTGTAAACTAATTCGTTTTTTTATATACCGGATGCCATCATTACAGCGACTTTTAAGGTTTTTTATATTGTGTTTATTCCGGTTCTCAAAATTTTTCTGTGATATTCCTTCTGGTACCTACTCTTTAATTCGCAAAAAAGGCGAGTAGGTAGTACAGACCGAAAAAGAATAGTTATTTATTCTTACTAAAATTAGCATACAAGTAACTCCATCACGGACGTGTAGTATGGTATTTAAAAAAAAAATGGCGGCAATTTTTTTACAAGACATTTTCCATAAACAATTTTATCAATGTTTAGGTACTAATAGCGGCTCCCCAACAACGCCATTTCGAGATCAGAATATGTGATATTTATTTTGTAAATAGGTTTACCTAAATAACACTTTTAATTATCAATCTTTTTTGGTTAGTTTTAACAATGAGGTCTAGATGAGAAGATTTTAGAAGCACTGTAGTGCAAGCTCATCTTTCAACGTCAGTCCCATCAAAATCAGTTCAAAAACTTATCTACCAATATTTTATAAACAAAATTATCCTTATTAATAATATCAGTATAGATTGTCTGACCTACTACTATAGGTCTCGATATTAAAATTAGATAAATTATATGACAGGAAACTTTTATCAAGACGTAAATTTAGAATAACACAGATATGAAACAGATCTCTCATGTGATAGCGTATCGTTCATGTTAATTTTATATGATAACATTTTAAAATTAATAAGATGTTTTGATACGGATAGGTCAACTTTTTGTATTGCTGATCAAAGTCAGTAAGACAAATAGTATTAGATGTTTGGGTAGATAAGTCGACATAAAGTAAAAAATAAGTGTTAATAGCAAAGTCAAACAATATCCTAAGACTCTGTCAGCCTTAATTATAAAAAATCTACCCATACGATTAGTTTAAATACCTAATGATTTGCAAAAATTTTTACCAATCAACTTTGGGTTCTTAATTCAAATTTTCTATAGAGGGTTTGAATTAAGAATCGGCTAATCAGTATTTAAAGTAATATATATGGTTGGATTTTCTTTATAAAAACGCGTGTGTGTTTGTTTTAAATCAAATATGCCTCAACGCCTAAACGGATTTGGTTGAAACTTCGTACACGGGCAGACCTTGATGCAGATTAGGAGGTAGGATAGGCTATTTATTCCCGTTTTCTGAGGTTTTTATCGGTCGCTTATCTGTCCGTTAACGCCATTTGTCATTACGCCATTGGTTGGTTAGTGGTTAACGGACAGATAAACGAACGATAAAGTACCTCAGAAACCGGGCATTTGTCTTTTAGTCCTGGTAAATGTTTCCTAGGCATAATTTCGACGAGTGAAAACACTTTACAGGCGGGCGAAGCTGTGGGTAGGAGCTTGTATAAAGACTTCATTTTGCCCGACTCTCCCGGAAAGAGTAAATAGATCGTCTTAAACTTTATAATAAAAAACTTTTATTTCAGACTAGGTCCATATTTTGTTGGTAATACTTAAAAACTAATGTTAGTATTGACAGCACTACTTTTTTTTTTTCTTAAAGATGGGAAATCTTCAAATGACTTCTTCCGCTCTGGGTGGAGCGGAAGGGTGTGGCAGACTCTTACTGACTAAAACCCATCCGTGTTCCTTCTAAAGCCCTTTGCGTTTCGAAGCCCCGGTGACTCTTTCGAACAAATTCCGCAACCCTGGCAGTGACAGCACTACTACTACACTACGACATGAAGCCGCACCCATCTTTGCAGCACGGGAGACTGCCACCTATCTGCAAACACACTCAGTAAAGTGAATGTTGAATGCCACTAATTGCATCTTTGCTTGAAAAGTGACTTATTTAAAACTTTTTATTCGTTTTTCAATCAATTATTCTTCGATATCGATGGAAGCCAGAGCAATCTCAAGTTAATTAACACATTTCTATGATTTCTTCTCAATTTTATTTCGTTCATTAATTAATCATTATCTATCGAAACGAGGTTGGTTTGTAATGAGATAACTTAATCAAACTGTTGGTAAATAATTTGGGTTCGTTGCTAAGTAGGTTCTCAGTGATAAAAGTCGTTATATTTTTTAACGTTTACTAAATGAGCTAAAATTTGTAGAATAGAATGGAATATAATATCCCCATTGTGACACCCTATGTGTCATTATTAGGTATGGTGTGGACCATATCGAATAAACGGTAGCCACCGTTACACGCCCATGCTAACGTCAATCAGTTCCAAAAGTCATGTTTGGTGAATGATTGATGGTGAATGATGCAACTCAATCGACATTACCGTAACACGAACGAACGATATATTATTGGCTGATATATGGGATTCGAAAAAGGACAAGGACCCATTATTCCATAAACATAAAAAACAGGCCCATTCACTTAAAAGTCGAGACTAATCAAATATCCAGATTTTTGTCAATCAATTTCATGCAACCACAGTCACTGCATTAGACGATAGGTTATCCGTCAATCACAGCCTTGACTGTGGTTAAACTAACAGCAATGCCTACCGTGTAATGGGCGCCTTCAGCTAAATTGTGTAATGGGTACCTATAGTGTAAGTTATTTTTGATACAATAAGATTCAAACGGAATGAGAAAGTACTCCCTTTATTTTTCTTTTTAATCGACATCGAAATGAATAGCGTGATAGCATCTTCCACAAGGCAGGAAAATACGCCTACAAAAGACAGAGAAAAGTAAAACCAATACTCTATTATCTATTACCTTATATGCAACTACCAACTACCATAACATGAGAAAACTATTCAACATTTTTATGCCTTCTTGCAATATTGTTCGTTCGATTCTTTATAAGTAGAAGCCTGCCATTGTCCGCCTGTATTGCAGGCATTTCAAATATTTAACAGTTGTACTTGCACAATGGCGCTCATTTTTGCAATACTGGCTTTGCGGGTAGTTATACATTTACTAAACGAGCAAGTTACGCGTGTGCGATGTTTCCGTAGAGCTTTCATTGATTAAAATAAAATGTTTTTGTTTTATTTCAGTTCAGAGGGGAATTCTAGTATTTTTAAGGAACATTCACATCGCGAAGTCTTCAGATTATTCGTTTACAGTATAAAAATAATTTCCGACTATGGGTGATGACAATTTATTGTTTACCCATTGGTTGAATTGATCCCTATTAGGTAGGTAAAGGAAGTTACAAAAAAAAAAAAATTACCCATGATATCCGGATAGCGCGCCAGAAAGTCTGTTTTGGCCCTTATAAGTTCCAGCCGTATCTGATTCTCCAAGGGCGCCTCCAAAGCGGAGAACACTAGCGCCCCCGACGCCAAGTAGACCACGTAGAAGATGACGTAGATCAACAGCAGACAAGTGAACCTCGCGTTACCAAACAATCTAGTCGTTGCTATCAAAGGTTGAAAAGGGGGATGTTCTTCTTCATACAATATTTCTCTTTCAACGACCATTTTCTTGTGGTAAGGAAACAACTGGCTGTGAACTGTCATGTCATCATCACTCCTAGAACTCATGCTCCCATAAGAATGAATCCGCTTATACTTATTTCCACCATTTCCGCCGATACTAATATGCTTCTCCATTTTGAAAAGTTAATGTCAATCAATTTTTACGCGCGAAACCAATAAAAGTTTTTCTTTTTAATTCATCAAAAATCCATGATCATTTTTCAAAACACTTTCCAAATTCGAAATAATACCAAAAACAAAACACCGGCACGTTTTTAATCTAGATACGGCTTGTTGGTAGTCCACACAGTTCCAGAACACAAACCTAAAATCCCGGAACGCACGGGATTATGGTCAACTGTACTTGAAAAACCTCTTCGGATGATTAGGTTCAACAAAAAGCGCGAATATTTCCGTCTTTTTAGTATCCCGGCGACAATTTTCAAGTTTAAATATCACCATTTTGATGCATTTTAGAAGCACTTGGGTTGGGTTTAAATATGGCGGAAGCCGTACGAATGTATCGTGGGTGTACGGTGTGCGTAGCGACTAGCGATCGCGACAGTGACCGGAGGAAACTGAGACTGAGCGCAAGAGTGGCCGCTCGATAAATTAAAGTAGTGCTCCCATTGGGTGCGTTGCCGCGTCTTGTTTGTTAAGTACCCAAGATAATATGATTGTGATAATCACGGTGTACCAACAAACCGTTGTAATAGTGTTTTATGTCGTTTAACGATGTAACGGTTACAGTTTATTACAGCAAATGGTTAATGTAAAATACTTTAATACTTACTTTCGTGGGCAAAACATGTATGAATAATGTTTTCAGGATAAATACAAGACATATTATTAAAGTTTTAGGACGTAATGGTGGTTTTAGACTCTGATGAGTTAAAAAATGATTACTTATTTGATTTTTGATGTTTATGCATCTGTTTTAGCGATAAGGCCGTCAATTTGTATCATTATTGTGTAATGTTTTCTTCTTTTGAAGAAAACATTTATTCGTTTTCTGTAACTTATCTGGTGTAGATAAATTAATAGTAGGTATTATTTTCTATAATACTTATTATCATTCTTTTAGTCTTACGAAATCATTATTACCTCATTATTCTTAATATCAGGTAAGTATCCTCATATTTTAAGAGGCACGACCCACAAAGAAATGTTTGGTTTCGTTGGAGAGACTTCACTTCAACTGAGTACATACTTACCGGCTTCAAGTCTCAGCTGAGGAGCAAGAAAGTAACTTTCTTGAAGTCGGTAAGGAAGATAAATATAGAAGCATAACTAGCATCTTCAGAATATCTTGAAGTCGCTCAAGTTTTTGTTGGTTTTCATAATTTTAAGATACCTAGCTTATTTGAAGAAGTGTTACTATGCTCTCGATTTAATTGGGTAAAGTAAAATCAGCTTTGAATAATCTACATTGGCCCGGTAAAAAGTTTGACAAGATCTTTACAAATACACCTATGAATAATGTGGAAAGACATTTCCAAAAAATGTATAATAATAATAAAACTGAAGAGTTTGTTAGTTATCTAATTACATTTTATAGGCTGGCTGGTCGACTATTACTCGTTAACTTGTAAAGCCAGTACCACTTTGTCGGCTTTATTAATATGTATACCCATACCAAATTCCAACTTTTTAGTGCTAAGCGTCTTTAAGTTAAGCCGCGGACAGACACACAGACGGACGGACATGGCGAAAATATAAGGGTTCCTTGTTGACTACGGAACCCTAAAAACCTACTGTCCATCCTACCAAAAAGTCTACCA
Organism: Mamestra configurata; assembly: GCA_002192655.3. Taxonomy (NCBI): domain Eukaryota; kingdom Metazoa; phylum Arthropoda; class Insecta; order Lepidoptera; family Noctuidae; genus Mamestra; species Mamestra configurata. The sequence continues at coordinate 120,299 of NDFZ01004968.1, read as the reverse complement.
TCCACACCCATGTCCTCCTTACGAACTGAAGTAGGTACGTCAAGTGAAATCCTGATGGATGGTAGCCCTAGGACTAAGCAGTCACGCGCTCACCCCCCTCCCCCCACGAGTCACGACACTTGATACGGAGGAGTTCATATACCTTGGTAAGCATGTACTTAGTTATATGGACACTTGTGACTATTTCCTATCTTTAAGTTATTGTTGGTTTTCCTGTTGATAATAATGTTGGTATTAGATGTCGGTCTGGGTATCGTGTTAACTGGGGGGCTACTCTCTAAGCCCTTAGTCCGTAGTTTCGGGCTTAGTTGCGGGCGTTTTCTACTCCGTATCACTAAACCACTAAGAATGAATGACAACACGATTTGACAGTTACTGTCATTCATTCTTAGTCCGGGTTCGGAACGAATCGTAAGTTCGTAGGTGATACTGAGTAGAATACGCCCGCAACTAAGCCCGAAACTACGGACTTCGGGTTTAGAGAGTAGCCCCCTGGGTTGAGTACCTTTGTTTAACAGAAGCGACTGCCAATCTGACCTCCATCCAGGTTGCTGATTGGAAGCTGACCACGTCATATTTGGGTATTGGCTAGGCAGAATGAAGCTTTTGTCCGTGGATTTGCTCTCGTGTATTATCCCACATGAACCGTAGCTTTATCCGGGATAAAAAGTTTAGTAGCATATGGGAATTGCACTCAAAAATGGGTGTAGCTTTGTGTCAGAGTAGTGGGACTAATCAATAGGAACCTACTTTTACAAACTAACAGCCTTATTCATAAAAACGTTATAACCATTTCATAGCTAAAATACTGATAACCAGATTCTTTATTCAAAATTTCCTTTGGAGAATTTGAATTTAGAATCTCTTAAACAGTATTTTAACAAAGTAATGTTTAAAAAGTTTTGATGAATATGGAGGTTATAGTTTAACCTTTTTATTATTTTATTAATTTTGATGATAAAACATTAATTTTTCGGTTTAAATCGCCAGTCGTACTGTTCTTTCTTTCTAATGTCTACTGTCACTATTGTCAGCAATCACAACAAAATTGAGCTTCATTAGATCTAGGAACTGGTTTACATTGACATTTAAAATTGTAATGCTCTCATCAGGTGGGCGATGACCTGAAGACACAGCTGCAGCACTGATACACATCCGGAAGGCAGAAAACCAGATCTTGAGGCGCTACTGGCTAGAATATTCCTAAAGTCTGCATTGCAGTCTGCTGCAAAATATTGTGCTGCACTTTTTTTACGAGTACTAGCGCACCTAGTTGGTGTACAACCTGTATTGTGAAGGGGGATGTTCCTAAATAAAATAAATAGATTTGCTTGCTCAGTTACTGGATTTTGGAGGTCAGGCTGGCACACTGTCAAAAAGATACTGCTGCTGCTTCTCTATATTTTTCTTTTAAGTGACTTCAAAAAAAGGAGGAGGTTCTCAATTCGGTTGTTGTTTTCTTTTTTTATATTTGTTACCTCATATCTCCGTCATTTAAGAACCGATTTGAAAATATTTTTTTCATGTGAAAGGATATGCGTTCCGATTGGTCCCATAGAAACTTCATCAAATCGGTTGAGTTGTTTGGTTTTTTTGAACATATTTCATCCAATGCGTGTTTTGCTTTTTTGTGACTTTTCAGTGGTTTTGTTGGGTGTGGTTGTAAATTTGTAAAAAAGATTTTTCTTTCTATAGGTACTCATAGTTACTTGCATCCGGTTGGACTGGAAGCAGACCCCTAAATAGTTGGGTAAAATACTAGGCTTAGCACCCCAAATATGTAACTCATAAAATCGCATATTCTTTCGCAATTGGTGGGATTACAAGATCCTTTTGAAGCGGAATTTGTTCGAAAGAGTCACCGCGGCCCTGGAACGCAAAGGGCTTTAGAAGAAACACGGATGGGTTTTAGTCAATAAGAGTCTGACACGTCCTTCCGTTCCACCCAGAGCGGAAGAAGTCATTTGATTATTATATATCATATTTATTAGTTTATTATTTTAGCATATATATGTATTTTATTAGTATTATATATTATCTGTATATTCTTTCCGAAATGTTAAAATTCAATTTTGTATCTTAATTTTATTTATTGTACACCTACCACAGTATAGTCTTAATAACCCAAAGGTAGACTGGTAGAGAATGCCTTGATGCATTAAGTCCGCCCATGTACCACTATTGTACATAAAGTTTAAATAAATAAATAAATTTGATGATGCCCCCTGCTAAAAAAAAAAGGGTATGATTGATCAGCACCCCAAATGCGTATTCTTTCGCAATTGATAGGATTACAATATCCATTGCTTCATGTTTTAAAATTCGCCTGCTTGATAACGTAAATCACGCAATGAATACGGTATACAAATGACACAATGAAAGCATAAGCGATCGATCGCATGAATAGTGTTTTCCGTAATTAGGCTGTGGGGTAAAAAAAAACACTTTCCTCCGATCAATATGGCTCACATCGTGAATTGATGTAGTCACATCGTCGCTTACCATCAGGTGACATAGTGGTCAAACGTTACCTTATCCTATAAAAAAGTCGGTTTTTGCGAATCTGGCGGTCGATTCTATAAACATATCGAAGTGAAGGCTTGGGTGAGCTGTCAATCCATATAATCAAGATGTCACGTGGTCACAAAGCTGAGCTGTCATTCCATCTTGATTTAGGATTGACAGCTCACCTCTTGATCACTTCACCCAAGCCTTCACTTCGACATGTTTACCTAATCGACCGGCTGATTTACCTATTTATTTCAAGTTTACAACAGGAGGTGCTGTCTGATCTATACTGTCCTCAGTGCATCCGTTTAACGTCACGTCCTTATCAGTAAACACTGCCACGACGGTATCACGTATCAGTTGTTATCAGAAGATGCAGGAGGCATGTCAATATGTGCAGTGGTTGCAACGAAGTACATAGTCTGATAAGTTAGCAATCTATCGGTACAATAGAAACAACGCTTGCACTTAAGTTTTATGTATTTGCGTTCTCGTTGGTGTAGGTTAAGAAAATAAAAAAAACTGTATGTCATACAAAAGACAGTTAAAATTCTAGTGCAACCCATAATTTCTTAGGACGTTTCTCATTTTAAGTGTCACTTAAAAATATGTACTTGGATTCAAAATACACGCTTATAAAGTCGATACTTGAGGCGATGTATTGAAATTATAAATTGCAGTAAGTAGTAAGTAAGTTTATATACCCTACATTCCACCATTTCGTTTTATGGAATTATTCCTCAAAAGTATAACAAAGGTCCTCGTCCGTCCAAGGATAAGGTTATTATTCGTATTTTCATCTGGAATTTCTGAGTAGCAACCCGGAGTCTGGACTTGTCCCCGGTTGATAGCAATAGGCTCGCTCCTTATAACATGGGATGGCCAGGGATGGGACACATGTGGGCGTGCTACAGTAATGCTATTCTACAAAAATCTCACCGTGAAATCTTAGGTGAAGTAAACGTAGTCTATACAATCAAGTTGGATTGACAGTTCAGTTCAAGTTCACTTCACGTAAGTTTTCAGGGTGAGATATCTACAGAATAGGTCTAAAATTGTCCATACGATTGCATTTCTTCCCATTGGAAGAAACTTATTTTCTGAGTCTACTCATTATGTCCTGATTATTGCTGCTACACAGACTGCTTTAAAAGCTACGTTTTTGAGAAAATCTTTTCACTCATTCGAGGTCTGTTGTAACAATGCTTTGTTACAACAGACCTTTAAAGAGCACCTAATCTTCACAAAAATCTGCTTAGAAGGTGATTTTTAAAAGTTTTACTAACACTGACACTCGGAGAGATAATTTGGTAGAACCTTAATGCTTGTAAGGGTCTGAAAAGTCAGAATACATCTACGTAAATACTGTTTTAGGTACCTATTCGTCCCTGCTAGGGTTGCGGAATTGTTCTAAAGAGGGCCCTGGAACGCAAATGGCATTTGAAGGAACACGGGTGGGTTTCAGTCAGTAAGAGACTGTCACTCCAGTGCGGGAGGAGTCATTTGATGATTTCCAGCCAAGTGCGAGGCGGACTCTCACACGAAGGATTATAATATAAATATAATCATAAATCGAAACAGAAAACGTTTCGTATATCGGAACCCCTTAAATTTTTATATTTGTTGTTATTAGTGGCAATAAAATACACACTATGAAAATTCGGTTCATGAGATACATCCCGCTGACGGACAGACGGACGGACGGACAGCGCAGGCTTAGTAATAGGGTCCAGTAAAACTTTAGGTACGGAACCCTAAAAAAGATATATAAGCTAGGTATTCGTATTACATATTTATTTCTTCTGAATTATCATATTATGTGCATCGGTAGATAATTCAATGCACGCACGTGCAGTTACTTTAATACATTAATTAGTATTGCTAATAGATGTAGGTCAAAATGTTCTATATCTCCCTGTACTTTGGTACATCCATTAAACTAGATAGCATATCAAAAAGTCAAGAAATGATCCCAATAGATTGCATTATGCTCTCATTTAAATATGCTTATGGCCTGAACTTTGCAATGAATGTACGGGAAATTTTTTCTTTTATTACCTTTTCTATTTAGATGGAGTCGTGGCTAAATAATCAGGGTTCGGACTAGTTTCAACGGCATCCTGAGGGCATTCGCGCAGAGGTTCGATTGTCAGTACCTGAACCATTGCTGTATGGTTCACTTACTGAGCAATCGAAACCAGTAATATGTATATTTGGATTTTTACTTGTTTTTATGTATGTGTGTTTTTGTTATTATTTTGTTATGTGTAATTATTATGTGTAATGTGTGTGCTATGATCCATGTTGGTCGAAATAAACGTTTATTATTATTAATAACATTAATAACAAAAGCATAGGTCTCACGGGCAAAGATTATTTACTGTCACAGATCTGACATCATACATTAGCTTTTGTTCTCGCATGTCCCATTTTCCCCGTTCCCGTGTTTTAAGATTTTTAAGAAATTTCCAAATTTGACTCGTAGTTCCAGATATTAGCTAGTTCAAACAAACAAACAAACTCTTTAACTTTATTAAGGATTTTGAAAATTATTTTTGTATAAGATAGCCACATTATATTTAGCCCTGACTGCTAAATCGGAGGTCGTGGGTTCGATTCCCACCCAGGACAAATCTTTGTGTGATGAGCATGATCATTTGTTCTGTGTCTGGGTGTAATTTGTTTAATATGTATGTATTTAGAAATATATAAGTATGTTTATCAGTTGTCTGGTTGCCATAATACAGGCTCTGCCTAGTTTGGGATCGGATGACCGTGTGTGAGTTGTCCCAAGTTATTATTATTATTATTATTCATGAGGAATGTTATAGAAAAAACGGGATATGCACGTACGAAGTCGCTGGCAAAAGCTAGTGATATTATACGCTGAAACGTTCCTTGGACCCGAAACATACGAATACTTCTCAACGGGCCATACACGCATGGAGATATTAAGTAGTATTTCACACTGTCAAGGAGTTCTTCTTACATGTTGTTTTCGTTCTAGAAAAGAAAGTAGCTTGTTATCTTACAAGATGTAATACAAGTCAGCCGAGAGAAATGGGTGTGTCAACCGACACTTTCTTGTAAGAACTCGTCTAGATGAAGCGTTTTGAACGCGAGATGGGGAACGCGCACTCTTATAGAGCGTTTTGAACGCTAGATGGGGACCGCGCACTCTTATAGAGCGTTTTGAACGCTAGATGGGGAACGCGCACTCTTATAGAGCGTTTTGAACGCTAGATGGGGAACGCGCACTCTCATTGAGCGTTTTGAACGCTAGATGGGGAACGCGCACTCTCATTGAGCGTTTTGAACGCTAGATGGGGAACGCGCACTCTCATTGAGCGTTTTGAACGCTAGATGGGGAACGCGCACTCTTATAGAGCGTTTTGAACGCTAGATGGGGAACGCGCACTCTTATAGAGCGTTTTGAACGCTAGATGGGGAACGCGCACTCTTATAGAGCGTTTTGAACGCTAGATGGGGAACGCGCACTCTTATAGAGCGTTTTGAACGCTAGATGGGGAACGCGCACTCTTATAGAGCGTTTTGAACGCTAGATGGGGAACGCGCACTCTTATAGAGCGTTTTGAACGCTAGATGGGGAACGCGCACTCTTATAGAGCGTTTTGAACGCTAGATGGGGAACGCGCACTCTTATAGAGCGTTTTGAACGCTAGATGGGGAACGCGCACTCTTATAGAGCGTTTTGAACGCTAGATGGGGAACGCGCACTCTTATAGAGCGTTTTGAACGCTAGATGGGGAACGCGCACTCTTATAGAGCGTTTTGAACGCTAGATGGGGAACGCGCACTCTTATAGAGCGTTTTGAACGCTAGATGGGGAACGCGCACTCTTATAGAGCGTTTTGAACGCTAGATGGGGAACGCGCACTCTTATAGAGCGTTTTGAACGCTAGATGGGGAACGCGCACTCTTATAGAGCGTTTTGAACGCTAGATGGGGAACGCGCACTCTTATAGAGCGTTTTGAACGCTAGATGGGGAACGCGCACTCTTATAGAGCGTTTTGAACGCTAGATGGGGAACGCGCACTCTTATAGAGCGTTTTGAACGCTAGATGGGGAACGCGCACTCTTATAGAGCGTTTTGAACGCTAGATGGGGAACGCGCACTCTTATAGAGCGTTTTGAACGCTAGATGGGGAACGCGCACTCTTATAGAGCGTTTTGAACGCTAGATGGGGACCGCGCACTCTTATAGAGCGTTTTGAACGCTAGATGGGGAACGCGCACTCTTACCCAAAAAGTTCCCACATAGATATTCTTGTGCTCCATCGTCTGTGGACGCTCCCCGTATCGGATTTTTCGCGGCATACAGTCTACCATCTTGTAGCGAAAATTCATATATTTTTGCATTTAATTTTCTCATAGGTCAACTTAGAGGTTGCCGTCTGACAATTCAAAGTCAAAGTCAAAACGTTTATTTCAATCCAATTAGGCCATTAAAAGGCACTTTTGAACGTCAACATTAAAAATAAAGTGACTGTACTGCTTCTCTGTCTGCTTCACCGGACTTGCCTTTGGCGGCCTTAATATATCTTAAAACCATCAGCCAGGGCTTATTAAAATAAACTTACAAACTAAGCACCCTTTCCCATCGATAAAATAAAGGAATATTAGGGAATTAATTAAGCATGGTAAATGAAATCGTTATTAAATGGTGTGTATGTAATGTGACTGTGTGAATGTATCATTTCTATTATGAGTCAGTGATACTCGAATTAAAATGACTATATTAATTTTTATTAAAAAAAAAAAAATGTCATGTGTCTTAAAGACCCTCTGGGTCTAAAAGAAGCTCGCGTGAAGGCAGTGCGCTGTCTGTCAGTAAATTAGCACCGTTCCCTTTATCTTCGTTTATAAACAAAATCTTCAATGACACCTACAATTCATTATTCGCTAACCATACTTGTTTTCCATTAAAATCTCAGCGGCCCTGTCAAACCTATTTCAAATGTAACTGATTTCTGACCTGAATTCTCACACGCTTGCCAACGTGTGTCGAGTTCTATAGACATCACGTCTAGACGAGACCTTAGATAGTCTGCGAAGTGTTCACATAGAGAATGAACTGAACTTTCCAATCCAAGAAAGAAGTGGGTGTTGGTAGCAAAGTGTGAGAGAGATAAAGCAATCGTGTAGCCAGATGATACCCATCTTTTTTCAGGATTCTGATTAGGCGTCGTTTCAGGCGGATTAATTCTGCATACATGCGTAGACATCTTCAGTCTATCTATTTTAATGGTATTTTAAAAAGTCGATGTCTACCTGTTTATTTCTCCACTTACTCTTGCTAAACGAAGCAACGGTTTTAAAAAAATATTCACTCATAGAAGAGCGATAGAAAAGAAAGGTTTGTGTGTACAATTTGAACCCATGCGAAACCATGTTTGATATTCTTTGCCAGCGGGTCGCTAGTAAAGACTATGAAAATAGACAGTCATTAGCCGCATACTCGTTTTGTCTCTTTCTACATGGTAGTCCATTTTGTGAGAAAGAAAAAAAGAAAGAAAGTCAGTTTATTCTGCCGGAAAAAACGCACAGAAACACTAAAAACTAAAAAACTTATCAACTACAATCGATCAGTAACGAGTGAGGGTATCGATCAGTCCATTTTGCTAGTCCATGTGCGTGCTAGACGCCACATTTAGTCAAAACGTTAGAATGTAAAACAAATGTACTCAGACGTAGATATAAATTACATCATTGTTTATTAACTTTAGCCCTACACGTTTTGTTGCGCGTGGATTTTGACGCAAGTTAGAGACAGCGGTAATTTATGTATATCTTGGGAAAAATGGTGTATGATGTAGATAAGGCTAGAACTGCATCTGTGAAACCTATGGCTTAAGACCTATTGGACTCAATAGGGCGTATGTTTACTAATCACTTTCCGATTATTATCAGAAATCAATCATGTGAGACAAGGTCAAATGAAAAGTGTAACGTTTACAGATGATAACGTACCTATTCATACTAGGTACCTATTTAAAATTTGTGAAAATTAACCTCACCAACATTAAAGTACGAAGCAACTTCATTTCATTCACGGTAACAGAAGAATCAAGTTGGTCTTCAATTCTTAATTAAATTAAATAGAACAAGGTATTTTCACCCGTCGATGTGGTCAATCGCAGAATATGTACATCAGATGTGCTGTTCTATTATTATGCTTTAAAGTCACCCTCAGTAGACTCATGGTTTACACATAGGGATTAAAACTTATAGAATGTTTTTAGAAGTTATTTTGGTGCTTGAACTTACCTGTGACACAGGGATGGTCTTGAAGGAACTGTGCCTTCAGCTGGTCGAGCTTCTCGCCGATGCTCTCCTCCAACGGGCCTTCGATGGCTTGGAACACTGATGCTCCTGTTGGAAACAATAGGAAAGTGTTAATTAATTAAAATATATAAATTAGTCATCTTCATACCGGATATCGATCATACCTAATGGCCAACCTAAATGGAGCCGCATAAGTACGCAGAAGAGGAGTACGCAGAAGACAGGTGCACAAGTGTGTGCGTAAACATAGGTCTCTGTTCCTTTACTTTTATAGTCCGATGGTACTGTAGCGGCATCAATGCCACCACATGAAAAACTAAGAAACGAAATTTGTACGGCAACAAAAAGAACCGCAACGCCATCTATCCTGTCAGCGACGAACTACCAATGAAATCCTGTATCGCGCAAGCAAAGTTCTCCGTGCGATTTGAACAATACAACGGTCCGAATATCAAATATCGGGCAGTTGCCAATCAGACACAACAACCGTCTGGTAGGAGGATCCTCCCATTTCAGTGGAGGTGTGCGGGACTTTACTCTCTGCACCGCATACGTCTATACTGGTTACCCTCGACAGTGAACGTCAGAGCAGCCTCCGTGCAACTACTTCACCGTGACGTCATCATCATCATTCCTCATGCTGACCTTAAACATCCCACACGACTGATTAGAGATAGCAAGAATTCTACCATTCTCTCGGTCTATCATTGTATCACGGCAGGTAAAGGAAACAGTGACAAATTATTACGTAGTTTAAAATTTGTTTCTTTCTTTCCTTTTCTTTTAAATCTCACGACACTTCATATTGCGTAGTTGCATCTAATATTACGACGTGCCTGCTAGGTAAAACGGTTTATTCCAAATACCATTGTCATTTTTACTAGAGTCAATTTTCGCCCGTCTATCCATTCTTTTGACATTTCCTAACGTGGCCCTCGTCACCCACAGGGATAGTGGGGTGACTTTGACATTTGGCGGGAATCATATAGACCATTCAGAAAATAAATGAATATTTTACGAGTCTGCCATTAAAATAATGAGTATAATATGACGACTTGTCTAAACTAGATCGGTCATATATTCAATGAAATGGAAACTACCTATATTTTGTACTAGTTTTGTCACCGGTTTCGCCCCCGTGAAAGCCGAACATTACAATTAGTACTAAAAAAAAAAAAGAAAAAAAACTAAATCCCCAAAACAAAAGATCCCAATTCCCAAATCTATTTGGTCGTTGAGGCAAGATTTACTGATACAGACAATTTAATATTTGTATGGTTGATTTTCAAATTACTGTCTCCATAATGAAAGTAGCATAACCAATATGATACCATAGCTTATTGGATCGTTCTCTTAATGACTTTTTCGTGTCCATATGAAAGAATTTGCTATTATAATTTTCACAGGCGCCAAGAAGACAATCTCTTTAAGCTGTCAATATATCATTGTAATATGGAATAAATAAATAATATTGGACTCAATAAAACGTGATAAAGTTCGTAGACGTATTAGTAAGGTTGTGACAGGGTAACAAGAAAAGTTTTCGACCTATTCGTAATAGTTTCGGACCTCATCTATTATTTCTATTTTGGTTTGACGGAGGGCAGCAAGTAAATAAGTAAATAGTTATGGACAGAGGACTGTCCGAAAAATCTGCTTATGCACGTTTACCATACAAGAAACATGACATCGCCGACCGCATGGCGAGGTATATTTGGTGTAGACAGACCAATTCGTGACGTCAAAAAATTTACGGTACGCCCTGACCTTACTAGGTATATCACTTGCATGTATTACAGTGCTATTTTGTATGTCAAACAGCTGTCAACGGTGAACTAAAATGAACCCTAAAGACCGTAGATTATCGTTTATTTTAGTTCGCTGAGGAACCAAACTCAAAATTCTTATGTTGGTTAATCGGCTTATGAACTAAAGAATGAAAGTAGGTTCCTACTATTGGATAGTTTCTTGATTCCTTCATTCATTTTTAATCTCGCCCAGCCAGGTGCGAGAATATTCTATGCTGCCAAGTTAATTCACTCGAAGTTAAAGCCTGGAACTTCAGCTCTGGCTTTGGCCTGTAGAAACTTTTCCTGATAGGAATAGAAGAGGATCCCAAGTAAGATCAACCTTCACTCACCTGCTTACCGGATGAAAATTATTATATTTTATTTGATAAAATATAATTTTCATCCGGTAAGCAGGTGAGTGAAGGTTGATCTTACTCGGGATCTTAGACTAGTACTTATTTTCAAAATCTTATTAAAATGTATTTGGAACGTTTATAATGTTCTTAATATTTTCGAATATCTTTCAAATAAAATAATCATAATCTGACAGCGACGCGTTCGAATTTCGAATCTGTGTGCGAAAGATTAACCGTCAGCCAGTCATCGTTCATTAATTTGAGATAAGCAAAATAATCAAACCGCACTCAATCTCGAGCAATCTGCCGAATAAATACGGACTAATACGACTTGACTTTCATTGGCCGACTTGATGCGAAATTATTTTTCTATTTATATTATTATTGAAGTCGACGGCCTGTCATACTTTATTATTGAAAGGACGAATCAAGATAAGATCGGATTTATCGGCCATCTTGGTTGATTCATTATTTGATTATAGAATTCGAATACAATCGAGTTATGGAATGAATAAGCAGGTTCCTACTTAATCAAATATTTTACTCACCTTTTTTAAAAAAAATCAAAAACTAATCCATGGTATATTTTTTTATTTGTAGGTATGGTATAGATGAGTGTATGTTTAAAGATAAATTTCTTTAAAAAAGTTATTTCAAATTTCTTTCACAATATCCACATCCAGTTTATCTAATATTAATAAACGATAACTTATCAAGCTTAGTTTAAATCAAAATCCTTACTTTTCACGTATTTAACGTTACTAGGTACTATGGACTTAGTTTTACCTACATAAAATTTTAATTTTACCCTAAAAGAGGTAATGTCATGGTGCGCTAGTAATACTATGCGGGTGGGTGAGGCGCGGGCGGGGAGTTATTTTGGACACAATGCGCTGTGTACAAATGTGATTGAACACTCACCTCTGGTTTGTTCTGTACTCCAAGATGATATGTTATGGTATCTTTTTGATATGGAAAAATATTTTAGGTCTTCTTGATAAGAAGACCTGCTGAAAGGTATCTAAGATTACACAAAACAAATAAAAAAGTTTTAACAATACCTAGAGATGAAATTTCTCAGACAGTTTTTTCGGGCAAAAAATCTTTGATTATTGTTTTTTCAGAGAATATTCGTATTTACCTATCTACTTTATTGATTCAGTTCTTTCTAGAAAGCATAGCCCGTTTTTTCACAACAGAGTCATGATGGCACGTCATACTAGGGGGGCTAATAGGCCGCAGGCTTGTTTGCTACTCCATGATATAAAAAAAGTACCCTATATTCTGCCCTTGAAGGCAGTTGCAATACTCCACGCACCTGGAAAATATGTGGAATAATTAAAACAGGCGCGATCTCGGTTAAGTGGAGCTGAGAATTTTATTGTAGTATTGGCTACCTCACTCGAAACTTGCCGAAAAGGCCGAATCGATATATTTGTCACCAGATACTCCAAAAACCATTAGAATGTGTAACATCAGCATTCTAATGCAAAACACAAGAAATTAACGACGTAAGACTAGGCAATATGGTCAAAAGACTATAGCCTTCCCTTAAGGGAAAATTAAAAAAAAAGCAGTTGCAATACTAGACATAATCAAAGATTTTTATTCTGATACTGTGCCATTAATAAATTACTGATATTAAAATCAAGATATGAGCTTGCACTGCATATAATTTATGATGTAGGTAGGTAGGCAAAGTTCAGTTGCGTCTCGTGCAGATAAAAATGTTCGTATGTAGGTAATAAAGATTTTATTGCAAACTAGCATTTTTCTCGCGACTTCGCTCCCTTGGTGTATATTAGAAATCGTGCATTTTTCTAATTGCGTAATATATAAACGAACGCAATCGATCGCATAAGATCGATCGTATAGGTAGTTATCTTTTTGTTTACCAACCCATATGGATGTTGCTTATCCGAATTAAAGTTTTTTTTATATGCTTACATTATGTTATTTTAACAGCATTCATTGCGTGTCTTACGTATTCGAGCTGACGAATTTTGAAGCAATGAAGCAATTGATCTGGAATTACTTCGATTACGCGATCAGGGTGCTGGTCTATAATGACCAGTTAACACAGTGCGAGCTGCTGACTATACAGTAGTCAGTTACTTGGATCGTCTACTCGTATGTCAGTAGCTCCGCTCACCTTAGCTGTCTACACGGTGATAGTAGCTGCCTAGTCTCTTGCGAGTTGCAGCACACAAAAAAAAACAGGTCCCGCTCACTATTGCCAGGCTGACACTGGCGAGCTACTGCCGAAAGCGTCCGAACGACGCGACTGATGTCCGAGTTGCTACCATGTGCGGGTAACTGTAGCGGGCAGGCGAGTACAAAAAAAAAGTGTTGAAGTAACTGGGAAGCGAGCTACTATCCAACTCGCACGTGCCAGTAACTCGGAAGATACGTCCAAACGATGCGAGTTACTGCACTTCGGCAGGCTGACTCGCACGATATCTCGCACTGTGTAAATTAGCCATAACGTTTAGCGATAGTGTAGCTCTGTCTTAATGCAAATATTTTAGTAATTGGGTCAGTAGGTGTTAGGTCAGTACCTGTTAATAATATTGGTTTTAATTCAACAAAACATTTAGTGTATCAAAATAAATAAATAAACACGTTGGCAATTCCCCGAAATGGATCAATATTGTAATTATTTGAATTATGTTTTCTGCTAATGGCTTTGTTACGGAATTAATGAAACTATGTATATTTTATGAAACCTACGATAAACACTTAAAAGCCATTAGTGCTGTTGGGCAGATAAACGATCAATACAATAATGGCCAAACGAAAGAGTACTGAAAAATAAAGTAATACATATCTATATAATTTTATAAAAAAAAGGATTGAAGAATTTGTTTGTTTGAACGCGCTAGTCTCTGGAACTACCAGTCGGATTTGGCAAATTCTTTTTGTATATGATAGCCGCATTCATGAGGAAGGTTATACGGGAATGGGAAAAAACGGGATATGCGCATACGAAGTCGCGGGCAAAAGCTAACTCTAAAATATTTGTTTACTCTTCACCCAATTAATCCTTTTCCAACTATATTGGGATCAACTACCAGTATTTTACATTAAGTGACTGATCTGACCGCGATACCCTTTGGCAAGACTGGAGTAAGTTTATAGCACCAAGCTATTGGCTGTCGATAACGACTGTCAAAGACCTACAAATGAGAGCCGGGACCAACAGTTTAACGTATTTTCAGAGGCACGTGGATGGGTGAGGAAAATGGTCACCCACCCATGGACCGACCTCAGCCCGAGTTTCTTAACATTGAAGATCCACACGTGCGGCTGTTAGAATTTAGCCACGATTCGAGCTCCTCAAAGTTGTAGTGTTTGTTTAATTCATGGCTGTGAAATAAGTAGGTATCTATAGGTTATTCAATTATAGTACTTACAGTAGTTTAAATATCACTGATACCCGGTTTCTGAGCTACTTTATCGGTCGTTTATTTGTCCGTTAACCACTGACCAACCAATATTTTATCGGACAGATAAACGACCGTTAAAAACCTCAGAAACCGGGCATGAGAGATTAATTCCGTTAGGTAAATCGTATAATCAAAACAGTACCCCAAAACCGCTTCAAAGAACCTCTCAATTCATTATGCATAATTACTAAACACCGGAGATTTTTTCAAAACAAGACTCCTCAACAAAGAATTTTGAAATCAAAAGGTAATTTACAAAAACAAAAGAAACAATAAAGTCATACAAGTTTGTAAGTCGAAGAGATTTATAACACTCGAAACAAAATTATAATAAAAAAACAACTTGAGTTGGTTCAAGTTATTTTTAAATCAATCTTGTTTGTATTGTGTTCACAAGCAGGCTGAAATTATAATAATAGCTTATGGGCGGCAATGGGGAAGCTGCGTGATATCTATTACCACTTTACCAGTGCGTCCTACTCGTAATGACTTACGGAGCTGAAACGTGGACCCTCACCATAGGCCTGCTGCCCTACTATGACGTGCTAATGCCATCCAATTCCGATGATGTAAGAGGGATAGTGCTATTCGCTATGTATAGCTCCGTCTCTATCTTAGAGCGGAATCATGATCGTTTTAAGACTTCATAGTGTTCACAAATTCAAGGTTGCTCAGCGTGTTATGGAGAGAGCAATGCTCGGGGTGTCTCTGGTGGATAGAATTCACAACGAAGTCGCAAGAGAACTAAAGTCACATTGCGCGTAGAATCAGCATGCTGAAGTGGTAGTGGGCCGGCCATGTCTGTAGACAGACGGCCATGTCTGTCGATGGAGCAGACATGGGTTAGAGTATGGGCAAACGTAGCGAATGGATGTGGACTACTCAAGACCGGGATGGTTGGCGCTCTTTAGGGGAGGCTTACATTCAGCCGTGGACGGCAATTGGCTGAAATGATGATGATGATGATGATGATGAAAAATAGCTTAAAATCATCTCTAACGTAAAAGATAGGCCGTTATGGAGACGAAAGACTAAAATGATAAATACTTTGTGTATCAAACAATATTTTTCAACACACTTGTTCGAAAAAATAAATAAAATTCTAAATATAATAATAACCCTTGTACTAATAACTACATACATATAATGTTATATCTGATACTTTCCCTGTGTGTACATAAATTGTAAAATAAATAAATAAATTATTTGTGATTTAATTTCTCTGTGTGTACATATATGATTAATTATTTCTACCGGGTGTTCCAGAAGTGCGGGGTCACATTTGAGGGTGGTGTTCTTTAGCTGCTATACAGTAAAGAACCAACATCAACAAAAATATATTGACTTTAAAAAAAAAACCTACCTCAAAACGCTGCTCAAAAAGTGATTTTATTGGAACCTGTAAGTGTTTTGTGGTAGGTTTTTTTAAGGTTATTTTTTTTTGTTTGTTGTTGTTTCTTTATTATATAGCAGCTACATAACACCGCCCTTAAATATAAGCACGCACTTCTGGGACACCCTGTTAATGAATTATATTCACTAATCATGATCTTGATTTATAAATGTCACCGGAAAATGGCAAACGCCGTAAGATTGTAAAATATCGTGTGAAATTGTAAACAATTTTTTCTGAATAAGACACGGTCACGGATATATTGGAAACTATTGAATTTGGATGGAAATTATTGTATACAAAACGATTTTTTCATAACATATCGAGAAATTATAATCTAATCAAGATATATTACAATCTTCCGGAGTCTGCAATTTTCCGGTGACATATATTTCTCGAATCTCACGAATTCGAAAAATACACATTTCAAAGTCTATTCTAGCGATGTTACATGCCATGTTATATAAGAAATAATGAAAGTAGGAACAAATGTATAATGTGAGGTTTAATTTACTTAATGTAACTTGGAAATTGGAAGTACTTAAGAAAATGAGGTTGTACAGAATGTGTAGAAATAAATCCAGACGATTTGGAGGATAGACTGATGTTGTAATATGATTAACTTTCAAAGGTTTGAAAACACAAATCTAGCTTCGTAAGTATATGTTGCTGTTCGAAAAAGTCACCGCAGCCCTGGAACGCGAAGGGATTTAGGAGGAACACGGATGAGTTTTAGTCAGTACGAGTCTGACACGCCCTTCCACTCCACCCAGAGCGAAAAATACGTATACGTTGATAAAAAAGTACCTAGGACCTAGACTATATCTATTTCAACTTAAATCTATTAAGCGGCTGAGGCGTGAAAACGGAATAAACAGTAATACTTGAGGTTAAGGATTTATAAAATAAGCATTAGTATGGGTATCAATCAATCGATGGTGCAACTAAACCTTTCATGCCTTTAAACCTTTCGGAGTATTCCCGATAGAGCAACAAGCAAAAATATTGATTGGTGCTCTAATGGGAATAGTTGTGTTGCTCTAAACATTAGTGCTTTTAAAATCGGTGCTCTAACGGGAATACTCCGACCTTTCGTGCATCGGCATACAAGTCCCGGCTGTCGTCGATGGATCTTTGACAGTATTTACGGTAATGGGTAGTCAGCAACCAGAAAGTATAACAACCAGTGTTACGAATTGTGTTACCCAGTAACTAGGTTACCTATGAAAGTAAAACTACTATTTTACTAACATTTCGCATCCAGTTAGACTAAATGAAAAAGGAATCATCATCATCATATCAGTCGAAAAACGTCCACTACGTAGTCTAAGCAGATTGATTCTAGCATTTTGGGATGGTGTGCGAGACCCTGGGCGATTACCCTTTGCGCCACTCCCTTTTTTTTGGATGGGAAATCATCAAATGACTCCTTCCGCTCTGGGCAGACCGGAAGGGAGTGTCAGACTCTTACTGACTAAAACCCATCCGTGTTCCTCCAAATACCCTTTGCGTTCCAGGGCCGTGGTGACTCTTATAAACAATTCCGCAACTTTGCCACCTCCTATGGCCGCAACTGCTGGAAGCCGAACCAAACATAGTAGTGCAGAGGCTGGGCAGACATCAACTTACCCATAGTGAGATAAAGCGCCATAGCTGACGCTAGCACGAAGACGCGCAGCGCCGGAATGCTGCGCGCATCGTTCACACAGCCGGGCACAACCAGCCTCATGGTGACCGCGGATCAGCTGGGGACAAACGTAATTTAATTTTAGTATAATTGCATTTCTTGCTTTAAAGTATGTACATATACAAAAATAAAGTACACTCAGGCGTCAAAGTATTCCTCCGCATCGCTGTCATCCGGAAACGTGCCCAGAAGACTGGCAGCATTGCCACGTTGAATGGCAATGCTAATTCTTTGAGCAAAGAACGAGCCAGCCCCCTGGTCACGCAAAGTGTCTATCAGTCGGCGAGATATGTCCTTGAAAAGAATAATAAAAGTATAGTATGATTCAAACTTAAAGGTCGGAACACTCCGCTAGTCGCTGCGTGGTAGCAAATTGTGGCTTGCTGGCTGCGTAGTGGTGAGTGGCGTACTACACACACAGCCGCACGCTACGCTCTACAGCCGCTTAAAGTTTTATTCGAACTATACAAAAGTTTTCTGCACTTATCCAGTTACTAATGCAAGGAGAATTATGCTGCATCTAAATAGACATAAACTCACTCAAACTGAGAATTTTAATTTTATTGAAAAAATAAAATTAATATTCTCAGTCATTCACTTCTCTCATCGGGTTGCACTCCGGGAGTGCAACCCGATGTGAGAAGTGAAAACTTGAATATTAACGTTGTGCATTTTTGATATTTCGAAATGGTTTGCGATAATTTCGCACGAATTGCCTTAATTATCAGTATTAAAGTACTATCATTTACCAATGTGGTAAAATACAATATTCATTTATTGCGCTATCGTACACAAACATGACAATTTAGTTATATTACATTAAAAATTTAACATTTCAGAACTTTCCCTCCGTCTTGCGAATTGAAATCCTGACGCGAGTTTAACATTTTTTACCTATTCCATAAAGTGCACAACGCCGCTTAAGAAGTTTTCACTTCAAAAATCCTTCAACAAATAAAGTAAACCAAAACTGAAAAACCTAAAGAATACCATTGGAACCTACAATTCATTGCAAAAAACTTGTAACTTAGATATTAGTCTTATTTTAGTCTTATTTGCCTGAAACTAACGAAATAATTGTTGATTGAAACCCAAAACATCTTAGATGTCATCATTAAACTTGTTGATATCAAATGTCATTTTAGAAGTAAAATTATATTTCCGAAAAATCCTATTATTCTTTTTGATTTCAGGTTTTACAGTAAAAAAAAATTACAGTCGATATTGAGTTACTACACCCAGTTCCTAAGGTCTGAAAAAGGATCGTTTTACTGAACAATCATGGCTTTTAAAACGCATAACGTTTGAAAAGATTGTGAAAGTAATTTTACCAGTAAAAGCTTCTAGCAGTAGAAAGGGGACCCGTGCTGATGCTGAGCTATGCAAATCACGCTTTGAATGGAAATTGGGCGAAAATACGGGACTGTTGGTTTTAACAAACACTTTGAATTGGGATTTCTTTTCACAATATCCACTTTGTAAACACCTGTGATAATTGAATGGAAATTGTTTGAAATACATACCCACTAATATAATAAAGCTGAAGAATTTGTTTGGACGCGCTAATCTCTAGAAAAAATATTTAAGTATAAGATAGCCACATTCATGAGGAAGGCTATACGGGAAGGGAAATAAAAAGGGATATGAGCGTACGAAATCGCGGGCAAAAGCAAGTTATAAATATGCGAGAATCGGTTTTTTCCGCGGATTCCCTCGCATATCAGACAGGGAGACCGTGCACTTTCCTGGAAAAAAAAAGCCTACACTAGCTAAAGTCAGTATTTATTTATTGTGACTGCCCTGTTGGTCCAGTGGTTAATGACCCTGACTGCTAAATCGGAGGTCGTGGGTTCGATTCCCACCCAGGACAAATCTTTGTGTGATGAGCATGATCATTTGTTCTGTGTCTGGGTGTAATTTGTCTATAATATGTATGTATTTAGAAATATATAAGTATGTTTATCAGTTGTCTGGTTGCCATAGCACAGGCTCTGCCTAGTTTGGGATCGGATGACCGTGTATGAGTTGTCCCAAGATATTATTATTATTATTATTTAAACTTTATGTATAACTAGCTTCTATGAGCGGCTTTGCCCGCGTGATTATTGTAAACATGGTTTACCCGTGTTCCAAGTTTCAACCAAATCTCCCCAAAACGTGAAAAGGTAACGGACAGACAAAGTTACAATTATAATATAAGTATGGATGAGGATAATGGTACAGACGCCAGCAAATCAAGCTACCCGAAACTGTCAAATTTTTCCAATCAACCTTGAATCTAATGCTTCAGTGATAAAAATTGAAGATCTATTATAGAAATTTGTCAGATTGTTGTAGCTTGATGTACTAGCGTCCTGTACATGGGCGGACTTAATGCAACAAGACGTTACCTTTGGGTTAAAAAAACTACACTGTGGTAGGTGCACAACAAATAAATAAAATTTAAAATAGAAAGTTAATCATATAATAATTAACAATAATCATTTTATTATCAGGCAACTGAGGTCCATATTTATTTATTTAAAAACTAGCTGATGCCCGCGACTTCGTTCGCGTGTATGTTGGAAAATAAAAAGCTGTCGCTAAGATAAGATAAACTATAGTAGGCGCCAGAAAATCGTGGAATAACGGTCATTGACCCACCTACAATTATTGACATTTTTAATTTGAAAAACGGAATTAATGACACAAAGCTGTCCCGAATCATCATCTCTCGTGATCCTTAACATTGTCTAATAATGAAAAACGATTCATATTTAATTGTTCGGGTACCTATGAACAGTTATTAGGGAAAGGTCAATATACTTTATTCCACATTTATCTGGCGCCTACTATAACAGTCAACATCCTGAATTACCTGACCCCTCTTAGAATTAGGAATTTGGAAAAGTGTTATGTATGACACTGACTGTATCGCCTGTTCCGTTTAAAATGCCGACCAGTCCTTGTATTTATTGGAAATGAGAAACTTTTTAATTATAGCGCTTCTCTATAGGTACACGATGTTAGCGACGCAATCACCTCGAGCATATTCAAAAACTGGTCAAGTGCTTGTTTATTTAAAAATGAAAGCACTTCCACAGATTTCTTATTAGTTTAGATGATAAGTTAATCAAAAGTTTAAATAGTCGTTGGTCACGGCTGCCATTTGTAGATCTTTGGCAGTCGTTACGGATAGTCAGAAGCCAGAAAAATCTGACACCAGTCTTGCCAAGGAGCACCGTGTTACCCTGTTAATGGGTTGTATGAGGTCTGGTAGGCTCCTACGAGGCGGCTTGCGCACTGGCCGGATCTCCGCCGTGGGACCTGGAGGCGAAAGTGCTCGCGTCACTACACAGGTGGCGCGAGGACGCGCGGGCGCGCGGCGAGCGACTGACGCAGCGACACATGGAGTTGCGTCGGTCGCAGCTGCGCGAGGTCCTGGTGGCGGAATGGCGGGACAGGCTTTCGAGCCCTACCGCCGGCCTCAACACCATCGAGGCCATCCGGCCAGTGCTCGACCTCTGGCTCGGGAGAAGGCACGGCTCCCTGTCGTTTCGTGCGACGCAGGTCCTCTCGGGGCATGGCTGCTTCGGGAGGTTCTTGTGTCGCATAGGCAGGGAGCCGGACGCTCGATGCCACCACTGCGTCGACTGTCGGGAGGACACGGCACGGCATACGCTTGCAGAGTGTGCAGCTTGGGAGGAGCCGCGCCGTGCCCTCATCTCTGTTGTAGGCGGTGACCTCTCGCTGCCGGCCGTAGTCCATGCTATGGTCGGCGGTGAGGAGTCCTGGGACGCGGTGGTCTCCTTCTGCGAGACAGTTATCGCGCAGAAGGAGGCTGCGGAAAGGGAGAGGGAGATCACAACCGCTCTCCCTGCCCGCAGCAGGCGCATCGGGCGTCGGAGGAGGGCATACGCTGCCCTCTTCCGGCCCCCCTAACTGGGTCCAGGGGCGGCGGACTTGGGGATGTCCGTCGCCCCCCACTCATCCGGACCCGAGGTGGCGGCGCGTGGTGTTCCCGTGCGCCCCTCTTTGACGTAGCGAGGGGAGTTAAACACCTCACTCCCCTCGCCGACGCGAGGTGGCCCGCAGAGGCGGGCCGGCACCAGCCGGGGATTGCGGAAGTCGCATACGTTCCCGCGATCCCCGGCGTAGGTGGAAGATGGAACACCGGGGTGGTTTTAGTCAGTAAGAGTCTGACAGACCCCTCCACCCGCCTCAGGGTGGAGGATTTCCATGAGGATTTCCCCCCGAGATAAAAAAAAAAAAAAAAAGGTCTGGTAGGCAGCCGCTTCACTTAAAAATACTGGTATTCAGCTGAATCCGGTTTGACTGGGAGACGACCCCAGTATAGTTGGGAAAAGGCTAGGCAGACGATGATAATGATTATGATAAATTTATCGTATTGAAACAAACTATTAATATTATTTGCAAAGAAATCATTTTCACACAGAGAAGAATACTTCAACAATAATCCCTTAAACAAAGGAATAAAATAAAATAAAATCAACCCAAGCGAACCACAATCACGTATCTGAACAAAAGAGGAAGCAATTTCGTTATCGTCCACAACGCAAGTAATAAAGAAAAGGAGATTGCAGTGTTGCCAGCGGAGCGGTTACTGCAAGGAGGCTGCATTTATTGCGTGTTCTCGTATGGATTGTAATCTGTCTGAGAGTACCAGTACCATAGAACAAAGAACGCCTACGGCAGACATAAGAGACGCCATTGCCAATCATATTCGTGTCCGCCTAATAACGTTGCGCACAAGTTTTGACTGTCAAAACCGTAATCAGAATAAAGTGACTATTTGTTTTTAAATTACATGTCTCATCCCTTAGAGAAAATACAATAAACAGTAAAAAAACTGTTTATTAATCTCAAGAAATGACGGAGTTGTGAATGTTTTAACATGGACGAGCTGTCACTCGCCCGTCGCGTAACAAATGAGGTTTTGCGTTACAAGTATAGAAGAATAACTCAAAAGCGTGTCATTTTTCCACCGATTATATTTATTTTCGCACAAATCGAACTTTAGGAACTAACATCTTTCTAAGAAATCAAATACCCTATTAAAATGTCGATTTCTAGAAGTGAACGGTGACACTCAGTTGGACGCATGGTTTGTAAAAGGAAAGTTTTGGCAATGCCGTCACCAGTATAGCAGTGCCCGTCGAGGCGTTTCCGTTGTCTGTGCTACCTATTGCTCTAAAGGGGACTCGTAAAGTTCCTGTTATAAAATTGCTGTTGAGATTAGTTTCGAAAAAGGTTGTAAACTCATATTTTTTAAACACGCTTTTTTTTTAAACAAACACTGCAGCTGCTGCGAAGCTTCGATTTTCGAAAGTTTGCAACGTTCTCAGCATAAATATCGGTATTGCCACAAAAGAAAAACTAAATGCTTCGCTCTTTCGCTGTTCAAAATTGAAACTTTTCTTAAATGTGTAATGTTTCATCTGTGGAGCTAACCGGACACTTTTTACCCGATATTTTCTTATATGAATGAAATTAGAAGTCTTGAGATATACATAGGTGTGAGTGAGACAGGTGTTGAGCATCAATAGCTCAATAATAATTCAATTCAATAGCAAAATAAAGCAATAATACCCGCTTTCTACATTATACCATTTTTTCAATGAAAACTCACGTTTTTCATACTCGTTCGTCCTTACCTAACAAAAAACCTGTGAGTCCCTGTATCCCAATTACGATTGTAATACAAACGAAGCATGACTGATGTCACCTGTGCCCATTGCACGAGGCACAGTATGTCACAAGTTATTGATTGTAACACCGAGGACGGATATATTATCTGTGACCAAGGCTGCAGAAGTACAGACAGGTGACAGTTGGACAAAGAAGTATTTATTATTAAACGATTCTTCGAATGTTGGCGATGGAAATTGTTGAATGGATACAGAGAAGGCTTTTTGATCGCATTATGACTTCTTGCAAAACGGTTTCGGAACATATGGTGCCTGGAACTTGTAGGATATTTCAGCATTGTATTGACGATCTTGAATTCCTGAAAGGTTATTTGGTACTTAAACTTTTTTATGGTAGGTCGTAATGTCGCAGAACGGGAACAAAGCTTTTACTGTCAAGTCAAGCTTCCGGTTGTAAACCTCTCATTGTTTGCCTATAAGCAGTGCTACCTATAGCTTAGTTCGTTATTAATGTATTATATGTCAATACTGTCAAAAAACAATGACGTAGCATGAGGGCCAGTCCCCGTACCTATTTTTGTCAAAATTGGGAGTTAGAAGTGTTTTTCAGATCACGATTACGATGGTTATGTGAACTTGCTTCAAAAATTACTGATGACAATTGTTGGGAAAATGAAAATATAAACAAGTTTTAATGGAACCAACCCTGAAATCGCAAAAAACAATCTTCTTTCCAACATAATATCAGCATAGATATAAGTAGGTACTGCAGCAAGAGCAGTTTTTTAATATAATTTCTCAGTTGATCCCACTGTTCTTTTTTTCATATTCCTAAGTTGGATGGAGTTTCTTGTTCGTTCTTCTCCATAAGAATCAACCTTTGTGAATGGACAGTAGAGTCGCTTTATTTTTATACATATTCTTCGTTCAAAAGCTCCTTTTAATGGCCTAATTGGAATAAACGTTTTGACTTTGACTTTGGATATTAATTCTTTAAAAACTGCCAATTAAATAAAGTCAGTATGTAGGCGCAGAGGCCGGAGTTTTTAAACGTACTCGATCACCTTTACGTAAACGTTCACTTATGTCAATTTGTACTTATCGAAAAAATGTTTTCCGTTCTTGTCACCAGACAGCGCATAGCTATCCAGTTTTATGCAAATTGACGTTTTTGATAACGTATAAAACTCGCAAAGAGGTCACAGATGCATCTAATATATAACTTACTAGCTACTAGCTGCGCCCCGCGGTGTTACCCGCGGTTTATCAAATACTCCGCGTGAATATCGAAAATTATCCGAAGGGAACACACTCCCGGAATAAAAAGCCTATGCCTATGTGTTAATCCAGGGTGTCAGCTTCCTGCATAACAAATTTTATCAAAATTGATCCAGCCGTTTGCGCGTGAAGAAGTTACAAACATACACACACACTCACAAACTTTCGCCTTTATAATATTAGTGTGAAGTGTGATAGCTGTAGGTTTTAAATGCAAAGAACCAATATATGCCGCACAAAGCCATGTCAATCACGATAATATCGGCTATCAATACCACAGTCT
Source organism: Mamestra configurata (assembly GCA_002192655.3). Taxonomy (NCBI): domain Eukaryota; kingdom Metazoa; phylum Arthropoda; class Insecta; order Lepidoptera; family Noctuidae; genus Mamestra; species Mamestra configurata. Next base: position 95,603 of record NDFZ01004968.1, on the reverse strand, counting down.
ATTTGTACCCTAAAACAAAAGCCGACCACAGAAACAACTCACTATCTACGTTATTTCGGTGTTCAATAACATCGGCACTGGAATCTCGGTGTAAAGCCTGCAGATAACACACGTCGCTGGTTGACAGCTTATCAATATTATCAGAGTACAGCTACCTGTTACTGAAGTGATCGTTATGTTGTATTGTACCTACCATAGAGCATAGAGTAGACTGGGCGGACAGTACTAGAACCTGCATATTTCCTATAAAACCGGTAAAGTGCAAGTAGGAATCGTACACGAAGATTCCACAAAAATCGCGGTTTTCATGTATTTTTTTTTAATGATGGGAAACATCAAATGACTTCTTCTGCTCTGGGCGGAGCGAAAGGGCGTGTCAGACTCTTACTGACTAAAACCCATCCGTGTTCCTTCTAAAGCCCTTTGCGTTCCAGGGCCGCGGTAACTCTTTCGAACAAATTCCGCAAACCTGGCAGAATAATCACGTTCGAAATAAAGATCACTTTTTTTATAATATGCTACATAGTTACTAAAAATAAAATTCAAAGGAGACCAAGTATTGCTTGTTGTTATAGCGGCAAAAGAATACACACTCCGTGATCAACTGTCTATATATTACGGTTCATGGGATACAGCCCGCTAACAGACTATCGGACTGACGGACAGACAGTGGAGGATTTTTTTTTAAGGATGGGAAATCATCAAATGACTTCTTCCGCTCTGGGTGGAGCGGAAGGATGTGTCAGACTCTTACTGACTAAAACCCATCCGTGTTCCTTCTAAAGCCCTTTGCGTTCCAGGGCTGCGGTGACTCTTTCAAACAAATTCCGCAACCCTAGCAGGCTCTGGCCCTAGCGGGCCCCGTCTCCTATGCTAACATCTCTTTGAGGCGCCCGTGGAACACAACGCGCCATGAGACAGTGGAAGCTTAGTAATAGGGTTCCGTTGGTAACCCTTAAAACCAAGCGAATCTATGAGTGTCACCGTTCACTCATAGAAATGATTGGCTCGTGACAATTGGGCTATGGCATTGTCAGTTGAAACTTGTGCTGAGCAGAGGTTCCATACTCTATGGTACCTAACCATGTACCTACATGTGATGACGTCAGACGCGTGTCGATCGCAAGGCATATACACAAAGACTGTCATTTCACGGATGTATTTTGATTTTGGCACGTCTGTTTCACGGAGAACGACTTAGTTGGGTTCCTGTCTTTGATTCCGCGAAAAGGTCTTTGGTCTTCTGAGAAAACGTTATCCGAACGGGTTTTCTGAATTCAGTAGTTCGTAGGAAATGCAGTTTGAATTCAGTTCAATCTCTAGGTATTTTGTAAAACATATTTTCAGGAAATATTTCAAATATTACGCTTCTATAGGATGAGCGAATTTTAACCCGACTGCACCAGAAGTAGGGTAATGTTTTTCGGTGATATTTATTATTGTATGTCTAATTATTTGGTTCGCCCTGTATCGCCCCTGATCGGCTGCATAGATTCTAATAACTGAGATATCAAAAGATTCGTCTTAAGTGCCGAAGCACCTACAAGCTATTTGAATTTTAAAAACAGAAACATGATGACGCTTGCCGTTACTTATTTTTTGTTCCATAGTAATGTAGGGTATCAAAATAACAAATAGATTCCAATAAGAGAATCTCACTAAAATGTAGGAAATAAAAAAAATATCGATGCACTAATTCATAGTAGTACCTATCTTAAACAATATTTTAAGTGAGTCCATGTAAAATTATTATGTAGCTGCAAGTTAAATATTTTCTCGTTTTGTGTACTCCGCTTGCAGCTTACAAGTTCTTTTTAAAAATGTTTAATATCAGCCAACGCAAAGAATCCCGCGACACAGAAGTTAATGAAATACGTTGAAACTAAAACTTCTAATAAACTGCACATGTTTATAAGTTTTTACAACTGTGAGAGTTTGTTGACCTTCTGCAACATGCACAACATTTAAACAAATAAATGAATATACTAAATAATACCTATACTCTATCCGTTTAGGTAGTTAACTAAAGGTAAACAATCTTGATGTGTCTTTTTACACAAATTCATATTAAACAAATAAACTACTTTTCAAACTTATGGTTCAATTGATTTAGTATTCGTTACTGTTGTATTTACTTTGGTTTTTACTTGCATTTTATTTTTAAACTGAGTTTTTAAGTAAAAAGTTACATCAAGATTGTTTACCTTTAGTTAACTACCTAAACGGATAGAGTATAGTACCTATAAGTATATACATAATCGTCGTTTTGACAAGCGTTTCCATCAAAAAACTTTCGATCGGGAATTTCCATCTGGAAGCCCTGAGTATCTGAGCCATATTTGGGTATGCCATTTGGCCTTATGTATGAAAACTTTTTAACCATAACCAGGCTTACCAATAATACAGGTTATATCCTAATAGCCACAATTTGGGGGTCTTTAAGTCAAGAGTGAACTGCTGGTCGATTTTGTAAACATGTCGAAGTGAAGGCTTGGGTGAAGTGATCACGACGTGAGCTATGAATCCAAATAATCAAGATGGAATGACTTGACTATGAGCTCACTTGAACACGTGACATCTTGACTATATGGATTGACAGCTCACCTCGTGATCACTTCACCCAAGCCTTCACTACGACATGTTAACATAATCGACCGGCAGGTCACTTCTAAGCAAGCGTGCACTATAGTCGACCACATCATTGTTATCCATCAGGTGAGATTGTGTCTAATCGCGAGCCTATTAATCTACTCCTACTTAAAGGTTTTATTTTGATTATGTTACCATTGTAGTTATTATTCATAGTTATTGTATATACTAGCGGAAGTCACGCGGTTTCACCCGCGTAGTTCCCGTTCCCGTGGGAGTAAGGCGATAAAATATAGCCTATGTTACTCGCTGATAATGGAGCTATACATTGCTGAAAGAACTTTTCAAATCGGTCCAGTACTTTTAAGTTTATTCGTTACATACAAAAATACAAATCTTTCCTCTTTAAAATATTAGTATATATTTTTTTTTTTTTTTTTTAAAAAAAAAACGTTGCCCCACACTAGGAATTTCTCCTGTATCGTGGGTGCGTTTACAAACATACCAAGTCACAAACACAAACAGCCAGACCCCGAACAACTATCTGTAGGCCATACAAATATTTGTTCCGTGCGGGAATTGAACCCGTGACACGCAGCGCATCAGCCAGTCGCTCAACCACTGCGCCAACCGTGCCGTCGTTCCTTGTTGACAACGGAACCCTAAAAATGAGCCTAAAACTGTTATAGTTCCTAACTTTACAAAATCCAAAATTAAAACTGTTTGTGTGTCTAAAGTGATGTTTGAAACTAAAAATTGTATGTGTTGTAGAGCTGGGTTTCTAGGGCAGGCAACCAGAGATAAAATAAAAGTTTGTTTAGTAACGGGCTGTTACTACCTAAATAACCTTTTAGGAAAATCGAATGGAATGGATGGATTGAATGGGTTTTATCTGTTTAATGTAGTAATATATTTTTGTTGGGAATTTGTTTGTTTCAATTTCAACTGCTTCGTCGAATTAGGCTAATCTAGTGGTTCTGGTAAGGTACTGATTTTGATTCTCAGTTCAGACAGTTTTATCTGGTTTAACTTTCTGGTTGATGGTTATTTCTCGCCCCTATTTTATACTCGTATGATTTAAACATAGCTGTCCAATCCGGGTATACTATAGTCCACCTCTGCTTAATCCTTTGTGGAATACTGTTTTGATTTTGTTTCTTTCACTTAATATTTGAAATATTACTTCCAGTGATTAAGTTTCGTTTATTCTTCACCGTATTTCATGTGACACGAACTAGAATGAATCGATTATAATTAAACTTATAGACGCATACGCAAAACACCTTTGTGTAAAAGTTAGTTGAGAACTCCTGAGTTGAGTTGAATGTAGTGAGGAAAAGGAGAGTATTATTTGTCATTTATCATCGAAAACTTACAATCACTTTTGCCTTAAAATCGCTCGAATATTTGGGCACTCTGTACTAAAGTTTAGATTTGAAATGGATGGCGATCAGGATCTCCTGTTGAGTAGTTGGAATCCAAATTAAATACGCATCAAAACTCATTTAACCCAGTGAATGGCTTCAAAAGTTCAGGTAAATTCAAGAAAAAAGGAAATCCTTTTGAATGATCGGGAACCACGATCAAAAGATCACCCCTAGCCAACTTTATTGGAGTTCAATTTAAGTGGTAACTCAAACATCTTGATTTAACCTACGCATTTCCAGAGGTATTGTCCTAAACTCTTCAGCCATAAACGTTACGAAAATAATCGTTATTCAAAGTTATAACTGTCTGTTAAATAACGTTATTTTATAACGTAACGTGGGTGGATCTCCCACTCACTTTAACAAATGTTTCTCGTTATAAAATGACTGAACGAGTCTGGATACGATTTTATGGTTATTAAGTAGTACTAGGGAAGAAACATTGTCTTTTTTACGTGACATATTTACTTCAAAAGGTAAAGATTGTTGAGAGTAACGTGGGTGGTAGTTCTTATGTTTTATTTAGCTGAATCGCGTGTTTGTGTTGGATCAAAGGGCGAGCAAAAATCATGTCGATTTAGGTCAAACAAGAGATAGAATATTACAACAAAAAACACAGTAAATGCTATATGTTTATAATAATTATAATAATTTATAATTCAAGACATGTTCTAACCGTGTTTCATCGGAGTCCATTCTGAATGTTTAAAGGTAAAAAATAGACCGATAGCGTTACTTTCGCATATAAATAATATAAGTATGGATTTTTTAAACAGCTTTCATAGCCGAAAGCACTACCATGAGGTCCTGGGTTTAATTCCCGAGTTGAGAAGTGTTATTGGGTTTTTCCTTCTGGAATTTCTCAGTACAGCTCGGAGCCAGATTTGTGCCCAGGTGTTGGGTTTTAGCTCGACTCACCCTATTACATGAGCGTATAATATTAGCTTTTGCCCGCGACTCCGCCCGCGTGATTATCTAAAATTATACCAAGTGAACATATTCCCGGGATAAAAACTATCGTATGTCCTTTCCCGGGACTCAAACTGTCTCTATACAAAATTTAATCTAAATCGGTTCAGCGGTTTAAGCGTGAAGAGGTAACAGACAGACAGACAGGTAAATACACTTTCGCATTTATAATATTACTAGATACCGCCCGCGGCTTAGCCCGCGCGCATGTCAAAAAATTATCCCAAGGGAACATTCTCCCGGGATTCAAGCAATCTCTATACCAAATTTCGTCTAAATCGGTCCAGCCGTTTGCGCGTGAAGAAGTAACAAACATACACACACACTCACAAACTTTCGCCTTTATAATATTAGTGTGATAATGAGAAGTGTGATAGTATGGATGGGTACCTTTAGGAACTATTATTATGTCGGGGGATAAACAGAATACATAATTTATTAGCTGTATATTTGATTCGCTAAGTACGTTTCGCATTTAGATTAGGACATGGTGTATCTAACCACTCAATAATTTAATTATCCCCGTGATATTATTAATGAATTACCTATTATTTAAACTTTGTGTACAGTAGTGGTCAGTAAACCTTTGGGTTAACAAGACTGAAATAATATGTATTTTATAAATAGAAATTCTTCACGTAAATATACCTACTAAGAAAATAAATGTATGTAGGTACTGAATTAATAAACGAATACATAAGGATAAATTAACCAAGAAAAATATCACAAACAACAACGACGCAGCCATTTTTCTCGTTTCGTATCAGCAGAGATTACCCCTCATACTCCATCCGCTCTATTCATCGAAGTTCTGAGAAGGCTTGCCAATCTAAGCCGCCATATTGCAATATAATAATAATATGTTCTAGTAACTATCTCGATAGGGTACAGTCACGAGCATCAATATTTACGGAATTAGAAAAAATCGAAAGAGTGAAATATATTGCTGAGATATTTTTGTACACATTAACTTTAAGTCAGCTTTGTGAAGAGAGAATAAATTATACTTATTATTATTATTAAATATCGATTACAACTTTGACATAAAACGAGCAGGGGGTTCAAAACACTATGTTTTAAAACATACATCAAATAAAATTGATATAATTCTACATATTATTATTCAAGATCAGGATGGATGGCCATAAAATTAATCAATATTAAAAACAAAAATTTTGGAGTAAATCGCTCCTAAAAATGGCTTCCATATCGAAATGTTGTAAGTATAGTTCAAACACTGTTTTTTTTGTTTGTCCCTATCCCTCTCGCGAAAACGTTCTTTCGACAATAGCAACTGTATGGGCGTCACCATGGACTTTAACGTCAGAATTCTTTTATAATTGTTTACTAGAGCTAAGACGTATTTTATTCAGTAAATTGAAAATCATCATGGACTTTGACGTCAGGATTCTTTTATAATTAACTAACTATATACACTAGAAATAAAAATAAAATCTCCTAACTAAATAAACCCTAAAATATGGCGTCAAAAAATTCATCCGCATCGCTGTCGACTGGAAGTGTACTTACCCAAAAGACTGGCGGCATTGCCACGTTGTATGGCAATGCTTATTCTTTGACCAAGGCAAAAGCCAGCCCTTGGGTCACGTGAAGTGTCAACTAAGCGCCTTGAGAGATCTTTAAATAAGTTATGTGCACTCGGACCCCAAGACCCGATAGTTTCAACCCCAAACGGCTCCAAAATATAACTACCAACAAGTTTATTATATTTCCGCCGCTTGAGGTTCTCTGCAGCCGCAACGGCAGCGCCAGCACAGCACGAAGAGCTAGGAAGATGGGATGGCGCAAGAGTATCGACACAAGTAGCGTCCCACACTAATGGCCTACCCATCTTCCATGGAAATAACGACATGCCGTCCGGTCTCTTGCCATCTTCGCGTGCCAGGCCATTGGGTTCTAACACAGCCGGAACGCCGACGGTGACAAGAGCTCGTCGGATGATGTCGTTAAGATTCGCGTGCCGCGCAATGCGACCCGCGCTACGGCTGCATGACAGGCCGTGGTGTCCGAGGCTGTTGACAACTTCGCCACAGTGGCAGCGATGAGGAGAACAACAAGGAGCGCCAAGACGCAGGCAGGCAGCGAGGCGGAAAGTAGTATCGTCGAACATGGTGCCAATGTTCGACGACGGTAGTGCGTGAAGCCAGAGACCCGACTCCCACTCACCCACAGCCAGCAGGCGCGCACGCTCTGCAGTAGTAGTTGATGTGGCAATAAGTTTTTCCTGAACTTGCCTGCAGAGCGGCTCGTCCCACCGTCTCTGGGATGAAGGGTAGTCGGGCGGATTTGAATTCGGGCAAGCGAGTCTCCAGGCCTCCACAGCCTCGGTGAAGTACGGCACATCAAAATCAATCAGTGTAGAAACTAGAATATTCCTGATTAATTTATCAGTGCCGTACACCGAGGATATAAAAGCCGGTAAACTAATACTGGTAATTTTGCGGACGCCGAGGCCTCCCATACGGATGGGAAGGGTTGCTTGCGCCCAGGCTTTGTCGTCCATGGCCACATTTAAAATTAAAGTAAGTGTATGCTTGATAATTTGGTCTATTTTGTCCAAAAGGTGGGGGTGCTTCCATAAATGGGAAGCACGAAGGAAATATATTAATTTTGGGCCGAAACAGCAATAACGAATAAGAGTGATGGCCGAATGCATGTTAATTTGGAGCAATCTTTCCGAAACGTCATTAAAATTTTGAATTTGTTCTTAAACAAAATCTGGAAAAGAATTCTCAATGATTGGGCACCCAAGGAGACGAAGAGAGCTTTTGTCCATAATTTTGATTTCAGGGGCTATTTTGTTGAATTTTGGAAGTGTAAGTAGTCTGTCAGTGTTGTCCGATAAAAAAAAATCGCATTTGGAAAAGTTCAGATCAAGTCCTATGCAATAGAATTGATTTTTTAAAAATTGTAGGTCATTTAAGACAGTATCTACATCGCCTCCAAGGGTTCCATCATCAAGATACCAAACGTTAAATTTAGAATAATAATTTTATAATTGTTTACTAGAGCTAAGAAGTATTTTGTTTAGCAAATAAAAAATATATAATATGCGTATTGTCTATTGCTAAGCGTGTACATATTTATGTCCATGACTGTAAATTTATCAAGAGCTGTGTCGTTCGTAGAAACTTAACTATAATAACGGTATCTATGGGAAACTCTACACAGAGGTAATATCTCCAATCCGATTAGTGTTGGTGACTAATTAAATGACTTTTAGTGACGGGAATAATTAGCAGTTTATGGTACGCAGATTAATTATTGTGTTGCGTAACACAAGAGCAAAGCTTTTATGTTGATGGATATTGTTTGTGTTTTGAAATGAAAGCTTTTAATGCATTAGAGATTAATAATAATGACTAGATAAATTTTGTTGGGAAGAAATTGTATTTATCAACGTTGCAGGCATATTAAAAAATAAACAATAGGAATGGTAATCACCATGGAATAATAGAAAAAATTAAAAGACTATTTATATCTTTGATTAGTTTTAGATAGTTGGAAGGTGTTTGTTGTTGTTGTTGTTGTTGTTGTTGTTGTTGTGTATATTATACTAGCTTTTGCCAGCGACTTCGTACGTGCAAATCCCGTTGTTTCCCGTTTCCGTACAGCACTCATTTACAAAAAAAAACCTTTCCAAGTTCGACTGGTATTTCCAGAGATTAGCGCGTTCAAACAAACTCTTCAGCTTTATTAAATTAGTATAGATTATAATTATATATTTTATTAGTCATTAGCAATTGGTGTGCAAAACACGAATTATCGGTCAACCCCTCCAAAACAGAGCTAATAATGTTTACTAACAAGAGAGTCCTCGGACCTCATAAACTTCCTAAACTTTTCAACATCGAACTAACACTCAAAGGAGAAGTCAAGTACTTGGGAGTGATCCTTGATAGCAAATTGCTCTGGAACAAGCATCTTGACTACAAACTTAATAAAAGCACAATCGCATTCTACCAATGCAAAAGAATGCTAGGAAAAACTTGGGGGATATCTCCAAAGATCACGCTGTGGCTTTACACAGCCGTGATCAGACCAATGCTGACTTATGGCGCCTTGGTTTGGTGGACGAGGACTGAGCTCACGACCACCGTCTCTAGGCTCCAGCGGTTCCAAAGGCTAGCCTGTTCCGCTATCACTGGCTGCATGAGGACAACCCCGACTACAGCATTGGAGATAGCCCTTCAATTAACTCCCCTTGACTTGTACATACAGCAGGAGGCAGCACTAGCAGCCATCAGGCTTATGCACTTAGGCATATGGGGTAAGAATCATACTAGCCCGCACGCAGGCATCCTGGACCGGGCGATTGAGTACCAACCTCTCATCGCTGCCCCGTGTGACAGAACACCAAATAAACCCATGTTCAACAAAAGCTACAACATACAAACAACAGAGGAAGAAAGGGATCAGTCAGGAGTTGATGAAGTACGCATCTACACAGATGGCTCAAAAACTCCAAAGGGTTCAGGGGCTGGCGTACATTCCCTTGACCTCAACATTAACTTCCACCTACCACTTGGCGAACACAGCTCGATATTCCAATGCGAGTGTGTCGCCCTAACACAAGCCGCAACAGCCGTAAATCACCTAGGGATACACAACTACGCAATCAGACTCGTGTCTGACAGCCTTGCCGTGCTCAAAGCCCTAGAAAACAAACAAACTAACAGCAAATTAATCTCTGAGTGTCACCTCGCCCTGGAGAGTATATCGCTGTCCAACAGAATCACCCTCCAGTGGATCAAGGGGCACAGTGGATCCCTAGGCAATGACGCCGCAGACGAACTTGCAAAGAGAGGTTCCGAGATGGCAGTGCTAGGCCCGTACCCACTCCTTCCCCTACCTTTCTCACAGTTTCGTACATGGATTTGCCAGAGATCCACCGAACTGCATAACAACAAATGGTCAAGGGCTACAGACTGCAGGCAGTCAAAAATGGCTATGCCGAGTGTACACCCACGACTAACAAAACAACTACTCAGCCTAAGTAGAATTAACCTCAGAACAATAATAGGGACAATTACGGGCCATTGCCCCCTCAACAAACATCTTTTTAACATAGGCGCCACAGACAGCCCACTCTGCAGAGGCTGCTTTGATGCCGAAGAAACAGCCGCCCATGTCATCCTGGAATGCGAGGCCGTGGCTACCCAACGTGAACAAATCCTCGGAACGGTGAGGTCGCTCCGCGAAGCCTGTGAAGCTCCCAGGAAACTTCTGCGCTTCTGGGCGGAGCTAGGCTGGCTAACGTAGCCAGGACACCTACGTACAACGGACCGAATAAGAGTCTAAGTGCGGAAAATGGAGTCCCTACTCTACTCTACTCTACTAGTCATTAGTATAGATAGTACTATATAATATAAGTAGTATTAGTATAGGTAGAATAAAACTGGCAGAAAACTGGTAGAGAATGCCTTGATGCAACATGAATTAAGTTTAAATAATCTCAAATGAAAAGTTAAAATGGAAATATTGTAAGTTTTGAAAGAACGAACACAACAAGAAATAAACGTCTACATGTATATCTAAAGTTTTGAGTAGGCAAGGCGAGAAAATGTTTTCAAGCTACGATATTCAAAATTATAACTATCAAGAAAGCATTAACACAACATTGTCCAAAAAATTATCTTCAATTCATCTCTACTACACCCACGAGATCCAACCAAATACCTTATTCATAGTCAGAGACCGAAACCGAGTAGAAACCATTCCTACACAGAAACCTGCCATGTTATATTCATAGCCTTGCCGTCCGAGATAAATTGACTTTTGTTCGCGTTTGATCCTCTAATGACTATTCCCAGTACACAGACTTCGGCAAATCATCGTGTATGGGTGCGTTCATAAAGAAGCAGGTTTTCGGTACTGACAGGTCGGTACGGGTCGGTACTGATCGGTGCAGGTTAAACTTGTATGGCAAATCTGTTCGTGTCTGTACCGAATCAACCTGTTTCAAAACTGTGTGTTACACGGACACACAGACACACACAAACAGATACGGACAGATTTGCCATAAAAGTTTTTACCTGCACCGATCAGTACCGACCCGTACCGACCTGTCTGTACCGAAAATCTGCTTCTTTATGAACGCTCGCTATCATCGGAATTTTATACGGCTCTAATACAGGGTGTCCGAGTGTTTCAAGGTCCAGAAAAATAATTTTTCAAACAGTCTGATGCAGTTGATGGCATTAATTTTTCGTTCAAACACGGATTTGATGCTACCAACTGCATCGGAATGCTTGAAAAGTGATTTATTCGCAGCCTTGTCGTTTTCTGCGATCGGGTTTTTTTTATATAAAATAAAGAAAGAAAATCAGTTTATTCTGCCGGAAAAAATGCACAGAAACACAGAAAAACTTATCAACTAAAATTTATTATAACAAAAATAAATATAAAAAAAACGCATCACTATCAGCCCATGTCAGGACCGGCATTAATTAAACGAGTCTCTGGTCATACCACAGACAAAACAGAATACAGTTCTGTAGTTGTCTATAGCATGACGACGACTGACTGACAGCGACAACAATAAAAAACATTTTAGAATCGTGTAGAAAATATACATAGATTCAAGTTGTGCGTCGTATCCGAGCAAGAATCGGTCATTTGTTCAGCATAAATGTCGTGACTATGGGCAAATCCAACAATCAACGGCGCTGTTTTAGTCTTTACAATAAGTCTTTTTTTTGTAATAGTGTCTGTACTGTAAATCAGATACAAAAAATCACCCTCGAATATGACCACGCACTTTTGAACCACCCTGTTTATTGGAAAAGATTATGTAAAAGATATGAGGTCCCTTTGATAAAGATGTGAATCGATATCTTAGGTCGTACCTTTGGCGAGCAATCTTTTGACAGGTAGTTAATCGCTATTGGCTCTTTGATATTTATTTTCTTTTTGAGGAGCGTTATGCCTAGATACCTAGCTATGTATATATAAGGAAAGTGAGGTCAATTTGTTTTCGGGTAAGTGGTTACCGAGAAAGAAAATATACCTACCTAACTTTATTTCTAACAACATTAAGTATATAAGTTTTTAGGGTTCCGTTCTCGAAAGGTATCCTTTTACTAAACCCCCGCTATCCGTCCGTTTGTCTATCTAATAAACCGTAATAGGTAGAAAGTTAAAATTTTCACAAAGCGTGTATTACTTTTGCCGCTATAAAAAAAACAAAAAATTAAGGGGAAGAAATGTGTTTTTTTTATTTATGGTACGGAACCCTTACTGTGCGACACTAACTCAAACTTGACCGGTATTTTTGTTCGACAATGCGGCCGCTCTTCACCTCTTCAATCAAAAACAGTCATATATTTTAACTACCTATTCTCATCAAAGTTAACTGTGTCATACAATTAAGAGGTCCATGTTCAACAGTGGACGTTTATAGCCTGAAATGGTAATGGTGTTAATTGTGTAAAACCCATATAAAAGAAAATTATACCAAAATACTAACATAAACTCGTGCTTTTTGTCTCTTGGGATTGGCAGAGAGAGAGAAAGTATAAGGGCGGATTTCACCAATTGTAAAGCTAATCGCATTGAGGAAAACTTTGTTCTGCTTGAACGTCAATTTTGATCTCGATTTTAGTCCAACGAATTTCACCAGCCACTTTTTAATCGACCTATCTTCACACCAAATTTGAAGTTTCTGCCATGACTGGAAGTGCCCCATAATTTTGACGAGTCAGTAGGAAAATCTTCACATTTTGGTCCCCTGTATCTCCTCAACGGCTTAACATAATGTTTTGAAACATTCCAGTAATCTTTAACTAGGTGACAGAAATAATTTTCATCAAGTTGTGATTATGACAAGCAAAGTTATGAGGGGGGTAAACAACTAAACACAGCTCGAAATGTTTCGTGTAATATACAAACTGTGTGAGTTAGGCTGGAACTTGGCCTGGCACACTACCGTGTGCCTAGATAAAAGTAAGTTATATCTTCACAACTAGTTTTCATGTAATTTCACCATCAATCAAACTCCATGAAGGAAAATGAAAACATAATAAAAGCTAAACGATTTGTGATGAATAAAACATTATCTAAAGTAGTCTACCTTGCCAAGGTCGAGACACATCGATTCTAATACAATGGAAATCGATTAGGTACTTTCTAGACGCCGCTCTAATTAGTGTAATTTTGAAATAATTGTGAGGGATATTCACTGCATGGTTTCTGAGAAGTAAGTCCCCTCTTTGAGGAGTGGCTAGAGAGGCGCCACGGCGTCCTAACCTTCCACCTGACGCAGATACTCACCGGACATGGCTGTTTCGGGAGATACCTGTTTCGGATTCGGCGGGAGGACACGTCCGGGTGTTATCACTACGAGGATCGCCCGGTGGGCACGGTGGAGCATAAGGTGGAGGTCTGCTTTGCTTGTCCTCGTCGAGGCGACCGGTGACGACGACCTCTCGCTTCCGACCCTGGTTCAATCCATGGTCCAGAGCAAGGAGGCATGGGAAGCGCCTTCTACTATGAAGCAGTAATGCTAGTGAAAGAGCAGACGAGCCGCGTGAGGGAGAGGCAAACCTCACGCCCCAGTCGCCGCAATAGAAGGAGAAGCTCCGGGTGTCGGGAGTCGCAGGGCGATTCCCGGTCACCATAGTGCGGGCCTGCAGACGGCGAGCGTTGGTTGGCTCGCCGTCCGATCAGAACCAGGCCCGGGTCGACGATGGCGCGTTGTGTTCAATGCGCGCCTCAGAGAAATTTCAGCATAGTAGACCGGGGCCAGCTAGGGCCAGAGCCAGGGTTGCGGAATTTGTTCGAAAAGATGACCGCGGCCCTGGAACACAAAGGGCATTTGGAGAAACACGGGTGGGTTTTAGTCAGTAAGAGTCTGATACTCCCTTGATAATTTCCTATCCCTAAAAAAAATGATTTCTGAGGAGGGTTGATGGAAGGAATATAGCATAGATGAGAAACCTTTTTAGTAGATGGAGTTGCAAGACTATATTTTCTTAGGTACTTTTAAAAGAAGTGAAAATAAATAAAGAGAGAGTCGTCAAGGGAAAAGAAATATAAGACCTTCTAGTGCAATATTGTTGGTCGAACGACAGCTGGTTCGAATGGCGGTGATGCAAATGACAGGATAAAGCTTGATGATAAGATTATGGACACAAGATCCTAATAAGCATATCCTTAATATTAAAAAAGTTGAATATACTAAGTACTAACACATCAACAGCAAAGTAACCTCAGAAACTCACACTGCGCTAAAAAACTACAAATCACTTTAGCCATCCAAAAATAACTTTTACCACCCAAAACAAACAAAGCGTCCGTGAGCACGTATCACGAAGCTATTAAAACAGTAGTTATTCCTTTACAAGCCGAGTAATGGACGAATCCATTTCAATTATCATCCGTCATGTACTCGTAGTATACCTGCAAACTGCGAGTGCGTCCATTTTCAGATGACATCGATATCAATTTGTTTAAGAGCTTTTAAAAAGAACGAAATCTCTAGGGGATGACTCGGTTTTTTAATTATGTTATAATGTGGTTTATTTTGACACTTGTTTTTGACTTATGCTTTTATTGAATGAGTTTATTTAATTGGCGTGGGAGTGGAGTTGTGATGTGTTGGAACTGTAGTGTTATTCTGTAAAAGTGTATTTTTATTTTTTTTGTGAGTGGGATGAATGGAAGGAAGAAAGGGGGCCTCCCTTTCTTCCTTCCATTCATCCCACTCAGTGTGACACACCCTGCCGTGTGACCTGCCCTGCAGTGGGACACAATTGGCTGAAAAATAAATAATTGTGAGTGGCGTCTCGCAGTTCAACCTATAAGGTTGTCGACTGCTTAACCGGGCTTGCCTGTGTTGGCCTTAATATAATATTAAAGCCTCCATCCAGGGCTTAGAAAAAACTTACAAACTAAGTGACTACACGCTAAGGGTGCCCCCTGTGGGATACGGGTCTCGGCTTAGGGCGTCGCTGGGGGGAAGACAGCTAGGGACGGGCTGGATCGAACTAGAATTATTATTAAGGGGCGAATTTAAGACTACAGGCTCAGCGGCGCGGGCTGGCTCGAGCAAGGGTCCGGGCGGATTTTGACGGGGACGTCGTGGCGGGCCTCGGCGGCGAGGTAAAAGTGTCCCCGTAAAAGTTAGGTGAAGTGATTATGAAGTGAGTGTGCCGCCTGGTTTTTTTACTGCTTTGTCGTCCAATGTGAGTTCGGTGCCCTTGTTTAGAACATGAGCCACACGTTGGAAAGTCCACATACAACTACACTGGGGGATTAAATGAATAACACCGACGTAACGTAAATAGGTAGGTACTAGGCTCAAACAATCTAAGGATCTTGACGCAGAACTTCACTTTCGCAAAATGTAATCGTGAAAAATTTGGTCACTTTCGTAAAACATCATTTCATAACAGACTCATATTTCAGCAGCGAACTCTTCTGATAAAAATATTAGGTACCTTTTTATGGGGGCCTAGTCTTGTCGCACACAACATTCAATCTCACATTGCGAAGACAGCAGGGTTGAAGCGAACAAAGTGTATTTATAACTTTCGTATCAATTATTAAAACGTAACATTTGCATATTTATCGAGTTTCAACGACATTTTCGCGTGTTCACAATCATTTAAATAATTACTGTATTTAACATTTCCACTGTGACATTTGTGAATAAAATTTAAGACTGGTATAAATTGGGATCGTCAAGTAAAATAAGTTAGTAAATTACTTTAGTTGGGGGTCAGTGTTCTTTTCAGAAAAGAGTTCAAATAGGAGGTATTTGAACTCTTTTCTGAAAAGAACATTTTCTTTAATACAATGTCGTAAAAATAAAACTTTTTTATTGTTTTAAAACAATAGAATGGTACCTAAGTAGCTATTGTCTTATTTCTAAAGTTATGTGCAGTTACAAGAATAATAAAGGAAAAGTTTGTGAATTTTGTTGTGAAGAATTATTATAATGGCAATTTATATTGAAGTATAGAAACTTCTAAGGTTCATCATCAATCTACAAACATTTTAGGCCGGATGATCTAGCTTTAAAACATATTAATGAATATTAAATAGGTTTGAATACACTAATACGGTACGGTAGGTAGACGCTGTCCAGCAAGTATATCCAGCAGGCCAGAGGCTGATGAATTAATTTTTAAAACTCTTGTCAAAGTCAAAGTCTAAGCATTTATTTCAAATAAACCATTATCAGGTAGTTTTAAATTGTCAAAGTCAGACCGTCAAAAACATGAAGCTATTTGTGTGTTCTAAGATATTTTTGAACCTCCTATTGTAATTTGTCATTATACAATAAATAGTATTTTTAATGTATTAACATTCATGTATATTCAAATGTAATACAATCAAAATTACATCCCAATGTCAGCGATAAATACCCGGCCAGCTATACACTACGTAGTGTAATGCCATGAGCTCATCCGGGTCAGATAGCGGGCCGGGTTTCCCGCCCGGGTAATATCACCCGACTCCGACGGCGGACGCTCTGCACATCCTGTTTGCACTTAACTGTGTTATATGGATTTATATGACGTAGTGGATTATTAGATTTGCTGGAACTAAGTATTTATCTGGGTTATGTAGTAAAGTATTTTGATGTTAGAAATGGGATTTCCTTTGCCACCGAATAGGATTAGGCGGTAAAACAAATATCTGCCTGTTTCAAAATCCGCTAAGAGATAGCGCGAACGAGCAACTTTTGCGTCCGCAACTCATTTGTCTCTCACATTAAGTGTACAGATTTATATGAAAGTGTCGTATGCATGTAGTGATGCGACAGCCGGGAGACTTTTCATATTAACCCATAGACTTGATGTGAGAGACAAATTAGTTGCGGAGACAAAACAACTCTAAGATGAGCCAAAGGAATAACCGTTGACAGTATAAGAATTTTCTCAGAAAAGTATAAGAGAGGTATAAGAAGCATCGTGTCACCAGCCGTATGTGGTCCCACGAATTAAGGGGAAGCTATTAAGCAAACACAGTTTCATCCCTATATTCTGGTCATAGTCGCAACTCGATTCAATCATGAATCATCAAATTGACAGTTACAGCCACTTACAGCTTATTATGATTTGACTTGAAGGGTTTTTTTCCGTTCTCATGACGAGTAATGTCGACTAACGGCCCGTTTCAATAACGTATCTACCTTTAACCAACTGTCAAATTAGCTACCAATACTATGTGAAACGTAATTTTTGCCTTTGTCACATGAGAATCCGAATAAAATTGAATAAAGCCTAGTGTACATAAGCGGAACCCGACCTGTTTGCTGATGACTGTGACACGTGTATTCGATGTACATAGTTCGCAACGTGCGACCTTTGAAACACGAACCAAACATACGTCGGATTGACGTAATTGTTTGTATGCTGTGCAAATTGGAGCGGGTTGGCCATTGAAAAGGCTTGTTAGAAAGTTCCATTCATTGATAGCGTTGAGTCTGCAGTTTAAATAAGCTGTTTATATATTATATTGATTCGAATGAACCGCAACTCGTCCTTTGAAAGGTTCATTAGAAAACCAGCGTCAGACAGCATCAGTCTGTCTGACATTTCGCTGAAATGGACCTTTTTAGTGCAGCCGTGAGGTAAACACTTATTTTATTCTTTCTTCTTGTTCCAATATGCAGACAAAGTTTTCGATGTTTGAAATTGGAAGCTGAAATATATAGGTGAATATTTCGTATTGTGAATATTTTTTACAGCATCTTCTATAGAGATACATAAAGTCATAGTGTCTGGAAGACTGCTTTTCCAGTTGCAAGCAACTTGCACGTCAAGTCTGTCAAGTTCAAATACTAACTGCAGGACACCATCGAACGTTTGATCACATTATACATCGGTAGTCTTCAATGTAAGGCATCTTGCATGTAAGCTGGGTGAACGTGGCCTAATGTCAAAATAACGGCTTTTTACTATTATGTGTATCAATGACATGAACAAAACACCGTATAAGTACCGTAAATAAAACAATTATTGTTTTATTATCCGTCTGCCTGGGGTTCTGTTTGTTTGTTCCGGCTAATCTATGTAACGGCTGGACCGATTTTGACGGGACTGTCACTGGCTGATAGCTAATTGTGTAAGAAGTAACTAAGGCTACTTAAATTTTAGAAAAATAATTAGGATTCCGCGCAAAAAAATAAACCCCATGAATTTGTCTCACGCGGACGAAGGCGCATAACAAAGAAATAGGTAAATAAGGGGCAGTTCGTAAAAACGCTCCCATTCGCATCGGTAGCACAATCTGTCGAAATCCCAATGTTGGACTTTGATTATCGCAGAACGTTCAAAACGTTCGTCCATGATAATTTCGTGAAAAAGAAGACACTGCGTTCATCCAAAATAAATTGTAATAACTACAACAAAATATATAATAAAGTACGTTCCTAAAATATTTGAATTATCAAAACGTACGACACAGATAATTCTGCAAAGCGGACTAAAGTTTATTTGATTTCCCGGTAGAATACGTTTCACCCTGTTCCATCTCTATTGTTTTGAGGCTGCTGGCAGCTGATAATTTTGACAAATAAAACGAGGGGTGGACATTGTTTTGTCAAATTCACATCTGTTATTCATTTATTGCCATAAGGGGACACAGTTATCAGACAGGCTAGCTTTGGTTTTTGTATTACTGTAGGTAACCAGGAGTTGTGTGTGTGTAGTAGTGCGTTCTTTATATGATATAGGTACCAAAAAAACACAATTGCAAAAAAACTTGTATCAAAAAGATCTTTTTGCTTGAAACGCCCATAAATATCTGAACAAACCACTTTATAACCGACTTCAAAAAAAGGAGGGGGTTCTCATTTCAGTTGTATTTTTTTGTATATATATTTATTCATAACTCCGTAATTTTTTGAACCAATTTGATTTTTTTTTTAATGTGAATGGATATACTTTCTTTTTTTACTTTTTTTTTACACTTTGTGGTGGTTTTTTTTATTTGGAAGTCGGTTGTATCTTTTTGTATTTTTTTTCTTATGCAATTGGTGGCATCGAATCTGTATAATAAAGCCATAACATAACGGTTTAGATTGTTTCAGTTGCAAAGTTCTGTTCATTTGCAAACTAAATAAAACTTTGAGAATATCATCATCATCATATCAGCCGAAAGACATCCACAGCTAAACATAGGCCTCCCCCATGTGGCACCACAACAACCGGTCCTGTGCGTCTCGCATCTATCCGCTACCCGCGACCCTCACCAGGTCATCGATCCACCTTGTGGGAAAAATATACCTAACCCCTTTTCCTCCTCCTGGTTCCTACATTTTTTTCCGCTTTTTATAAGCTTTTATTTAACCTGCACCGTTCGTATGTATGTAGTAAGTTGTCCGTCGAAATTTGCAAACTATTCTTCGACCATTTGTTGGTATCCCATTGAGCTGAAATTTTGCATAGGTACACCTTTAGTTCTGGTGACAATACAATGTGCAATACTCAACATTGTAATAATTTCAAAATGGCCGCCGCTCCAAGATGGAGGATTACTTACATATTTTTAGTACTAACATAAAATAACAACAGTGAACACATGATCCGGAAAAAGTTAGCTTTATTTACTTTACTAACTTAATATGTCATTCTCACAATAAACCCAACCCAGACACATTTTAAATAAAGCATTACCTACAACCTAAAACTGTTGTCCCGTCTGCCCTGAATTTCAGCGCTGAAATACTGAAATACCAACAAATTTAACAGAGCCCGCGTCAGCGCCAAGAATAAAATTGTAACCTTTTAGTGAACCAGATAGAGGGGTCAGGTCGCTGCAATTTGTAGATATGGAGGCTGCCTTCTTAGTTAAAAGAAGACTGGGATATTTTTAAAGGTTAGTTTTTAACCGACTTCAAAAAAGGAGGAGGTTCTCAATTCGGTTGTATTTTTTTTTTGTTTATTAGGTACCTCATAACTCCGTCATTTATGAACCGGTATGAAAAATTATTTCGTGTGAACGAATATACGTTCCGATTGATTCTATAGAAATTTCATCAAAATTGGTTCAGTAGTTTGGTTTTTAAACCAAAATAGCTGGAGGAAATATATATCATCCAAGTTAATGAAATTGAGTGTTTTGCTTTCCTGTCAGCGATAAGACCCCACTGTACCCATACAGTTCATTTAATGTAAAAGAGTTTGTTACTAACTATACATTCGATTCATCGACAACAAAAGTAAAAAAATACAACCGACTTCCAAATTAAAAAAAACACTACAAATTATAAAATAACTTTAATTTCGGAAGTCGATGTTAAAATACGAAGAAACAACCAAAAACATAGACTTCCGAAATGACTCCTTCCGCTCCGCACAGAGCGGAATTAGTCAGTTGATGGTTTCCCATCCAAGAAAAATGCCTTCACCTAGAAATTTGTCGGTCAGCGGGCTGTAGGTATCTCATGAACGTAATAAGTAACAAGTTGAAATTTTCAGGTTGTATTCCTATTGCCGCTATAAAAATATCTTCTTTATATATATAATTCTTCTGTGCGTGTGTATGTGACTGAACTCCTAAATGGCTGGACCGATTTAGATGATTTTTTTTGCGTGTGTTCTAGTGGATTTGAGAATGGTTTAGATTCACAATTGGATCCAGTAGGAGGCGCTGCAATCGATTTCTATAATTTTTCGTCATACACAAAGCAAACGTTCGGAAAGGACGTCTGTCGGGACCGCTAGTAAATAAATAAAATAACATTCAACCTAACAAGAATCGTGTTTTTTTTTTTAATTTTCTTAACACTTTCACTGTCACAAGATAAAATAGCTAAACAAACGCTATGAAACCACCGACAAAAAAGTTTTAATTAAAATGTACCTACGACCAAACCGTTTCGCAGCAAATATTAATCACACCGATTTCCGATAACTGCTTAATGGAAATTTATAAATAACTGAACTGTTATGTGTTCCTATAAATAACATGAGCTTTTAATAGCAAGATGTAACTATTTGACTGGCCTGTTGGTCGAGTGGTTAGTGACTCTGAATGCTAAACCGGAGGTCGTGGGTTCGATTCCCACTCAGGACAAATCTTTGTGTGATGAGCATGATCATTTGTTCTGTGTCTGGGTGTAATTTGTCTATAATATGTATGTATTTAGAAATATATAAGTATGTTTATCAGTTGTCTGGTTGCCATAGCACAGGCTCTGCCTAGTTTGGGATCGGATGACCGTGTGTGAGTTGTCCCAA
>NDFZ01004968.1:12032-71385 GCA_002192655.3 Mamestra configurata | reverse complement strand
GGAAATTTGACATGAGCTACACGACATGCCGCTGCAGCCGCACAGTACAAGATCGAGTGGGTATCGGCGAGGTCTTCGCTGCTATCAAAACAATTTGTTAGCTGCGAATCTAGAGCACACACCAGCGCCCTATTTTTATTATGCATGGGCAAACGAGGTAGACGGGGCCTAAGCTCAGGCGGTGTGGAGCGATACTCTCGGAAAGCATCCTCCAAAGCGCTCCTCAATCGCTCATTGCATTGGGTACTCACGGATATAGCCCCATCATCATCATCTTCACCGACGTTGTTGGGTCGCGGTGAAACACTAGATTGTATTTGCACCGCGGCCGGTGGCGAAGCAGGTGAGACGCGGCCACTCCGTGACTCCAGACGCAGTCTATCAAGTACGGCGTCATCCAACATACGGTTACGCAGGATGACCCGCACCTGATCCGATAGCCGTTGGGCTGATACGTTGACAGCTGGCTCAAGCACCTGAAACAGAGAGAGCATCCGACCACGGTACGCAGTCAAGTTAGTTCCCCCCTCTGTAGCCCCATAGTATGAGCGCATGACGTTTTCATTGATCGTTTGCGTCCATCGCATGCGCTGCACACTTCCACCGATAGCGGGGACCCTGTCAGAGGCCGTTGGGCCTCGAGGTCCTAAGCTGGTCGGAGGTCGGCCTCGTCCGCGCCGACGCGTAGGTGGTGGTGTCGTCGGCGGCGAGAAATATTCGTCGCTCGAGCTCGACGCAACTGCAGCGACCGGAATCTCTGGACTCACGGCTGGCGCAGGTCCCGGCGGCTGCGAGGCGGAGCTGAGCGACGAACCCGAAGATGTTGGTTGTGCGGTTTGTGCTCGTGCCCGGCTTCTTGTCAACATTTCACATGTATGGTTATGATAGATTTATTGTTTTCCAGTATGAATAAAATTTATGTGCCAATGTTTGTATATTTTTTTTCCTTGTTGTGTCCAGTAATATGAACATTTTGAGCTGTTTTTTTTATTTAAATTAATGTAAAAATATGAATATGAATTTTATTGTGTCAGTCAATTTGACAGCCGGACCACAGATTATTATATTATTATTATTATTTAAAGCCGCTTCAGGCACGGGTTCTCAATTTTCAGCCTACGTTGAAAGCATTAAAGCTCTTAAAATGTACATCGATTTTATATTTTAAGCTGTGAATAAAAAGCTTTTAAAATAGCTCTCTCCATGGCATGGATAGGTGTCGTTTATATTTATGAAACCTGAGAAATTTTGATTGATGTATTAATAATTTTGGACCTTATGCACTTTATCTTAGCAGCTACATATTACAAGTAACTGAATCTGTATGTTTGTGTTTTAATTATTTACGTGTTAACAGCTGAACGGGTTTATATGAAAGTTGGCACACGCGAAGACCATGTCCTGGAATAGGACATTTATAAATATAATTTCGGGATATATTTCCCTTGGGATAATTTTCGCGCGGACAAAGCTAATGGCAAAAGCCAGTTTCCTATAAATTAACCAGGTATGTAAGTAACTGTTGCAGAATCTGTTCGAAAGAGTCACCGCGGCCTTAGAACGCAAAGGGTTTTAGAAGGAACACGGTTGGGTTTTAGTCAGTCAGAGTCTGACACGCCCTTCCGCCCCACCCAGAGCGGAAGAAGTCATTTGATGACATTCCATCCTAAAAAAAAAATCTAACCAACTAAATGAAATTTTAAAAGTTCTTTCATCTTAGAAGTGTTAAAAATACCCTAGTATTTTACTGAAAAATCTAATTAAAAATAAAGTCCGTCAGATAGATTTCCAAAAAATATTGGACACGTATATTTTCTTTTTTGACGTAAACAAAAAATGAAGACGATACAGTGTGCAATGCGTTGAAAACACGCGTGACGTCACTATGATGGTACGATTTTTACCAGCGAAGTGACGTCACGCATGTTTGACGGACTAACTAGTTTTTTTTTCAGTAAAATACCGTATTGTTCTTATAATTAAAATAGAATCTATATTCAGTCTGAGCATTTAATAAGAACTAAGTTAGTAGAAAATTTTCTAATGGTTTCATGAAAATCAAGTACCTACCCACGCAAACAATTCCAAAGAAAACTACCGAGAAAACAACTAGGAAAGTTCTGTTCATTTGTATGAATAATGAAGTTCCAACAATGGGTTTATAATTAATATTTTATTTATATTCAGTATACCGATCACGTTGAGAAACGTGACTCCTATAAACGATCAACTTTTGTTTAACAACTAAAATCGTTTAATTTTTTTAATTGGATCGCAATTAAGCGGTGCTTATTTAGCGTAGCAGTAGGTATTTATTTACCATCTTTTTTTTATTAAGTGTGTCCGTTATTTCATTTTTGTTGTGTAACATCTTTCCTCTCGCTTTCCTGCAATCTGTGGGAGTGGTTTCGTGAAATGGGACGGAAGTGTGTTACAGGAAGCCGAGGAAGCGCTCGCTAATTGATTTGACCAATGAGTGCGCCTTATTCGATTTGACCAATGAGCGCAGTGGTCGAGTTGGACTTTTAATGTTAATGTTGCTTTTTACCAAGGTCAGATGTTACACATCCTATGCGACTACTGTAAGACTCTGCGTTTTTTTTTTTTAAATCACAGCATATTTGCTGAGAGATTGGTGGCCCTTTTTTTTTTTTAAGGATGGGATATCATCAAGTTGATTCTTCCGCTCTGGGTGGAGCGGAAGGGCGTGTCAGACTCTTACTGACTAAAACCCATCCGTGTTCCTTCTAATGACCTTTGCGTTCCGGGGCCGCGGTGACTCTTTCGAACAAATTCCGCAACCCTGGCAGGAGATGGGTGCCCTACACAGGTCTTCTTCATCTTCTAGTACTTAGTTGTCAGTGTTAGTTATTAATTAATTTTATTTCGTTATTTGTCCTGTGCGAGTTATTAGCGTCCATTAGCTCCACTAACAGTTTGGGAAGGTTCGGAAGTTCAGGTAAGGTTCCGTTTTTGTTTACCGTGTGCTACTGAAATACGGTATGGATACGAAAGCTGTGATCGTACTTTAAAAGAAATTCTTCTTGGGTCCAGTGAATTACCATTTTTGCCACTTTCTGACTTTGATTATCAGAAAAGATATTGAGACTTGAATTGGAACTCTTTTTAAGTACGAGAATTGGCCTATAGGTTTGTTTAAAGATTAAAATAATATATTGCCAATTTCCTAAGCTTGTTAGGGTTTCGTAATCAACAATGAACCCTAACAGTTTCGCCATGTCCGTCTGTCTGTCTGTCCGCGGTTTAGCTCAGAGACGCAAGTACATATTAATCACGACGACAAAGTGGAAAATTAAAATCTTGAAAAAAACACATTTTTACCCCTTTTTTGTTAAAGTCAAGTGTCCCACCTCTTAGTTAAACGGTTGTTTTTAGAGACGTGAAAAAAATCTGACGGTAACATGTATAACTAATATCACAGCTAAGTTGCTTTCCAAGTTAACGAGTAATAGTCGACCAACTTAAAAGATGTAACGGATTAGGTAAAACTTTCGTAATAACCCCAGAGAAAATGACTTAAAACTAAGTGTACTTGTAACCTTTTAATGTTATAGTAAGATTCGCTATTTTTTACGGACGGGACGGGTAACTACGGAACCCTACCCTGTACGTAGTCCGACACGCACTTGGCCGGTATTTTTTCTTCTCAACCCCGTCCCGTTGCTAGCCTTCGTCCTTATAATCCAGTATAACCATACTCGGTACTACAACCCTACTTTCTATCCACTTTCAATTCCATCACTGGGTACTTCTCCATTCAAGTTCTTGAGGCAGTTGTCATGACACCTGAACACTGCGGCTTAGCATAAATCCTTGGGGCTTACCCTTGTATCCAATCCATCACGCCGCGACGTTCCTATTGTGCTAATGTTTGTAAGAAATAGGATAATGCAAAAGGCTTGAAGCTCTTCAAATGGACCGATAAGTTATACATGGAATGGGACCAATACCTTAAAAAAACTAGTTCAATCGATAAGGCGGTTTTGGTCTTAAAAACAAGCCATTGACCATAAAATGATGTAAGTATTCGTATTCCATTCATCTTTTTTACTGACTAACCGATTCCTTGAAATTTCACCAGTGCCTGTTAAGGGTGAAAAACTTATTTCAACTTATTTCTTCACTAATTTTGGTTTGAGTTCTAGTTGGACCCGTCCCCTGACATCATCAAAGTGTCCTCGGTGATCGTGGTTTCATCTTTCGTGTGGAGTGAACCTTTTGTAAATCTTTTTCATCGTGTGACGTGTACTAAGTATTTACTCTAACAGGTGAAGGTGCCCACTAATAAGTAGACTTACAGTATTTCTGTAATATTAATCATTGTAAGACATAGGCGGTTTGTCTGTCGCGTCGTCTCCTTGTTTAATGGTATGTCAGCTGGAGTAGAAATTAATGTATTGTAGGTTACAAATTAATGTCAGGTTTATCTACAATTTTGTTGATTGTACCTACCATCATTGCTATAAAGAATCAGGCAAAAAAAAAACATGCGGTGCAGTCTTTGGGGACTGGCGATAAAAGTGAAAACTAAGTAACGTCTTTTATAATGCGCACAGCAAAGGAGTGGAACTCTCTGCCTGCGTCTGTGTTTCCGAACGCATACAACCCTAATCTCTTCAACATTAGAGTGAACAGGCTTCTTCTGGGTAAGCTCGCTCAATTGTCGACTTTGTCTGTGTCATCTATGACCTTAACTAGAGTCAAGAGCAAACTCATCTCAAATATAATAAAATAAAAATAATTTTGTGAATTGTCCCAAAAAGCACACATACATATATATACACAGTATACATATAGCTCATGGAAAGCGTTCGGTGACGATGACGCGAGTTCCATGATTTTTGTTTACCCAAAAAGTGCTCAACGCGCCTAAAGAAGTTTTCACTTCAAAAAGTAACGTTTTCTAATAAATATGATTACCCATTTGGTTTGGCGTATGGCTAACTTACACTCGGTAGACAGGACGTCAAATGATCCCGTGTCAGCGCCTAGTCGTCTGACGCAAATCTTAGATGAAGTCGAATTTATTTGGAATCGAAAGAGACACGGACTTGCTTCTGACTGAAACAAGGGCCTTAATACGACGTCTTAAAACCATTCCGTGTGAGAGTGAGACGACGCTATACTGGACGAATAGCTATCCCTTTCTCACAACAGAATCATTACCATTTTGGTACTTCGGACCTAGTGCGGCCCCAGGTTACCTTCCGGACGCCAAAGTTGGCAAACAACATATTATAATGGAACTGATACTGCAAATACAGCACATCGATAATTTAAAAAAAACTTATTGAAATCGGTCACAATAAATAGGCCTTAAGCTGTGCTATTGTAATTCAAACTAAATCTATGCATTCCACAGATTCCATTGCCTTACATAAGCACTTAATTTTTCACAGCACGGTTGGCGCAGTGGTTGAGCGATTGACTGCTGCGCTGCGTGTCAACAATTCGTCGGGAACAATTATTTGAATGACCTACAGATAGTTGTTCCGGGTCTGACTTTGTATGTTTGTAAACGCACCCACGAAACCCACGTGTCCTCGTCGAGGCGATCGGCGGCGCNTGCTACAAAGCACGAAGACAAATGTCGTTATGATATTTTTTAACTGTGCTACAAAGCACGCAGACAAATGTCGGTGTATTATTTTTTGACTATGCTACAAAGCACGCAGACAAATATCGGTGTGATATTTTTGACTGTGCTACAAAGCACGAAGACAAATGTCGTTATGATATTTTTTAACTGTGCTACAAAGCACGCAGACAAATATCGGTGTGATATTTTTTGACTATGCTACAAGGCACGCAGACAAATGTCGGTGTGATATTTTTTGACTGTGCTACAAAGCACGCAGACAAATGTCGGTGTGATATTTTTTGACTGTGCTACAAAGCACGCAGATAAATGTCGTTGTGATATAAATAGACCTGACGTCACACAAATCCCACATTGTGATATCAAAGTTCTCCAGCTGTTTGAACATAATATACTACAGCCCGACAGTAACCATCGGACAGTTGCCCACCAGACACACCGCTCGTCTGGTCGAAGGATCGTCCCTTTTCAATGGAGGTTGCAGGACTTTCTATCAAGTTCCGCTTACAGAATCGACCGGCTGTTCATGAGAAGTTTACCATCACCCAGTCCTTCTTCCTCCATGTCGATTCACTTAAATAAATCCTCCGAATTGTCTTACTAGTGACACTATACCGTTGGGGGCTCGCTGTCCGATCACCACCAGGCCCGGGACGATGGCGCATTGTGTTTCACGCGCGCCTCAAAGAGATGTCAGCATAGAGGACGGGGCCCGCTAGGGCCAGAGCCTACCAGGGTTGCGGAATTTGTTCGAAAGAGTCACCGCGGCCCTGGAACGCAAAAGGCTTTAGAAAGAACACGGATGGGTTTTAGTCAGTAAGAGTCTGACACGCCCTTCCGCTCCACCCAGAGCGGAGGAAGTCATTTGATGATTTCCCATCCTTAAAAAAAAAAAAAAAAACCCACGAAACAGGAGAAATTCCTAGTGTGGGGCAACGTTTTTTAAAAGAGAATAAAAAGAGGATATCAAATAGAAAAATCTGAAGGTCACAAAAACCACCTGCTGTTAAAACAATAAATATCCTAACCAACTTATAATAGAACAAACTTTCGCACTTAAGGAGCCAGTTAGCGTTCCACTCGACAGCCCTCACCCCCTTGAGACAAACCATTCGGAAAGGTATTAAAAGATTTAACGCACAACTGAAGAACGCGTTCTGTTTCGAATAACTAAAACTATGAGTTTCTTCGTATATTTGTTGAGTTTATTCCACGAATAAACTCCAGAGAAATGCTGGTGATGTGTATGGCAGGTAGTTGGCATTGGTAACTAAATCACTTTATTTCAATTTCATATTGTCTGAGAAAGAAGCTCCTTACGTAAGGAGTTTGTTCATCATTTGTAAACATAAAATGATTTAAAAGAGTGTCCGTGGAGTTTCTGGCACGTTCTTCTCCATAGAGATCTACGCTTTGGAACGTGCAAATAGCTTCATGTTTTTGACGGACTGACTTTGACAATTAAAAAGTACCTGATAATGGTTTATTTGAAATAAATGCTTTGAATTTGACTTTGACATCAGTGACTTGTATTTCAGACAATCGTCATTTCTATAATTGTTAGATACTGGAGAATTGAATTAGACACGGATTTATTTAAAACTATCAACTATAAATTTGTATAAAGCGATTTATTGTAAATTGAATGGCCTGGTCACCATTCGACAGTTTTGCAATCTCGCGAGATTTATTATAAACCGCACCTTTAAAGTAAAACCGTTACTAAACGAATTTTTTCATGAATTGAGGTATCAATGCCATCTATCTAAAACAGTGACTATTTTCTAATATTGGCTCCCCTATAATATTTCATAATTTCGTTTAGTAAGGGATTTACTTTAAAGGTGCGACTATAAAATTTCATAATTTCGTTTAGTTACGGTTTTAATAATAATATAATATAATAATATAATAATAATTTGCCATTTATTCTCTCTTCACAAAGCTGACTTAAAGTTAGTGTACAATAAAATGTCCTGCTGTATTCCACCTTTGTGAGAGACTGGTGCCTGGTTTTACTTTAAAGGTGCGATAACGATTTTAACAATTAACTCGTTTTCATCGTTTCGCGCCTTTATTTTTAGTATAAGCCTTTTCGTTCCATATTTAATTGTAAAAATAAACTTATTCAGGTTAATTAAGCCGGACACCTTAATCAATTATATTTACGTAATATTTAAACTTAATTTACCTTTTTCACAAATTATATTTCAACCAAAAGCTGTCCAGGTTTAAATTAACTTACGAGTCCAGACGAGGCCCATTACACTGCCAATTAAAATGACCGTGTCGTCTAGATAGCCCTGTTTAATAGAACTAAAATGTTGTACCAAAATACTCCACTAACACAGAATAGATAGGAACACTTCACGTACAGCGAGTATATGCGCACTCGCGATTGGCATTTCTTTTCTTAGATATCTCTAAAATTCCTTGGAATTCTTTGTAAGTTCGTCGCTATTAAGACCTTCGAATGTGCAATTAACTTCTCCTGTGAGTCTGATTTTCCTTGACAATTTAAAGTGTGTTCACTTTTCTGTTTTTCGCCGTACGCAAGCGTCTGTGTGTGCATGAGTTTCGCTTGGTGTATAAGCCGCTCTTCATTGGCCGTAGTGCGAGTTTAAAAACGCGTTGCGTTAACGTAAACATCAATTCGTATTGAAACTGGAAGACCGCACAGCCGTCTGGCGACAATAATGAAAAACCTTTTTTTCTACACATCTAAATATACATATTTCTTGTGTACGTGTGTATGTCACTGAACTCCTCCTAAACGGCTGGACCGATGTTGATGAAATTGTTTGTGTGTTCAAAGGGATTCGAGAATGGTTTAGATTTACAATTAGACCCGGTAGGTGGCGCTGTTCGGGCAGGACAATAACATAACTTGAGAACGACTTTACCGATTTCGTTCATCTTTTTTTTAAAGTTTTCTAATGGTTTAAATTCACAATTTGGACCCGGTAGGTAGCGCTGCAATCAATTTCTATATTTTTTCGTCAGACACAAAGCAAACGTTCGGTCAGGGCAACGTCTGTCGGGACCGCTAGTCTATTTATATAAAACAAAGTCGGGTTAGTTACCCCATTTATACCTCAAGAATGGCTGAACCGAATTTAAAGATCTTTGGTTTGTCTTTGCCCCGAATAGCGGAATAACTAATAAAAAAGAAAGATTCTGAAGCGGTACGAAGTTCGCCGGGACCATTAGTATTGACATTAGTGAAAGTTTAAATGAACACGCTCGAGTACGTTTTGCAACTCGCCCTAAAGCCCTAAAGCCTCTGTACATATATACTCTGTGTCACTTAACCAAATGCCTCGCAGGCCTTTCATTCGATGAGAACTACAAAAATAACCTTACCTCTGAATAATTTATTTATTTCAAACAACCTGCTTCTTGCGTAGTTCGAGTCTATAAATATTAAATGTTATAATATTTAATGGAGTTCTATTTTCGTTTAGGTAAGGCTTAATAGTTTATTTTTAGTTGTTACAATTTCATAGTTAATTTCGTTAAGTGACTATGGTTATTATTACGTCAACACTAATAGGCACCTGAAAAATAACTTTAGCGCGCCAAAACCAACTGACATGTTTGTTTGGTAAGTATACTAGCATACTACAAGTTATGTTAATGTTCATTTCCCTCGTGTACCTATATTTTTTTGTGCGTTTAGCCACTCTCTCACCTGATGGTAAGCGATGATATGGTCGACGTAGGAGCACGCTTGCCTAGAAGTAACCTAGTCACTTTTGACTTGGCCCCCAGGTTGTAGGTATCAGGAAACTCACACTCCAGCAGAGAATTCCAAAGTAAAAAATCAAAGTCAAAGCATTTATTTCAAATAAACCACTAACAGGTACCTTTGAATTGTCAAAGTTAATCCGTCAAAAACATGAAGCTATTTACACGTTCCAAAGCGTCGATCTCTATGGAGAAGAACGTGCAAGAAACTCCACGGACACTCTTTTAAAACATTTCATATTCACAAAAATCCTGGTTACTTTAGCCTTGTTGCTTCTATATATGAGAACAATGTAAAGAAAGAAAAAACAATTTACAGTATCACATATTAAAATGAGCCGCAACTAAGGGATGGCCAGTCTCCACTGACGGCGCCCGTTCACGAACATGACGCGTGTATCAGCACCATTCAGCTCAAGCATTTTGAAGGGAACTGAATGATCCGATACACGCGCCACCAACAGCGAGACATTGGTGTGAGCATGTACTTATTCCCAAACTGTTTTGTGTGTTTGGGTAGGATGTCCGCCATATACTATAGAGCAGAAACAAAAAACTATATTCTTTTACAAAATGTTAGGATCTACGGCAAAAAAATAGTGAAGAGCTGGCTGACATAATTCACTTCTATAAAATGTCGATAAAATGTCCGTAGCTGGAGCAAGGAGATAAAATTTAAATAGAATCACTAGTACTCAGTGGAACCATAGACTAAGAATGTTTAGAAGCGAAACTGCTTCTTCAAACATATTCGAAAAGCCTCCACTTTTAGAGCGCCAGAAAAAGATATTTCGTCATACAGCTACGATCGACAATTTCTGGAACCTTTTGGTTAGGGCACGGCTAAGTGGCAGGGCTCTTTAAAGGACCAATGGCCATTGGAGCAGACGAATCCTCCGCTGGGAACTGCGTCCATCTATATGGAGCTTAACCCTAAGAAGGCAGCTAGGATAGATGGGATGCGGAAAGTGGAGATCAAGGAGAATCCGAGTGTTGTTGTGATACCATCTGGGATAAGCTCATGTCTAGCAATGGACTGTATGGAATTGATTTATTGAAGGTAGAAATACGGCTGGTGTTAAAGGCATTGGTCCTGCGCTTGATCTGTCCCCGGTCGTGTCGTATTGCCGTCGTATCGGACTATGAGAATAAGGTACAGAAAGTTCAACTATCTTTGCACTCACACTTCTTCTGCGTACTTGACTAATCATCGTTGGAGTGGGCCACCGTGGTCGAAATTCGGTTGACAAGATTATTTAGTCAGAAGCGTCATACCGCCATCGATTTCAAGTAAGCGGTAACACTCACTGGCTTGGTTTGTTTGAAATGTTTTTGCCGCTCAAGCGAGTCGGTATTCTATGGTTTTATTAATCTACGGTAGTACTCAGTAGTCGAGAGCCTAATCTCATTGGGCGTCGTTGTGACACGAATGTGACGTCAATAAAATTCAGAGGGCCATATTCTTATTCCTCTTTAGTATATATACTTATTGGATAGGTACTGTAAACTGTTTTACGATAGTCTGTCTTTTGTTACTATTACATGGCGAAATGTCGGTGCACTTAGATAAAATATGTGTTTGGTACTATAATAAAAGAAAATATAATACACGAAAGCATGGTGACTGCCACTGCCATGGCCACGTCTGCCGGATGTCGAACGGTTCATGGGCTAAAGCAACCACAATGTGGGTCCCAGAAAATGCCCGACGATCTCGCGGGAGACCCAGGCGAAGATGGCGGGACGAACTTGACGCCTATCGGCCAGATTGGTCCAGACTTGCCCAAAGCCGGGAGGAATGGAAGGAAGAAAGGGAGGCCTTTGCCCTGCAGTGGGACACAATTTGCTAAAAATAAATAAATATGGTGACTTAAATCAAAAGAGAAAATAGAAACTCAAAAATACAAAATTAAAAAACCATAAAAAGAAAAGGTTATAGTAAACACATATTGAATGTTTCAGTAATGGGAGGTCATATTAAAGGTGTACATAAACTGTAAAATAAATAATGTACAAACTACCTACTTAAAATACCTCAGTTTTAAACAAAGAGAACGGGCTCCTCTGCCTTAACCTTTACAGAATACAAGCGTGATATAATTTAAAATTCACTAAAACCTCTATTTCTGATCAACACAAACTTTTACTTGAACCAAAAACAAACACAGCATTTCAATTCTACCAACCTAAACAAAACTAAACGTAAACAGAAAAGTTTTCCCTCCAAAACAACATGAAAATTTAACTAGCCGCTTAAAGCAATCCTAACATTCGTTGAATAGGTATAGAACGAAGAATATAGAATGAACGGATCGATTCTCTGACGTCATCGTCCAGTACATACCGTTATAGACAGCGAATATAAATGTGATAGCTGAACGGAATTCATTTACACGGTCCGGAGTGAGAACGGTATTAGCTAAGTGTTGGCAGTTTTGTTTGATTTTCTGGGATAAGTGACTTAATAATAACAGCCGCACTTCAACGTTAAGCAACACTTGCCGAGGTTGGTCCGTGGATGGGTGACCATACGTTACGTACCGAGTTTCCTCCGTGCCTTGGGAAGCACGTTAAGCCGTTGGTCCCAGCTGTTATAAGAACATCTTTGACAGTTCTTCCCAGCTAAAACATTAGGAAGTTGTGACGGGCGGGCGTTTTGAGGGACTGTCTTTATGTAGAACGTTGACATTCAAAAAATGCTGGCACTCAGCCCAATTTGAATAAATGACTTCTGATTCTGATTATTTTGATTTTGAGCCATTCTGGGTAGTCAGGTACCAGAAAATCTGACACCATCTGGCGAATCGTGTTGACCAGGCAAGGAGTTCTGGTGGTTTGTTAGGAAAATACTGGTATTCAATCGCGAAAAGTGCAGGGCTCCGGTGGAAGGTACTTACCAATATGTCAATACTTCCTAGTAATGGTTAGAATTTTATGCAAATGTTTAAAGCACACATAACCAATGAATATCACATGCTATAGTACTGAAGACTAAACAAAAATGTAGGCCATAACATAACATCGAGATAACAGAAATATAAACATGAAGAATATTTGAACAGTTTCACAAAGAAGTTTCCGTTCCGTATCTGTTCGGCGACGACCTACATTTTCTTACTAAATAATTCGCGCCGGACCTGGCTGCCTGTAACAACAATGTCGATACTTCCAAGTTAGGAACTGACCCAGGCAGTTTCTTTAACGAGAATTGTATCAGTGGATTTTTATTTAATAAAAATTTCATGTTAGTTTTATGTTCCAACACGTTATGTTAATTAAAAACTTGTTTCTTTTTTTGTATTTTTAGCTAATTAGACTTAATATTAATGTACAGTGCTTGTGGCACATCTTATATGTTTATGGGGCATGCGGTGCTCACCTGTAAGAAATTGTACTAGATTATAGTTGATTACTTTAAATACTTACGATGTGAAAACAATTGATGGTTGGCCAATAAAGGAAAAAAAAAAATTAAAAAAAAATCGTAAGCTCATGTTAGTAACCCAGTAGCAAGTCTTTGGAATTGCAAAAATAAGTTGCCTAACTGTTATATTCTTGAGTAAATGCTTTGGACGTACCTACCTATTATGTAACTACAAATTCTCTTATTAAAAAACTAACAAAATAAAACAGAAGTGTTCCATATTTTTAAATAGATTTGCCGCCTATATCAGTATTCTCCAACGGGTTCGGCAGAGTAACTACACTGCCGAAAATACGTACCTACATTGAAGAATAAAGAGTTCATTTTTATAGATTGGGTGACCAAGAAACAAATCCACCTTGTGGTTACCGCCACCTATGGACGTATACAATACCAGAGAAGCATCGCCTCATGGTGCATTGTCTTGCCATGCACCATGAGCCTATGGCACACCAGCGCAGCTTGGCGGGATTAAGTGCTATCATGGCAGTATTGCCCATGGGATATACATAACTTCAGCTTTCACGCAAGCGAAGTCACTAACAAAAAATCGTCTATATAAATACGGGTATTTATATTAAAAACATCAGGTACAATTAGTCGATACATAAAGGCCAATTAGCGTAGGTAGATTAAACCCGATAGACGTACGATCTATCTACAAATAGAATTTACGTGATGCCTAAATAAAAGTATATAATTACCTCCAGTGACTCGAGCTGGCTAGAAAGTTTAAATTAACTTACGAGTCTACGTAATAACCTAGTTTGTACAACTGCTCTGCCATTTGTCAGAAAAACTATTCATTTCAGACATACAGGCTGTTTCAAAGACATTGTACACCATATAAGTAACATAAGAAAAAAGCAGGTTCGAGGTGGCGCAAGAAAAGAGTGTCTGGAAGGATGTGGGAGAGGCCTTTGCCCAGCAGTGGGACACAATAGCCTAACAAAAAATTTCAATTATTTTTTGACTTATATAATTAATCTCTTTTACGACTATTGTTCAATTCATTTAAATTATCTGTAATTCTAGTTCTAATGATTAATCATTTAAGTTTAATGAATGTACTGATGATCCTTAATTTAACAAACCATATTTGTACGGCAGAATATTATGCTCGAAATACTTCTGCACATAACAACTTTCTTTGTACAATGTTCTCACTAATAAATGCATTCTATTCTATTCTAATTTTTGATGACATTGAAGGCCAAAGCACTTTTCTATCAGCAAGTTAACATAAATATACATTGGTGATAACACCAAAAAATATCGCTTGTTATACAACTACAAACAAAGAAGTTATGTTGATTTGAAGGTAACAATTTTTGTGATTAAAAAAGTCGCCGTAACTCTGAAGGCAAAGGTTTTATGGGTACTAGGATATGACTCACACTATCCCTTAGATAATTTGTCGTTCGATCTACCAAACACCCTTTATGAATAATACTGTGGTCTCATTGTAAGTTTTTAAACGATCGTCGAAGTAAAAGTCAATTTGTATTCTAAAAAGGTGAGCGCCATCTGGTGACAATGACGGAAAACCCCTTTTTTACCAAATAATTTGACATAAGCAACGCGTTCTTGACTAAGTACAAAGCACTGGGCCCTCTATATTACAAAGGCACGTTTTCTATAATAAAGTTCATATTTTACATTAGATATGTAACAATTTAGGTACTAACCTAGACGTGCCTACCTCGCTAAAGAGGTAGGGCCGGTAGGTGGGGGGCGGGGGTAATTTATGATGTCTGTTACCTGTTGACTACCTTTGTAAATTAATTCATTAGGAAAGCTGCTACGTGCTTCGCGGTTAGGTGCTACGCTGCTACGAGGTTCGTAGCAACGGGCTACGCTGCTACGAAACTGAATGATTGACAAAATATTTTTTGGTTTTTTTTTTAAACCTTTTTAAATAGTACGCAAGCTTAATCTTTCAGTTAAGCTACTATTACTACTAAGTAAATGATCACAGTTACAAATAAATGTAAAGAAAGAACCATTCTCATTTTTATTCCTCATCATAGATTAAAAAGAATTAGATGCCTATCAAAGACAAAAAAAATGTCTTACTATTTTAATCTTCGAAGGACTATTGTCAATAGAGAGTGGAGAGATCCACGAACAATGTCCAGTTGTTTTTCTTTAGGCTTTTTATCTGGCCCTTTGTTCTAACTTCCAATCCTCACTTTTAGTAAGTTCTTACACATATTTACCTTAGGAAAAGTTACTTGCTATTTTCCGATGGGTGCTCTCCTTGAGCTGCCGGTCGATTCCATAAACATGTCGAAGTGAAGGCTTGGGTGAAGTGATCACGAGGTGAGCTGTCAATCCATATAAACTACATGTCACGCGATCACGAAGTGAGCTGTCATTCCATCATTTTATATGTTTATAGAATCGACCGGCTGTAGACAAACTTTATTCTATTAGCAAAGCGACTGTCGAAAAGACAATATATAAAGCGTTGACCACGTGATATTTTGACAGCGTTTGTCAATTGTACCTAACCCAACTTTTGACGTTTTGACAATCGCCTCCACCACGCCATCGCTGACAGAATGTTATTTCTGCAGTGCCTTTTAACACTTGGAATTGCGAAAACGAAATGTTTACAAAAAAAGTTTAGAAAATACTCTGTTCTTGTTTTTTTTTAATTTAAGTTATTCCTTTGACCTCAATTTTTCTGATTCATGTTTATTTTAATTATCATCAAAGGTTTTATTGTTCGAGACATGTGGGTATTTTTCATTGAAGTCTCTTGGCGCCATTACGGCATCCTATTCCGCCGCGGTTGCAATGGTAGAGTCTGCACTCTTGCATCAAAATTAACTATTTTATGTCATTTTTACACTGTTTATTAAGTAACACTTACTAGTGTTTACATGACTACCCCTTTGGGAAATAACTGTTTGATGGTATTGTGTTATGTACTTAACTTGTACCACTCGCAATTTATCGGATTACCAAACGTGTGCTGATAAATATTTCATGGAACAGCGACTCGAAGGAAGCTTTTTGTATAACAAAGTGAGATTCTGTGTAAGGTATTACTTTTACTGAAGGTATGACTTATTTCATTCGTACAAACATATTTGGCAGTAAGGTTTATCCGTCTTTTCTTTGCCATTGGTCGTCAAGTTGTTGAGCTCCTTAGTAGTTCAGAGTTGAGCTACTCGACTACTAAAAAACATTTCAAATGCCTGGTTAGGTCCACTCAAATCTGTGTTGTTCTTTCCTTAAGAGAATATTTCAGTCCTCGAAAAGATTTATTTATTTATTATTAATGGCACATCAACAACATAAACACAAACATGGACATATTAAATTATATAAGGTCTAATTCTAGTGTTTATGTCAATTACAGACGTGCACAACATTTACAATAACAATAATAATTATAAAATTTTACAAAATAATTAGCAAGATAATAAGGAATTTATAAATCAATGGTAAAAGTGTTCTTTTTTAATTAATTAAACATGAGGTAATATAATAATAATAAAAAATAAACTATAAATTTATATGTAAAGAAAATAAAATAAACGATAAAAAATAAAACATATAATACTGCCTTTCAATACAAAACAGTGGGTACAGATCAGGTTTTCATTACTAAAATCTTTTGTCTGAGTTGAGTGGGGCAGTCATGAAAATGTCTAGGTCAAGTAGCCAACACCAAGCATTATATGTTGAGGGCAGCCTTACCATTGGAGAATTCAACCCAAGATAAGATTTGTGTCATATTACGATTGAGAGGACTATGTTGGATAGATATTCAGGTAATGAAAGACTTATGTCCGCCCAAAGAAGTTGATGGACGGATGACATAATCACATTACAATATGGCGGATGTTAATTTAAACTTGGAAGCTTGTTATCTCCGGAGAATTGTAATGTAAACACCAACTTCACTTAAACGATTTAGTTTGAATAACTTTATCTACATGGTTTTCATAAAATTACGAGAAAATATTCAGTAGATAATATTTTCCGTATGCCTAAAATAACACAAGTAGGTGCCTGCCTACAACCAGGGTTGCGGAATTTGTTCTAAAGAGTCACCTGCCAGGGTTGCGGAATTTGTTCGGAAGAATCACTGCGGCCCTGGAACGCAAAGGGCATTCGGAGGAACACGGATGGGTTTTAGTCAGTAAGAGCCTGACACTCCCTTCCGCTCCGCCCAGAGCGGGTACGGTACAGTCATTTGACATTTCGCATCCTAAAAAAAAATGTGTCTACCTAAGTTACCTAGACCAAGTATTCAAGTGATAACTTTCCTCTGTTTACTATCCGTTAGTATCATGTTACTCAGTACCTGGGTTTTGGAGGCAGAGAGACAGTCGCTCCATGTGGAATACTGGTATACGGCAGCATGTGGTTTGTCTGAAACCTAACCCTGAAAAATTGCTGAAAATTCTATGTGAGAATGGAAGAAGAAAAAGCATTGCTCCGACAACAAGTAACATTGAGGAAGTAACATGATAAAGA
This sequence comes from Mamestra configurata, assembly GCA_002192655.3. Classification (NCBI taxonomy): domain Eukaryota; kingdom Metazoa; phylum Arthropoda; class Insecta; order Lepidoptera; family Noctuidae; genus Mamestra; species Mamestra configurata. The sequence continues at coordinate 54,100 of NDFZ01004968.1, read as the reverse complement.
TGAATAATAATAATACAAATTATCATTTATTTTAATGCATTTGATCTAATGATGGTTCATTTAAAACCAAATTAAAATATTACAATTAAAATTCAAACCAATATAAATATTATATATTATATTATATTGTTATTTTGCGAACATCATCAGTCATAATTACAGTTTTAACTGCCTTCTAAACCGAAATTGAATGCATCTATTTTCAACAAGAAACGATTAAACACGAGTTATTTCTCCTCATCATAAAGCACAAGCTGGTAGCTCTCAGAATTGTTTATACAACACAATATAATAATTAGCTCGAATACTTAATAACTGGAGTACTCGCATTGTTTGTTTTACCAGAGAGTGATGGAAAAGTGGTTTATTTTAACAGACTATTTACGTAATCTATGTACATTAGGTCACATGACAAGAGTTCAGTTTACGAGCAAACAATTATTATTAACTAACTTTGCCTTGTAGCATCACACGTCAGTATGACTTTGTTCCTACTATTAACTATCTAGATATAAGAATGGCGACCAAGTGCGAGTCTGACCCACACACGAAGGATTCTGTTCCATAAATCGAAAAAATCACGTTTTCGTGGCCCCCTAAACTTTTAATTTTATTATATTTTAGTTTTTCTAAGTTACAGTGGTATATCATGAAAATTTCAAGCATCTCCCTATCGTGGTTCACGAGATACAGACCGCTGACAGTTAGATGGACAGCAAAAGCTAAGTAATAAGATCCACTGGTTACGGAACCTTAAATAAAATATGTAAATAGTACCAGCAGGATCCCAAGTTTAGTATATTTAAGTTTACACACCACGAGGCGAACCAAGCAGCCCATCGAAGCACCTTCTAAACATTATATAAAAAAAAACTAGCATTTAAAAATATCCCCTTTAAACCGAGAAGGCAGCCTCTATAATATCTACAAATTGCAGCGGCCTGACCCCTTTATCTGGTTCACTAAAAGGTTACAATTCTATTCTTAGCGCTGACGCAGGCTCTGTTCAAATTTCCCTACAAACTAGAGCTATAAGTGCACTGTAAATCAATAGACAAAATGAGAGACGTCTTTTGGTAGGAGTCGAGCTCGTACCGCCATCGCCACCTGGTCTGCCGCGATACCTAAACCAATGAAACAGATTGACCTCACATTTAGTTGAAAGCCAGCATCAGGTCTTAGGTGTCCGGCATTTATGCTGAACTGGACCTATTTTGACGCCATACTATTATAGACTAAAGTGAGGCTAACTTTCCTTTACTATGTGTTATAACTGTGTCCCGAAAACTTGCTATGTTCCAAAATAAACGTATTTTTTTCTATTATAATATCGTTTATTCGATGGTCTCAGCCTTGAATATTATAAATTCAAACACAAAATTGTGTTATCACTATGAGAAGATATGAGAGAAGGGTTTGAGGATTTATAAACCCCTTTTATGAGAACGTTTGAGGACTGGCCTTTATAATCATATCTTTTCTTATAGCTCATTGTCAAATAACAATACTTCAAATATAGCCTATAGGTACCTGTCTGATTGCCATCTGCACAAACAAAAGAAGGAAAATAATTAAAAACGAGATTCAAGTTTTCGTTATTTAGAATTTTAGATGGTTGAAAACTCACATCTGTTTGTTTGTCTCTGCGAAAAATACGAGAGACAAGTAGGAACTTCAATTCAATAAGAAACTTAGGTTTTAACTAACAGTGGACGAGGTTTAAATGAATGCCTAATTAAAAGCACTCTGTTGGGTTTTCAACTTTTGCTGCTAATTCGAGGTTTGAAAGCCAACCACGTGGTTTGGTTTGACATTAATTTATGGTCTTATAACGTTTTTAAAATGGATTTTTACATTTTTATTTTTCAGGAGTAACTTCTAAATTTGGCGCAATAGTTTCATTTCCCAGGACAAGCAAAGTGTTACCCTATCGTCGTTGTTTTGTGTCCATTTTTAGGGTTCCGTAATTCAAAAGAAAAAAAGCGGAACCCTTACCCCTTAACCCCTTTGTTCTCCATTCGTCCGTCCAGCGATCAGTCTGTCATTTGTTTTTTTCTATGCTTGTCCCAGAGAAGTATGTTTTCTTTCATTGTATCGGGTTTTATCATGAATTCTCGTAGGCACCTTGAGTCTGAATTAGTACCTACCCTCCCAATGAATGTCTGCTTACCTCCCCTCCCTCTCGGAGATTATAGGTCTGATATTATGTTTATAATCAGGCTTAATTCCAATTCAGTTGGAGCCGTAACTCCAATCGCGTTAGTACATTCGACTACCTACTACAAAATAATTACAATGTCTGATGTAATCCAGGGTTAGACGATAATAATATCGGAGTAAGGCGATCAGTCTAGACAAATAATTAAGACTTGCCTGAATAATAGACATCTTGAAGGACTCAAGCGGTTGACAAAGCAAGAGCTATCATTTGCAGAAAATTATTATTTCAATGAGTAATCCATTTTGGAGTCTTTATTCAGGTTTGGTCAGAACTCAATTTCGGTAATTTTACAATGGATTCCGACTCACGTACAGATTGAGGATAATAAAAGAGTGGAATTATTAGCTAACCAGGCCGTGAAAGATGGAATTCCCGTAAATATTCCTCCTCTTTTCACTGATTATATCAAAATAATTAATCAGCGATATTTAGATGTGTGTCAGGACCATCCAACCTCAGCTCCCAGTGTATAATTGGATTGACCAAAATGTATTAAGTCGAAGAGATTTAGTTATGGCATTAAGACTTCGTTCCGGTCACATTCCTTCAAAAAAGTTTAGTTTTCTGATGAAAAAGGTTACGTCACCCAACTGTGAGGAATGCGGAATAGTCGAAGATGTGCAACACGTTTTGATGGAGTGTGTCCGGAATGGAGCTTTAAGATTTAACTTACTTGGTTCGACGTATAATTACGATGTAGGAGAGTGTAATGCCATCCTGGCTTCTCCCTTATCGATCAAGCCCGAATGCTGCACAAACTGGATTTTTTTGTTTAAAAATAGATAATTTGAACACTAGTTAGTAAACGATTATGTTGATGTTATAGGGCAACGTTATCGCTTAGCGATAAAGCCCTTAAAATAAAGAAAAAAATGAGTCTGATAGTTGTAGTTCTTTTGGAGATTTTCATCCCAATTAATATATAATATAATAATAATAATAAAATATCTTGGGACGACTCAGACACGGTCATCCGATCCCAAACTAGGCAGAGCCTGTGCTACGGCAACCAGACAACTAATAAACATACTTATATATTTCTAAATACATACATATTATAGACGAATTACACCCAGACACAGAACAAATGATCATGCTCATCACACAAAATAAAGAATAAAATAGAATTAAATAAAGGTTACTTTCGAAGCAGTCATATATAAAGGTCAACGTTTTCGGTCAAATTTTGCATTTCGGTGTGATGTGTAGTTTTGGGCCACTTGCATGCCAAGACCTAGACATGGTAAATTTAGCTCAGGTCCCGAAGGTGACGTATTTTACCCGAGTGCCCCAGTGTTCTTCGAGAGTATTTTTGCATGTCTATTTATTTGGTATGCCTGCTAGCCGAAATAGGTGCGTAGATTTAAAAAAATGAGGTATCATTAAATTGTAAGCTTAGAGAGCAATAGATCTAAAGCAGCTAGGCTTAGATGTTGCTTCACAATCGACTTAACTTTTGAAGGAGACGAGGGTCAACGTCTTTTGCCTAAGGTCAAAAATTTTGCATTTCGTAGCGTTGTGTTTATTGTAAGTGTAAAGAATTCCTTTGCGTTGCGTTATTATGAGAGTATTTTTCAAATATCTTCATCAGCAACAAAGTTTTAAAGTTGGTTATTAGAAAGAGTATTATTTAATAGTATGTATTATTATTTATCTTATAATATTATGTATTATTATGATATTTATATATTGTATGTTATATTTAAAATGTATTGTTTTAACTTTATCTACGTATAACTTTTACACACGATTCCACAAATCCAATTTTTATAGTCGAGTCAAAGAGATGTAGACACATCTCTTTGACTCGACTCTCCTTTCGCAGGTATGCTGGAAGAGATTTTATATATAAGCATCACCTTTGTACCTATTTTTCTGTGACCAAGTTCTTTTTTCTGTATTAAGTGTGTGTACATACATGTTATATAAATAAAATGTAGTTCGACGTGGCCTCTGTCGTCAAAAGCTATGACACTCATAGAAAACGGCGTTTGGCGAAAGGGACCGATTTTACGACATTTGTTTCTAATTGTCATATTTCCTTAGTTTTTAGATCAATCATTCAATTTAAATTACAATGTTAGTATTATATAATAGTTGCCGCCCGCGTGATTGCCGAAAATTATCCCAAGGGAACATATTCCATGTGTTATTCCAGACTATAACCAATCTCTGTGCCAAATTTCAGCAAGATCGGTTCAGCCGTTGTGACGTGAAAGAGTAACAAACATCCATCCATCCATCCATCCTCACAAACTTTCGCATTTATAATATTAGTAAGAGGATTTTTGTAAGTATATTTTTAGTTGTGTTATTTTTTTGGTTAGAAAATAAAATATTTTTTTCACGCATATTCCCTATTCGCTGAATCCATTTAGGTAATGCTTCGGATTTCAACAGCTTTCACAATACCCTTTGCAACATTTGAATTTACGAAAGTATTTTATATGTAAATTCCCCTGCTAACGTGAATTAAAATATAAATTGTGTCAGCTGCATATATTCTCGCGAAACTTGTGAAATTCAGAACTGAAGAGGTTGGAGAAAGGAGGCGACCGTGCTGTCGCTGACAAAGTATTCTTGTAGTTTATTGTTTTGTTCTTACAGTTGAAGTTTCGTAAAAATGTTTCTTACTAGAAGTACACAAACAATAAGTAAGTTTAATCTTCTGTTTGGACCATGCATTCTTTCCTCCAGCACTTACTTAAAGATAGTAAATTGTTTACCGACATTACTGCAAATGCAATGTTCTTGTATCCTCTTTTTTGAAAATACACTATTTATTTATTTATTTAAACTTTGACAATAGTGGTACATGGACGTACTTAATGAATCAAGGCATTCTCTACCAGTCATATTAAAAGGACTATACTGTGGTAGGTGTACAGTCAATAATAATAACATTTAAAACGGAATTTATCGTTCAGAAAGAATATACAAATAATATATAAAATAAAAAAATACACTATTATCTACCACTGCAACCCCTGAAATTTAGAACGGAACAAATATTTCCTGGCTGTTTGTGTACGTGATTTTATATGTTTGCGACTAACCCACGATACGGGAGAAATACCTAGTGTGGGGCAAACAAAAAAACAGTGGCGACGTGGTGCTCGTCGAGTACTGCAGAAGTTTTTTGGTACTAGCCCGCCTTTATATTCCCAACCACTACAACTCCTGAGAACCAGAATCAACAGTAGCAACCACCAGAAAAGACGAGGCAATGGAGAGTCCTGAAAAACCGGCCAAGTGCTAGTCAGACTCCACACGGACGTTTCCGTACCATTTACCGAGAAAAAAACAATTTAGTTTAATTTTGATTATTTGTTGTTAAAGCGGCAATAGAAATACACACTCTGTGAAAATTTCAACTGTCTACCTATTACGGTTCTTGAGATACTACCCGCTGACAGACGGACGGACGGACAGACGGACGGATGGACGGCCGATCAGCGGAGGCTCAGTAATAGGCTTCCGTTGGTTACCCATCGGGTACGGAGCTCTAAAAACGATTCAACTGTAAACAGAACAAAACTACGAACAAATGTGGCTCAATCTACAAACCCTTCGTTCACAGCAATAGATTCATTCATTAATCAAGCTATTGTCGCCTGTCAAACCTCAGCTGACAAGTGTTCCTACACTGTGACGTCACATACCATGACGACACCGCCTGCCAGACAGACGGAGACAATTTATCACGGCATAAGACATAGAAAATATAGGAACAGAAGACTAACTCTGTACAACTTGCGAAAACAGGCATACGCTCGGAAAAACACGCGTGTAAGGACAGCGATTTCAAACTACTGATGAATGTTGAAAGAAAGCTCTGGTTTTTTCACAGCTGTTTTGTTGTCAGTTTTGGTATAGAATAAGCATTCGCTCGTTTAGTCCAAACTCCGTCAATGGGTTTAAGTACATCTGACAGAATATGCGTCGCATATTTTATCGGTCACGTAACGTCAGAACAGACAAAAAATCTATACATATAATAAATCACATATAATAAAACATGTAGTCTATCTTGGGCCTAAAGAATGTCACTCTGTCTATAAAAACATATGACATTCTAAACAAAAGCTCAAGATATGGGATTGACGACTTGACATTTAGCTAACGCTTGTAATAATTCTTTTCTTTTCTTTCATATTTTTTATTGTACATAAAAAAATATACAAACTCAAAACCGTATGTACCAATACATTTCAGCTGCTAGAATGTCGTTTTTTCTTGGCCCTTCTAAAACAAATGCCAGTCGCGAGCTCGCTTTCACCCGCTTTACCCCCGTTCGTTTTCGCTCATTATATGACGCCGAGCCTTCTGTGTTTCTACCTGCTCTTTGTCATACCTTGCCCCTGACCTTGTCGTGCGATCGATACGCATTCGTACTGTCCTGGCAGACGATTTGTTGCACGACGACCGGCGACTGGCGCCGCACGCTAGGCGATTTGCCGATTTTTTTTGGGACCCGTGTTGAGATTATTTTTTTTTTGATGAATATTTGTTATTGCTTTGTTATTAGAGACTCAAATTAAATATTGTCCTGTTTCCCTCCAACTTATGTCACTAAACCTGAACTTTTCTCATGTACCTGAATTTTTCTCAGGTACTGGGACCTGCGAAAAGTTGAGATACTTTAAGTATTTTAAGGAGCGTTCGCAAATTGTTTTTAAGTACGAGAATTATCCTTCTCATGTTAATTTTAGACAAGAAATGCCAATAATAAAATGAGCCATTTTGTGTATCTTGCAAGCAAGTTATGGCGGTAGCTGACCACAAGATGCCAAATGATAAGAAAAGGAAATTGAACTTCGGCAAATTGAATGACCTTACAAAAGGTGAACACCTCCAAAACCTGTTGATACAAAAAAACGGGTTACTTCGACAAAAACTCCGTTTAATTATATTTTTGGTCGCGATTAGCCAGGAGCGGGGAAGTCAGTAGGTACCTTCAACTTCCACGGTCTCATTATAAAGTCAATTAAGTCACAAATTGCTATGCTGATGTTCATACTTTTTTATCGGCGATAAAATCGCTAAGGCTTAGCGAAGAGATTAATCTTGTTGGATTTACGAAAAGTTTGGTTGAAAGAGGTCAGGTTTTGTTTTGGAATAAATAAAGTGCTTTTTAGGAGGAAAATTATTTTGAGTTCATCGAACCTGAAGCCTTTTTTTTAATCAGCATAAACTTATATAGTCATCAATTTTGAAAACTGACAAATTCAAAGTTAAAACTCATTTATTTAAATTAGACTGAGAGCCAGCCTTTTTTCCTTTACCTATCTGTGGAGCCAGCACGTTTTGAACGTCAAACTTAATACAAACGGGGTTATTCATAAAAATAATCTAAACCGCTCATTTAAAAAAATATTGTTTAAAAGAATCTAAATTCAAAATTCATTATTTTGAATAAAGAATCTGCTAGTCAACATTTAAACAAAGCCATGGTTAAAATGTTTTTATAAAAGGGCAGAAAGAAACAAAGCCCAAAAACGCCTGCCCCTCCCCAGAAAACCAATTTTATAAGGCTAGTTCATATTCAAAAGTATTTTCCTTATCATTAAAAGCTGTCTCCACAAGAACTTGAGGAAATACTTCATCCCCGTAGCACCTCTCGGGAAGCTGCTAACGAGTTGAACACAGCGCGAAGTTACGTCGACACTTCAACAGGTTACAAGCTACACATGAACAACTTCATATCCGAAATTATTTAAATTATGTAACACTCATCCTTTTCAGCCTGTTAACTGCTATTGTCAAAGACATCTCTCATATATTTTGAGAAAACACTACGAACGCTGGGCCCATAACCCATAATGTTTTATAGGTTATGGGCCCAGTGTTCGTAGTGTTTTCTCACAGAACATGTTTAGAGACATAACAGACGAGTAAAATATTGTTCTAGAACATATTCCATACATTCAAAACATTAGTACATTTACAGATGGTGTTACTGTTTCTTCTTTCTATAAAAATGTCTACATGAATGAATACTTATTTGAAAGACATTACTAAAAATATACTATGTTTGAAAAATAGGGAAGTTACACGCTTTAGGAGTTATTCTTTTATCCTTGTCACACAAAACGTCGTCTGTGGCGCCAATTCACTAACGACGTGCGACTCTTGCGAGTGACTTGTTTAACATAGATAAATTGCAAACGCCGTTAGATTGTAAAATATCGCATAAAATTGTAAACAATTTTTTCTTAATAAGCCACGGATATATTGGAAACCATTGAATTTGGTTGGGATTTATTGTATACAAAACAATTGTTTCATAATATATCGAAAATTTTTAATCTAATAAAGATTTATTACAATCTTACGAAGTCTGCAATTTTCTGGTGACATATATATTGGATACATTTAAACATCCATGATAAACAGCCACGACCTTGGCACTTTTCTTTGGCACATTCTTTTATAAATGACCAACTTGTTGCAAACTTAAGTTTCCTTTTAATTAATGAGTCTAGTCAATGATAAGCGAAGAGCAACAGTTCGCTTACCTCTCTTAAAAAGCATGAAGTTTTTACCACGCGATTATTTTCACAAAAATCCTAAAAGGTTATTCGTGTGAAAAAATGTTATTTTATTATTGAATTGCCTTCATTTTTCACCTTAAAGGCTCTCTCGAATAAAGAGCACGTTCGCAAGCGATATTGACTCATTTGTTATTTCACACTTGTACTATAAAAAGATTGGTCTATCGACATTTTGAATTTATGGTTCTGAAAGCTTTTGGTGTTTACCGAAATATAAAAGTAACAAACACTGTACGTTTTGTTTTTGCAAAGCTATGAATTGGTTTTGAAAATTCTAAGTTCGACATTTCTCTTTCTTAGGTTTTATTTTTTAGATAAAACTGAATATTACAAAAGTGAAGTGGGATTTTTAAATATAACTAGCTTTTGCCCGCGACTTCGTATATCCCATTTTTCCCGTTCCCGTAGGAATTTCGGGACGAATTCTACACTTAAACCTTCCTCATGAATAACCCCGTCCATTGGTGAAAATCGCATGAAAATCGGTGTAGTAGTTATCGAGTTTATCGCGAGACAGACGCGGCAGAGGACTTTGTTTTATAATAATTATGTAGTGATTCTTTAGAAATTACTTTTACCTAATGTCCATATTACAGAAAGTCTGAAGCCCTTTTTCGTACTTAAAAAGCGTTCAAATGGCGCAATATCATCATAGAGATAATCAAAAACTTTAGCTATATCTTTCACATGGGTGTCCGAGGGTCCAAAAATGTATAAAAATTCTAGTCTTTGCACGGGCTTCGCGCAGAAAAAGCATAATTCTGAACGCCAATCTCATTCGAAGAGCTTATTAATGATATACTTTGGGGGACAGATTATCCGTGCCATCCGTCCAATATTTATTAGAATTTTTATTTCCATCGTGTGCTCTTAGGAGAGGCCCGGACTCCCTTTTTTTGAAATCATCAAATGACTCCTTCTGCTAGTGTCAGACTCTTACTGACTGAAACGCATCCGTGACCCTCCTAATACCCTTTGCGTTCCAGGGCCGCTGTCACTCTTTCGAAATACCCTCCTTATATACGGCCATGATTGAGTTTACTAGCTCTAATTAGATATAATACCTATACGTTAAACGTAGCCTTACATTTTCAAGTATTACTAGGTATCAACATTCAAGGCCCAATATCTTCATAGACAATAGAGCATTATTCAAACAGAGAACATAATCCAAAGAGTACAGAGACTGACGTCACACATCTACCAATCTTCGCGAAAAGCACGTTCCACAGAGTATAAAGCCTTCTTCGACAATTTATTTATGTTACAAGTCTACTTAAGATGGATAAATGAAGCATAAAGTTATATTCGATCAAGTTTGTAATTACTCTATTTATATCAGGATTTATTTGAGAAGATCGCAAAGTAATCAACTTTATGAAATATAAAGTTCTCGAAAGATACACTGAGTACGAGTTCGTTCGCGAGGGATATTAATGACTAACTTATGCTCGCGGTTTTGCCCGCGAGGTAAGTCCCATACTTACCTCGCGGGCAAAACCGCGAGCATAAGTTTTTTGTTTTTTTTTGGATTTGTTATGGGAAACGAATATAAACATATTTACCTATAGATCCTTTTGTACAGAAGGTTGCAGAAAAAAAAACAAAAACATAAAAAGTATCAATATTTCAGGAGAAATAATAATATGTTACTTGAATAAACAAAAAAAGCGCCCATACCCGTCTGTTTAATTTATTCCACAGTTGTAATAAGGCTTAGCTAGTTCAAAGATATTTGAACTTTTTGGTCAATAAAAACCGTGCTACATTACTCACAAAGATATTGATGGAAAGGCAACTACATATTTAATGAGGGCGATTTTTTTATCCATAGTTAACTCAAACAACGCTGCAACGGTTAATTAATACACACAACATTTAAAAAAATAAATAGTTTTTCGATCCATTGTTCGTTATTTACTAATTGTTATTTATTTGACTATTGGGAAAACTAAACCATTTAGATCGAAAAACGCAATTTAACATAATTTAACCACAATTATAACCCTTGGTTGAGTTAACTAAGTACGGATTATAAAACTCGCCCTAAGAAACCAGTGATGGAAGAATTTTCCTACAAGGCCAGCGTCTACAATACTATGGACCGTGAGTCCATGAGTAGATAATTAAAAAAATATCTGTCTCGTCGGTCCCCATTCCTCGGGAGGTGAGGAACTCGGCTCGGGACTCACTTAGAATGTCCTCCTTGACCCAATATTTGCTCTCATACAAAATCCAATTAAATGCGATCCATTGCTCAGCAGGCTGACGAACAAACGGAAATTTAGATAATATAGTAATAGCTAAGGTATTTTAGACGTTTTAGTTATTTAAATTTTAGCGTTTTCTTGTAATCAAAATCAAATGTCATTTATTCAAGTTAAGCTGAGTGCCAGCACTTTTTGAACGTCAAAGTTCTACATAAAGACAGTCCCCCAAAACGCCCGCCCGTCACCACTTCCTAGTGTTTTAGCTGGGAAGAAGAATTGGCGGAACTAACTCCCTAGCAATTATTTTTGATCGGCTCGTGTTTGACTACTTTCTCACCTGAAAGTAAGCGGTGATGTGGTTGATGATGTACCACGCTTGCTTAAAAGTAACCTTTTCGACCTTGACATAAAATCCCTTGTAGCTATCATCAATATAGACCCAGACAGGGAATTCCATTCCTTAGCTGTACGTCAATGAAATTACTGTCAAAACGTTTTGTGGCAACCACGAGTTCTTTTTTCTAAAAATAAGTGGTATATTATGAAAGAAACATCATTCCGTAGTCATTTATCACCATCACTTCAACCGAAAGACGTTCACTGCTGGGCTTAAGCCCGTCGATCAGCCCTATGCTTCTCACATCCTCCAGCATATTCCGTTTTGATAATAGTAAAAGTTGAATAGACAATGCGTTGGGTAGTTTCACTTAATAATTGGGAAATACGAATACGCGTTTCCTTTTATAGATTTACAGCCCTATTTTAAAAACTTTTCAACCATATGCTTATTTGAAATACTGATTAGTAGATTCATTTGTTAAAAAATACTTGGTTTATGAATAAAACTCCGGCCAAACCTGACCGACCAAAGCAATTGCGAAGCGGGAGCGTCAATCGCGCGGTGGACGCTGCTCTTGTTTATCTATGGCAGTACCAAGTTGTAGACGCTCCTGCTTCGCGTCCCGCGTACTTGTCGCGCAGGTTTGACCGGAGCCTAAACCTGTTAGAGTAACGTCAGATTCTTATAAGCATGTACCTACCTAATATTTAATTCTTCTTCCCAGCTACAACACTGTAGGAAGTGGTGACGGGCGGGCGTTTTAGGGGACTGTTTTTATGTAGAACTTTGACGTTCAAAAAGTGCTGGCACTCAGCCTAATTTGAATAAATGACTTTTGAATTTTGAATGTAGTATGCGAAGTAAACAAAATTAAAATCGATATTAATTTTACTTATCGGCACACAATGTTATCTCATTATTGTATTGTTTATTCATTCAGTCCCGGAGGTAAGTGTTTTTAAATATGTCAGCTACATTAAAAAGAAAACAAAATGGAGGTTATTTCCGAAATAACCTACCGTCAGGTCGTTAAATATTAAAAAGGTGGAAAGGTCCATCGGATTTTGTACCACATCGTAATTTATTCAGGCGTTGGTAAGCAAGAAATTGCTTACTTAAAATAGTAACATTATTATTAACCGAACCATGTACCTACTTATTATGTTTACAGACTTTTTATATTTTATTTTATACGATTGCGCATGGTCATGAACATCTCATCTGCCGAGCTTTTTCCCAATTATATTGGGGTCGGCTTCCAGTCACTCTGGATTCAGCTGAATACCAGTATTTAACGTGGAGCGACTGCCTATCCGACCTTCACAACCCAGTGACTGGTTAACACGGTCCTTCTTGGTAAGACTGGAGTCAGATTTTCTGGACTCAAAGACTCAAAGCATTTTTTTTTTTTTTTTAAACGTTGCCCCTCTCTAGGAATTTCTCCTTTATCGTGGGTGCGTTTACAACCATATAAACTCACATACACAAACAGCCAGACCTGGAACAACTATCTGTAGGCCATTAAAATATTTGTTCCGTGCGGGGATCGAACCCGCGACACGCAGCGCAGCAGTCAATCGCTCAACCACTGCACCAACCGTTTCGTCAAATTATCAAGGTCGGTCGGTCAAAAAGATGAAGCTATTTGCACGTTCCAAAGCGTAGATCTCTATGGAGAAGAACGTGCAAGAAACTCCAAGGACGCTCTTTTAAAAACAATGTTTTTACAAAGTTCTGATTAAATCATTCATGTTGAAATTATACATATATGTGAGAACGATGTAAAAGACGTGCAGGATAAAAGCGTCCGGAGTGAAAAGAACAATTCAAAGCAACAATTAAAATAAACCGCGGCCGCCGAGAAATGACCAGTCCAAGCTGACGGTGCCCGTTCACGAACATGGCTTCTGACAATCCGAGACGACTGCCAAAGATCTCCAATAACAGCTGGGGCCAACGGTTTTATTTGGATGGGAAATCATCAAATGACTCCGTCCACACAACATACCAACAATGCGAACATAAGAATAATCAATACATCGCTCTAACTTAGATTTGATGCATATTAGCTAGATTTCCGAAATCTAGTTTATATGCTTGATGCATATCTAAGTTGATGATGATGAGTGAATATTCTAATGGTTATAATTATGTAAATACATACTTTTTAGTGTCGCAGATCATTTTTTAAACAAAACTTTTGACGTTGATTGCCCATAAGATGATATTGCGATCATAAATCTATAAAAGCGTACTGCGACTTGATTTTGAAAGCTTTTCAAGTACGAGAATAGGCTCTCTGATAACGAAGACATCAGAAACTTTTATAGTAACGATATATCAATATTTACAGACGATAAATATAAGAATGCGAGTGATTGATCACACAATCCATTTGAAATGTTGACATGGCAGCGAAAAAAAAAATAAAACACAAAAATAAAATAAAAATAAATATCGCTGAAAACTTTTTTAATTTTGTGCCAGCCCTTTTAAAGGCTCGGCAGTAGCGACCTTTGTCGAATTTTATTTTTAATTCAACGATACCTCGTGCCCTGTTTTCACGTCAAGATAATTATTTTGGTAGTACCAACATTATAATATAAACATCCAGGTTATTTATGACTAGGTAACCTAGAGGGCAGTCTGGCAACCTAATCTAGGTTACCTGACTGGCCCTACCTGTCTGTATTGTGCCTACTAATATATTTTTAAAATTATTATTGGCTTGCTTCTGCCTGCAGATTCGCTCGCGTGAATGTCGGAAATTACTTCAAGCCTATGTGCCATTCCAGACTGTAATCTATCTCTGTGCCAGTTTTCATCCAGATCCGTTCAGGTGTTCTGGCGTGATTGAGTACCAAACATACTCAATCAAGTTCCACTCTTTTGCTATGCGCATTATAGACGTTTGGAAACGCTTAGTGCGAATTGGTGGAATAGCAACAAGGTAAGGATAGTTACTTGTAGTGCGTCTAGATGTCCGATGGTAGAAGGGGGCCGGTGGGATGAGGTCGTGTAGTTTTGGGTGGGGGAGTTCTTGATTTAACCTATTCACTCTTGACTTAAAACTCCATAAATCATATAACAAAACTGCTAGAAAGCTTTTTGTGTTACTATTCAACTATTTCTTTATTGAATTGGAAAAGTTTTGACAGCCACCAAACCTAGACAGTTGAGACTAGGTCGGCCTTGAAGTACTTAGACAAGTCAACTTGTAGTTAAAGTTCTAGCTGTTTATTATTTTGACCATTCGTAGTTCGAAGTTTCCCAATGGGCCCCAATCGGGGCTTGACCCGTAACCCGTAAGTTCAGTATGGACACTGATCGGAGTCCATTTAAAAAAAAAATTTAATATGTGTTTTCTCTTGACTCTAGTCTAGGTCATAGATGACAGAGACAAAGTCGACGATGGAGCGAGCTTACCCAGAAGAAGCCTGCTCACTCTAATTTTGAAGAGATTAGGGTTGTATGCGTTCGGAAACACAGACGCAGGCAGAGTTCCACTCCTTTGCTCTATTTCTTCAAGTCATAAGTCAATTGGGTCATCCTCATTCATTTCAACGTGCAAGCTATTTGGCATCATTATGTTAAAGGTAATTGAATATTATTCAACGCAGGTTTTCATAAATCCACTTCTTCCTTAGATAACGGATAGATGAGTTTTTTCTAAAAGTAACACGTGACTTTCAGGATATGAATGCTTGGAAACATGCTGGTCCTGCTCCATAGGACAATCAAGGGTGTAGACAAAAGGTCAAACTGGTTGATCTATGTATTAACTTTATAGATATACTGTTCCTTTTTTTGTGTTTTCATTTTTCTGTTGACTCACACACTGTTTAATTAATGGTTCCAATGTTTGTAAATATGTGAGTACCATTTACCTAAATTTCTTTAGAAAATGAATAAGTTTACCTCTGCTGGTGATACTTTGTTCTTATAAGTAGCATACTCTGGGTGCATCGTCCTCACATAATATTAAATTAATTTTTGTATACCAAATTTTGTAAAATCATTATTTGAAAAGAGTAACTATGGAGTTTCTTGTCCGTTCTTCTCCATAAGAATCTGCATTTCCGAATGGACAGTAGAGTCACTTTATTAATGTAACATTATTATTTTACTGAACTGTAAACGATGACGTTCAAAAGTGCCGTTTAATGAATGGCCTAATTGAAATAAACGTTTTGACTTTGACTTTGACTTTAAAATTCGAGATATCGACTGGAAACTGAAGGTGAGTACAAAATGGTCAAAGCTGTCGCCTGTCGCCCACGTAATAAAGCCGTCTGATGGTGTCGTGGGACCCGGCCCTTATTGCTCCTTAGTACGTTGTCTCACTATGAAGGAAAAGTTTGATGTTATTTTAATATTATTGTTTAATGGGTAGGCTAGCTAGACGCGTTTTCCAACAAAGAAAGTTGAACTGAATCTGGCGTTCGGTAACTAACAAATCATAACTATTGCTGTCCTACATAATTATGTTAATTTATAAACAGCTACCTTTAGCCCGCGACTTCGTACGCGCATACCCCCTTTTTCCCGTTCCCGTAGGAATTTCGGGAATCTTTTTTTTTAACCCCCGACGGGCCCGACGCAGAAACGATGGGGCGTTATTTCTCAGTGCTCTCCTATACTCCCCAAGGAACCTACATGCCAAATTTCAGCATTCTACAACCAGTACTTTCGGCTGTGCATTGTCTGTCAGTTACTCAGTCAGTCACCAATAACGGAAGAATTAACATTTTAGAATTATTACATGCCGAAACAATTAATTTGAATATTTTTAATTAATTGATGTACTTTTACGAGTCCTATCTCGTATTAATAAAGCTATCTAAGCTGAAGACTTAGGTCAAATGCGTTATATTTACCCGCGCTACAAAAAATACAGTATCAAAAACCAGTGATCAAATAAAAGAAAACTCACTCAAAAAAAAGTCTACTAAAACTACCTTTTAAGTCGACAATGTACCTATTTTACAGGCAAAAATTCGCCAACACTTGTAACTTCAGTTCGCGGTCGCGCAAATCCTCTGAGAACGCACAGTTAATTAGTTTTTGTTTTTAATTGGCACTAGTGACTCGCTAGGTTACACATTACACGGTTACTCTCTTCAGCAAATAGACTAAGTGATTATGATTTTTCGTTTTTTTTAAAGATTAGTAAAAATTTCTTCAGGCGCGTTGTGCACTTTTTGGGTGAACAAAAATCACGGAACTCGCGTCATCGTCACCGAACGCTTTGAGTGAACAAAAATCATGGAACTCGCGTCATCGTCACCGAACGCTTTAGCTTTCGCTTAGTTTTCACTTCTATCGGCAGTCCCCAAAGACTGCCCCGCATGTTTTTTTTTATCATTGCCCCACTCTAGGAATTTCTCCTATATCGCGGGTGCGTTTTCAGACATACAAACTCACATACACAAACAGTGTATGGAGTTGGACGTGTTTAATTTTGAGCTTTTAGTTTCGCAAGAAAGATTATTAGAAGCGTTTACTTCTCACTGTAATTCATAGAAACTAGCAAGTCCTTCTTGTCTTCATGGAAATAAGAATAAACCGGTTTTAATCTAAAAAGATTGTGGAGAACTTTTTCGAAGAAAAGTTTAGAATGTCACGAGAAGAATGTAAAAATAAATATACTTAAAGGCAAGTGGCCATCATCAGCCAATTCTAGGTTCATTGCGACTGCCGAGCTATCGTGGGTATGCGGGCGAGGAGAATTAAAACCACGTGTTAAGGATGATTAACGGTGCACGATTATTATTTTAACAAAATACCAACACAATTACAATCAGCACTTCCTAATCAATCAAAATATAGCGACGCTCCACCGAACACGTCTTGCTTGGGTGCGATGCAAAAGAGCCCGGGGTTGCGTCAGAGCGAAGAAACGTCAACCCACGCTTGTCAAAATGTCCGCTGTCATTCTTGACGTTTTCTTGACACTCTCAAAACGTCGAAGCACCGTCATACTAATTTATCATTTATCGTTAAACATTGTCATTTCCGTGTATTTTACCTTTGCCTTTCATTCCGGAAGACATTAATATTGCTCGGCGGTAAAGATAGGCATGGTATAGTCCCCAGAGGGATTCCTGACGTGTTGGTTTGCTGTTTTAGTAGGCTATAGTTCAACGTCCATCGGCATATTGCCAACTACTATATTTAGCATTTGTATACCTACTGACTGAGGAATAAAACAATGTTTACGTTGGAAACACTACTACTGGCCTGTTATTTAGTGTAGCGGTCACGAACATAGTTTGTAATTCACGATATAGGGTGCCATTATCTATTACTAGCTGTCGCCCGTGGCTCCGCCCGCGTGAATGTTGTAAATTATACCAAGGAAACATACTCTCGGGATAAAAAGTGCTAGTGCTGTTATCCTATGTGTTATTCCAGACTATAATCTATAGAGGTATGAGGAACAGAGAGTAAAGTCCCACATACTTGCACTGAAATGTGAGGATCCTCTGACGAGACGGTTGTTGTGCCTGGTGGGCAACTGCCCGCTAGTTGACATTCGGACTATTGTATATGTTCAAATCACACGGAGAACTTTGCTTGCGCGATGCAGGATTTCGTTGGTAGTTCGTCGCTGACAGGATAGATGGTGTTGCGGTTCTTTTTGTTGCCGTACAAATTTCGTTTCTTGGTTTTTTTATGTGGCGGCATTGATGCCGCTACAAATCTACCCTTGTGCCAAATCTCATCAAAATCCGTTCAGCCGTTCTGACGTGATTGAGTATCAAACATCCATCCGAACATCCAAACTTTCGTATTTATAATATCAATATAGATAGCATATAATTATTTATCATTCAATCATAATACCTGTCGCTTATCTATGTATTATAGTTGACATTATAAAAATGTTGTTTTTTATTGTTTTACATGTTAAGACTACACAGAACATATAACCGATGGGGTCGAAAGTTTCTGGAGTGGCGACAGCGAGCCGGAACACAAGGCGTTGAAAGACCTCTCACTAGAAGCGAGAGGCTCAGGACCGGTCGGTTTGGCGAAAATTAAGGGGGGCCTATGTCCAACAGTGGACAACTTTCGACTTAAATGATGATGATGATGTACAAGTGAAATCACAACGTAACATAATCTTTACCGACAACGCACCGCATCAACTGGCAAAAGTGGCAGGGAGGAACTGAACCAGGCCCGGGTCGATGGCGCGTTGTGTTCCACGCGCGCCTCAAAGAGGTATAGGAGACGGCGCCAGCTAGGGCTAGAGCTTGTCGGGGTTGCGGAATTGGTTCGAAAGAGTCACCGCGGCCCTGGAACGCAAAGGGCTTTAGAAGGAACACGGATGGGTTTTAGTCAGTAAGAGTCTGACACGCCCTTCCGCTCCACCCAGAGCGGAAGAATTCATTTAATGATTTCCCAACCTTAAAAAAAAAAAGGGGGAACTGAAAAAAATTTAAAGGGTTTCTACGGACACTAATTGAGCTGATCAGTAATGAAACTAAGGCTGAGATTGGCTAAGCATCATTCCTGGCAATGTCGCACAATCAAGATGTCATCATCATCAGCTAACTGGCCTGTTGGTCGAGTGGTTAGTGACCCTGACTGCTAAACCGGAGGTCATGGGTTCGATTCCCACCCAGGACAAATCTTTGTGTGATGATCATGATCATTTGTTCTGTGTCTGGGTGTAATTTGTCTATAATATGTATGTATTTGGAAATATTTAAGTATGTTTATCAGTTGTCTGGTTGCCATAGCACAGGCTCTGCCTAGTTTGGGATCGGATGACCGCGTGTGAGTTGTCCTAAGATATTATTAAAGATATTTTTATTATTATTATTTAATTAATTATAATATAATTTAAATAAGTAATTTACATTCCAATGATGACACAGAATTGAATGATTTGATAATTTTCTTTATTATTGCTTTTAATTATATTTTTTGTATGTATAAATTCTAATTTCAATAAGTTATAAATATGTTATGTGAGCCGTTTTTTAGTGCATGTGGTGTTAACCTGTAATTAATTGTTGCACTTGAATATGTTACTCTAGTTATTAAATCAGAAATGTTTATAGTGTAAACAATTGTTGGTTAACCTAAATAAATAAATGTCGAAGTCACAGCAGCTAAGTGTCGCTTATAGATCTCGGTCCAAGAGCGATAAAAGTTTCAGGTGCACATCCAAAATTGACCGGTACGGATTGTATGGACTTTAAAAGAAACTTTGACCTCTGAGTTTGTTTCGGTGTTTCTTCTCATGGTAGTCAGCTAGGAAACACCGGCTTCATCTAGCTTAAATCACCAAAAAGATTGACGTGTAATAGTGTTATGTTTAACTTACTTGCAAAATAAATATCATTTATCATTTAAAACATTTTCGTCTGCCGTAAACAGAACCACTATTCTATTCTATTAAGGCGTTTGGTTGCCACGCTTTAGTCCCTATGCTGGACCACTGTACGTGGGCCATGGCGGCCGTCATTCCGTCCAGCATACCACCCTTCAGATGCAGATCCCAGTTTTTAGGGTGTCTATAAGAGAATCAGGTGCTCATATGGTTAGTTTCAAGGATCAGGTGCGCAACTGTCTGTTATAAACAGAACCATTAATTTTTACTATGAGATTGTCCTCTTACAAGTACCTATGCGCGCCATCATTGTTTTGCTTTCTCTCTCAGGACAGCTCCCAGGCTAAGCACCACAGCTGGTATCTACCATAGACAATCAGTGGTCAAGTACAAGTATAAGTATCGGCTCCTGACATTTTTATGACGTCACAGCATGGACAACAGACAGCGGGCAGCTCATCAATCATTCACGGTCAGCCTGACTCGCCGGCCGGCTACTTTCAACCTCAATCAACGTTGTATTACATAGCAACAGAAGTTTCATGTTGTTTGTACGCATGGCAACAAAGTTATGCGGTCTGTGTGGTTCCCAGCCACAGACAGAGTGGACGGCTAGTAAGTGTTGATTTGTGTGTCACAGGAAAGACCAATCTTAACTTGGTCTCAAGCATAATGCCAAACCAGATTCGACTTTTGTTTGGTACGCACTATTTCATCATCAGAATTTAGATACCTTGTCCTCCGTCTGTTTTATTGAACTGGGCCTACAGTTTGACTGGAAATTCTAAAATAACAATTGAATTTAGAATAAGTAAGGCTTGTTGTTCTTTTTTCAAAATCAGTTTTTTAATTTGTTTCTGTGTTTCTGTCGTACTGCCATTTGCAATTATTAAGAAACAAAAGAAGTATTTTAAAATGAGATGGTTTATTTCACGAGCGGTGCAACAACGACTTTCTTTTTGTAGTTTATTTTGTAAAAATGGATCTTGACGTGACATTTCATAAATATTCCGTATCCTTCGGACTTATTTCTAAGAACTTACGGTTAACCTTCTTTCCTTCCATTTTCACGACAGAAATCGTTTATTTATTTTTCATTTACAAACCGTACTTTTTGCCACACAACACATTATGTTCACATCACTCGCTTCGCTTTCCATTACGTGCCTAATTCATAATCTGCCTCCATCGCGTCGAATACATAACTCAATGAAGTGAAAACACGTACGAAGAGTTCATGTAATATTCATGATGTGAGAACTTGGTCCAGACATATAATGAAAATAAAATAAGTACGAATGTAGATATGCCGACAAAATTTTAAAGCAAAAAGTCCTGTTTTTGAATCACCATTGAGCATGGAGAGTTAAAGTACAATGCGTCTGTAGTCCGGAGTTTTGAAGTTGGTGGACTGACACCCCCGTGCCTCGGGAAGCACGTTAAGCGGTTGGTCCTGCGCCAGATCTCTTTTCGGTCGTGTCGGGTTGCCGTCCCATCGGAATATGCGAGTGATGGAAGAGGGAGTGCACCTGTATTTGCGCACACACTTATGCACAATAATATGCCCCGCGCCGATGTAGCCATCGGAGCGAATCTCAATTCGCCGCCATGGTCGAAGTCGGTCAGGAGGACTATATAATGGTGATGCTATCAGGCCTATTTTTGAGATTCGTTGCTCTGTTATGTGCTCTCATGTGACCTGCATAATTCAACTTTGGCCGAAAACTTCCGAGCACAGAGCGGACATGTCACAACACCATTGACCTCATGATAAATGATAGTTTTGGTGGTGTCGCTTTCATGTCGTCACGTTTCAGATCTAATTCCAACCTCCTTTTATCCTCAAAACCTACCGCTACACATAACATTTCCAAACTAAATCTATACCCGACGAGAGAATCACTCTTGTTTTTCATCTGAACATATTACAAGCCAAGAAACGACCGTAACAAATAATGGCTACTTATATTCCCTTTTTCTTTTAAGTGTCCCGCACTAAGAATTTCTCCTGTATCAAAACTGACATACACAAACAGCCAGACCCGTAACAAATATCTGTAGGCCATACAAATATAATTATGTTCCGTGCGGGAATCATACCCGCGACACGCAGCGCAGCAGCCAATCGCTCAACCACTGCGCCAACGGTCTCATCAGGTAATTAACACAACAGCAGGGAGAAAATATTCTTTTATTTCGCAAGTGGCAGTTCAGACGACAACAAACGGTTCCCGTGCAAACGAGGCCAGGCAACTGCAGCTTTGTGCAGGCGCCGTCGTGGGCGGTCGAAGTGTTGCCAGCGTGAAATAATTACCTACAAACAAGGTGCAATTTTACACTTTCTTAGATCTAAAGTACTTTTCTTTCTGCACGGTTAACTATATGTACCTGTATGTATGTATAATGGTACTGTACCCACCCGTGTTACTACTTAATTATTTAGAAGATTGTTGTCAGTAACAGACCGATTATGATCAAACGAATTATTTTTTATGCCATCTGGCTTAGAAAGTAGCTATAATACGTGACTGACATATAAAACAGATCGTACTTTTTTTTCGTTCATATTTTCAAACACTATTTGTATTTCTGTCAGACGCTTCCAAAGTTTCAACGAGTAACTTGTCTGCCAGTGACCTGCAGCCAAGGAGTTCACAGTACCTAACATTTGAACCAGGAACACTAGTTTGGTTACCCATTCTCTGAGTGAATTATGTTACTTTCTAGGCAAACGTACTTGATCGTCGACCACATCATCGCTTACCATTGAGTGAGATTGTAATCAAACGCAAATCAATTTAAAAAAAAAGTTTTTATTTTACCCTTTCATGAAAACTAACTAATTTTGTAAAACGTATTGTTGGTTATGCTCTTCAGCCGTATATGCGTGATTGAGCACGCATATACGGCTAAAGACACGCAGACCATGTCCTGGATTAACACCTAAGATATGTATTTTTTAAAGACTTCAAAAAAGGAAGAGATTCTCAATTCGGTTGTATTTTTTTTATATATTTGTTACCTCATAACTCCGTCATTTATGAACCGATTTGAAAACATTTTTTTCTAAGGATATATGTACTTACTTTCCAATTGGTCCAAATTTCATCAAAATCGGTTCAGTACTTTCGTTTTTAAATAGCTAGTAAAGATATGTTATCCAAGTAAACGAAATTGGCTTGTTGAAATTGACGTGTTGTTAGGTGTGGGGTAGCACTAAAAAGCGAAAAATAAAAAACTGTTTTTTAGTTTTTCATCAGGTTTCATATTATGAATCCTTTAAGATATAACTGAAAACGCGGGCAACTACAAGTCTTTAATAAATTGCTTACTGAATAGTACCTTAAATAGCAATTGTTGATACTTGAATAGGTATCTCATAACGTATTCAATAAAACAAAAGACAGTCTTTTGTCTTCCTTGACCTTTCAAAAGTCAAACAATTTTGACGTTTACATAAGAAACAATTACACTTCTCATCAAAAAAATCGAAACACTTTCGTTTTTATTGTTTTTGTCCTAATTTTTTACAAAAGAGAATTAATTCCATGAAAAAAAAAACATTATTGTGTAGCTGGCAGTTTGGTCATTACAGTAAGAAGAAAAAAATCAAAATTCGAAATTAGAATTTCATTTGTTTATCCTATAAATGAAATTAATCACTGTTTTGAGACAAATGTGTATTTAGGGTTGGAGTACGTTTCTCGTTTAAAAACTAAAATTAGCGCTTGTCTTTAAACTTTTTGTTTCTTATTTCATTTACTGTGACTTTGGGACGTCTGAAAAAACTTTTTTTTCTAAAACATATGGATACTTCGCCCGCAGAAGCCGCCCAAGTGGTGGCATTGCTGGATTCTGGACTTAGTCAGCGTGTTGTGGCTGCAAGATTGCATCTAAGCTTATCATCTGTTCATAGAGTCTACAAACGCTATCGGGAGACTGGTTCGTTCACGCGCCGTTCAGGATCTGGCAGGAATCGGGTCACTTCTGAGCGAGATGATCGATTTATTGTAACAACCTCTTTACGAAATCGACGCCTTAACGCTTTTCAACTGCAGCAGCAGCTTCGCGTTGTACGAAGAGTAGCTGTAAGTGACTCTACAATAAGAAGAAGGTTGAAGGAACGCGGATTGGCACCGCATAAGCCAGCGAATGGGCCGAAATTAACTGCAGACCATCGAAGAGCGCGCCTTAACTTTGCACGCGAGCACCTAACTTGGTCATACCTTCAGTGGAGCAAAGTACTGTTTTCTGATGAGTGTAAAATTATGCTGTATGGTAACGACGGAAGGAACAAGGTCTACAGAAGAGATGGAGAACGCTTTGCACAATGCTGCATTGAAGAAAAGGTCAGCTATGGTGGCGGTTCGTGGACGGTTTGGGGAGGAATCAGCGCCGACGGTAAGACAGAACTTGCCTTTGTATCTGGGCCACGGCTGCCTGCACTAAACTCTCATCGGTACATCGAACAGTGTCTTGAACCTCATGTGATGCCCTATGCACATTTTATTGGCAACGACTTCATATTCATGCACGACAATGCTAGAGCTCACACCGCGGGCGTCGTACGAGATTATCTTACCGAAGTCGGTATCTCCATTATGGTATGGCCAGCAAGAAGCCCGGACATGAATCCCATTGAACATCTATGGGATGAATTAAAGAGACGAATTCGAGCAAGAGATCCAGCCCCAGAAACACTTAGCCAGCTGCAAAATGCAATCCAAGAGGAATGGGATAATATACCACAACATGTGATCGTGACTCTCATCCGATCGATGAAGAACCGTATGGAAGCAGTAATAAGAGCTCGCGGAGGGAATACAAGTTATTAAATAAACGTTTCTTACATTTTTTTTCATTTACGCGTGTTGTTTTACCCATTTCCTTCATATTCCATACAGGGTAAAAATTACTCATTATACAAAATACGAAACCTATGAAGACTTAATTTGAATTTAGAACATTAACATTAGGATTTAAAAACCTCATACTACTCACTATTAAATGACATTTTACATTTATTCCTAAATATACACATTTTTCTGATAATCCTTATCAAATCATAAACTGCGAGGTGTTTCGATTTTTTTGATGAGAAGTGTATAATAAAGTTTATATAAATAGAATAAATATGGTACAGAGATAGATTAGACCTTGGAGAAGGACATAGGCTACCTTTTGTAGCGAGAATAGGGCTTGAAGGGTTTGAAATAGGGAATGGAAGTTTGTATGGGAGTCCGCCATTATTGAAGCTGAAATCATGAACCTTTGTAATTAGGCACTTGATAAAAAATAAATAAACATTATGTTCATGCGTTTTCGAAAAAATGGTATCTTCAAAATACTACTACTCTACGCGGGCAAAAGCTAGTACTGTATATAATTACGCACACCTTAGCATAAGTAACAGTATAGATAGATGTATCTTTACTGTGACATTAATCTATCTTTACTGTTACTATACAATATGTACATAAGAAAATGTTACATAGTGCGGCCTTATCAGAAAAGTTTAATTTTAAATGGTATCTTCTTTATGTATCTAGCGGTGTAGCTTCGCCTTGCTAAATTAACGTTCGACATTTTGACGTTCAAAACGTGCTGGCACTCAGCCTAATTTGAAAAAATGACTTTTGATTTTGATTTTGATTTAAAAGGATATTGTGTTGTTGCGTCTGGTCTAAGCCCACTCATTGTCACGAAGATGTAAATCATAAAAAAAGTCTTAATAAATCAGTCTTAACTCCATTTTAATTACAACATTATCGCCAAAAGCGATCTTTTAAAGACAACAAGTATGAGACGTGTTTGACCTTTACCAAAACGTTGGGAGTTTATAATCCATTTTTATATTTAACCGGCGTTATTTTAATCTAGGGCTGGTTAATAAAAGTCTGCGAGTAAATAACGTAGGCGTAGATCACGTTTCTCTATTAATTTACGTGTACGCGGCTGCATGATCTTATTATATAACGTGGCGATAAGCCAGGTCGGCTTATCGCCACGTTTCTTCTTCTCCATAAGAATCTACCTTTCCGAATGGACAGTAGAGTCACTTTATTAATGTAATTCTATTATTTTTACTGAACTGTAAACGATGACGTTCAAAAGTGCCGTTTAATGGCCTAATTGAAATAAACGTTTTGACTTTTGACTTTTTGACTTTTGTTTTCTATCTACCCGTACCTACATATTTCATTGAAGTCTGTATTTAACATACATAAATCTTGGTGAATTAGGAACCTCTATTTTGATGTTGTGTTGAAGTTTCTCATTAATTTGAATTTTCGAGAAATTCCATCGTTACTAGAAAACACAGAGTTATTTCGAACTTCTGCAAATATACAAAGTTGTTTGAGTGAATTGCTTCTCCCTTCTACCGTGCCGAATATTCAAAATCAAAATCAAAAGTCATTTATTCAAATTAGGCTGAGTGCCAGCACTTTTTGAACGTCAAAGTTCTACATAAAGACAGTCCCCCGAAACGCCCGCCCGTCACCACTTCCTAGTGTTATAGCTGGGATTCGATGATACCCATGACATGGTAGCCATCTGAAGTCTCTGATAATCCCCATTGAGAGCAGGCCATGAGTACATATACCTAAGTTTAATAATAATAAAGCTTTATTCATTTCACACGATTACATTAAAAAACGAATTAGAAAAAATATTAAAAATTACATGCATTAATAAATTAGAATCTCATAATTATTAAAAATAAAATTGATTACATTAACTTTTTATGTTTTTTTTTTGTACCTTTATGTAATGTTTCTAAATAAGATTAGGAAATGGGTAATAAATAAATCACAATAAAATTTCAAATCATCAACTCCCCTCCCCCCATATCTTCAAGAAAAAAATCTCTGAACATCTCCAACTAATAGGATCGTTAAGTATTTTCTTTCCCATTACTTGTTCCAGCTCATCTGCTGAGTTGTGATAACAAGAGCTCCTGAGTAGTGAGCTGTGATAACAAGAACTCCTTGCTACAGATAACGAGCAGTCTTCGTTAAGGTCAAGTTGCTTGCTACTACGGCAGGTTCGTGTTCTGAAATAAGTGGAGTTCGGAGCTGTACGTTCAAGTAGTTGTTGAAGGCAGGTTTTATTTTTAATCATTATTTATTCAGGCAGGTTGTACTCCTTGATTTGAATAGTAAAGATAGAGCCGTTGGAACGTTTGTTTGTAAGAGAAACACGGCATTTTGAATGTCTTGCTCATACGACCGCTTCGGTATATGTTGGGTCTATTTGTGGCGTCAAAAAACGTGCGGTCCGCGCTATCCTTAATAAGTTAATGGTTGTATTAGTGTCTATTTAAATTGATAGTTATAATTATTTCGCTTACGAAAACGGTGTTGGCAAGTCGATAATTTGTAAAACGAAGGTAATAACCGCATGATCCTTGGCCTAAATAAATATAAAGACCAGTGTGCCGTGACAATACGACAGCTATGCGATGAAGTGTTTTCATACAAATTGAGACAAAACAATTCTATGAAAAGCATTGTCGCGTCACATTTTCTGCGGAATCCTTAATCGCCTCGACACGAAAAACCTAGTGATCTAGATTGAATAGGTAAATAAAGACGACATTGACGCAGCCTTCGTTTAACATCCACCCAAAAACAAAACAAGCGGAAAATAATACAATTAACAATCTCATTACTGCTCAAGTAAACGTTTAACGAGTCTTCGAAATCCTTTGAAATAACATTGTTCATCAAAATCTGTTGCGAGTCGCGATTAATTGAATCAAAACGAAATCTTTATTAATGTTGCCGACGGACTGATTAGCATTGCAAATGATGCTCTCGAGTAATTCTTGGCTTAACAAATTGGGGGGTAACGACTCTTCAATGATACCTATATTTATATTCCCCTTTAGTACTTCTCAGAGGCAGCATGGAGTTTGGAAAGCAGTGTGATACCACGTGCCTCGGAAAACAAGTTAAGCGCACTGTCCTAATCGCTCTACGGTCGTCTGTCCCATGAATCAGGCTATAGGAGTGAGGGAATGCAGATTGCGCGGGAGATATTATAGTGCACATACTTCAACATGTACTACCACTTTTTTTTTAAGGCTGGTAAATCATCAAGTGACTTCTTCCGCTCTGGGCGGAGCAGAAGGGCGTGTCAGACTCTTACTGACTAAAACCCATCCGTGTTCCTTCTTAAGCTTTTTGCGTTCCAGAGCCGCGGTGACTCAAATTCCGCAACCCTGGCAGTTGTACTACCACTTGTGTTCTTCATTTTGAGTCGACAATAACCCTTAAACAGTTTTTACCCAGCAGGTGGCCACATTTATTGTGTACTAGATACAGCCCGCGGCTCCGCCCGCGTTAATGTCGAAAATTTTCCCAAGGGAAGATAGATACTTTCGGGATGAAAGTCTGAATAGTTTGTTTGTTTCTTTGAACGCGCTAATCTCTGGAACTATCAGTCGGATTTGGAAAATTATTTTTGTAAATGATAGCCACATTCATGAGGAATGCTATAGGATTTATGGGAACGGCAAATTCTTACGGGAACGGGTAAACCGAGATATGCGCGTGCAAAATCTACGGAATAAAAGGGCTTATTAATAAATAAAAAAATCACTATTTATGTGTCAATGACTGATTGTACTTGGTCGGTCATTGACTGTTGATTTTGAGGGCGTGGTGATTTCTAGCGAGCGTAGCAAGATATAAATCCGTGCATCTCATTAACTTCTCTTTGTCGCGTTAATTACAGCTTAAGCGGACCAAAGGGAATGAGAACAAAGTTTATGTTAGAGGCATGGATTGGTTTTGACCGTGGCGAGAAATTTTCTAAACTTTTTGATCGCTATTGCCACGTATATATGACAAGCAGCGCGTGCCCTGTACGCCATTCGTTACAAATATGTGACAAATTTTGTGGCTTGGCGTCGGAGGCACGCCGATGCGTTTATGCTCTGGCGTTTAAAAGACCCTGCAGTTTTAACCCATATCATCATTGTTAGGTTTTCGTACCCGAAGGGTTAGCAACGGAACCTTTTTTACTAAGCCTCCGCGAACCTTGAAAACTAAATTTCGCAAGAAGTAAGGTCTCGTTTTGGTACGGTAACCTTCTTATGTGAGTCCGACTTGCACTTGACCGGCTTTTAAAATAAATGCTAGAAACAATATTTTTGACCTTTTCATAAAGTTCCTAATTTTAGTCCACTTTTAGCTGGAAATTCAGTCATTATAACAAGGTTAGACATTTTAGAGAGACACCTGACTTGATGAGACTAGTTGAAAGCACTTCTGCCAAAGTTTATTCAGTTTCTAGAATATTTAAGAGAAGCACTGTCAGTCCTTCAAAACTTCTGAACAGAATTTAAGTACCTACCTGCCAGTTTCACTAACGTTCGACGATGGAGCACGCTTTCCTAGAAATATACTATTCACTCTTGACTTAAAGATCCAGAAAAGAAAATTATCGCTAAATTAATGTGACCAACTGTCAAGCGCGAGTGAACTGCTGTGATTGGCTGTTGACAATCCATTCAACCAATCAATACAACTAATACGCGTTCGATTTTTCAAAATGATTTTTTCGATCATTTTCGTTAACGCGGCCTACGGGCCTTTGGGGTTCGTAGTTAACTCAATCAATGTTTAAAATTTCTTCCAAATGCGTTTTTCGGTCAATGATGGTAGCGATGAACGCGTCCTATCATCGAAAAGTTATGCTTTTAATGTTCAGAAAACTGTTTGGGTGTGTTTTACGATCGATCCATGTTTATTCATGATCGTCCACGCTGTACAAGTTATAATTGAATGAGCCTTTGTGTCGATCGGCTATTCAGACGTTGATTTGATTTGAAGGTGTATTAATGTTTATTTAAATTGGAAATTGAAATGCTAGATGGCAATATATTGGTTTCGAGGCAATCAAATACCGGCGGCGACATCAATAAATACCAATATCGGATTTAATATCGATACTGATAAATATTTGGATTAGTGGTTAACGCTTATACAGGGTATAATAACTGAAAAGTGTTGTCATGATTTAAAAAAACTGCTTCTAAAAAAATAACACAGCCAATTTAAAAAAAAAACGTTGCAAGAGCATAGTGAATTTAATATTCTTTCTTTATATTTTCAACTAAATAAACCAACCAACTTAGTTTAGTGTGTTTAGTGAAGTTATTTAGAGGTTTAAATTAGCCCCAAGCTAAGAATGGAGAAACAAAAATTGACTCGTGTTACATTTTAGTGAGTTGTAATTTAAGAATCGTCTCCTCGAGCCCTTTATTTTAATACCCCACATGACTAGGTCACTAAAAAAATACATGGGAATAATTGTTAACAAACTTTAAATCGACCCAGATCTTAAATATATGTACATTCGAATTGAAAAGTCGTAAGAAAAACCTAAAGATGATTTTCAAGTACCTAAGTACCTATTCAACGATACCCCACTTGTCAAACTTCATCGACTTAAACGTTTTTTATTTTTCAGCTTTGTACTAAGATTATGTATTTGTCAACAGCAGTCAGCTAGGAAATGCCGGCCTCATCTAGTATAAATTGACGAAAAAAAAACTACGTGTAAAAGTGTTATTTATAACCAAGTTGCAAAATAAATGACATTTATCATGATGCCGTTCAATATCCTATTACTTTGCATTATTTATGCCTTCCCCGTAATTCTCCAGGCACAAACTTTAATTCCAACTAAAACTGTTACACTAATTTTCTCCTACTTCATAGGTAAGCAGCAATAAGTGCCCCATTCTTTGCCGCACCTCTTCAGAAAAAGGAAAAGTGCATTATCCAAAAAAAAATCCTTGTCACTTGCGAGTCAGACTCGCGTGCCAAGGTTTCCGAACGAATTTCATTTTTGTAGTATGTTATTTTAACACTATAGACCTCTTATAAGTTTTCCTGTAATCTATAGGTAAAGAACCATTTGTCTGCATTTTTTCAAAATTTTAAGACATAAGGTATCTAAATACATATAACTTGAAAACGATTATTTTTGAATAATGAAAAAAAATAATTAATAATCCCTT
Organism: Mamestra configurata; assembly: GCA_002192655.3. Classification (NCBI taxonomy): domain Eukaryota; kingdom Metazoa; phylum Arthropoda; class Insecta; order Lepidoptera; family Noctuidae; genus Mamestra; species Mamestra configurata. Next base: position 23,399 of record NDFZ01004968.1, on the reverse strand, counting down.
TCACACGGTACAGTTCGAAAAACTTTTTTTGTTCGTCCCCCAAATTTCAACAGAATTGGTCCGGTAGACTCGGAGAAAATTGGCTGTGACAGACGGACAGACACCCGAGTGATCCAGGGTTCCGTTTCTGACGGATGTTCGGAACCCGAACAAGGGTCTCTATAAAAACTATCCCTGTATTCTTTTTCTGTACCTTATAAATCTTCCACGTCTCTTATTCATAACTTTCGTTTAAGCCTGACTCACAAACACATTATTACGCCATGTTGTCTGAAAGTAATATTAAAAGGGTTTTACTCCACTCTGTGGTAACTCCTAAGTGGTATATATAATGTAGATCTTAGCACTTAGCCTTGCCCCGAACAACACTTACATTGCTAAACGGCTAAAGACTGCTTTAAGCGAGAACAAAACAAGAATTTATCTAGATTTACATAGGTAAATTGGATCGAACTAGAGTCAAGAGCAAACCCATAATAATAAAAAAAAAAATAGAAAGAAAATAATTATGGTAATTTGATAGAAACTGACATAAGGTAAGGAGCTGGGATGTGAAACTATACATAACCTCGCAATCTATTGTCAGAAACATTCTGATTACCAGAAGATCTAATGAGCCGAGCTTCATTAACAACTTTTTAAGCTTCATTTCAATGATTTAACGAGCATTCCGAGTCACAGAGGGGTCTTATTATGTTATATATGGTCACTTATCCACAGACCAGCCACGACAAGAACTGCTTAACCTCGAATACCGTACAGATATAGTAGCCACGAGCCTCGAACGTAAGTATATCAAACTATCACCGCATTGCTTCGAACCGTCTTCACTCCTCAACTGAACCACAGGAAAAGAATAAGTGAAATACCTTTCCATTTAAAAAAGTCTTAATATGAAGGCAGCGAAGTGAAATCTCGTAGAAAGCCGACACGTCCGTAATAAAACGGAACGTGGCTTGACAACAACGAGTTACTGCCACCTGTCGCGTCGGTGTGAGTTGTATCTGGTTTGGTGTGAGTTGTGTCGCGTTGGGTGTAAGTTTATTTGTTAATTAAATACTTTACGCGCAAAAATGTATTGATGCCTTAGGCATTTTATGCCAGTCAAGCTTTGGATGGGCAACACGTTCGTAATAAAACAGAACGTGGCTTGACAAAAACGAGTTGCTTGCCATTTGTCGCGTCCTTGCGAGTTCTGTCGAGTTTGGTGGGAGATGTGTTGTGTTGAGTGTGAGTTGTTTCGTAATTGGTTTGAGATGTGTTGGGTTTGGTGTTAGTTGTATCGCGTTGGGTGAGAGTCGTGTCACAGGTCACTTCTGCATACTCATAACAAATGTCTACTGCTCCTATTACTAAGTAATGCTGTTAGTACGAAAGACATGCTTCTCGCACCCCGCGGATTTTCACACTACCGTGTGACTTAATTGATCACCGCATATTCTTTAATTTTATTCAGGTTTCATTGAATTTTTACATTGTAAAACACACGAATTCTTAAATAAATTAAACATTGGATCTAGGTTTTCTTTCCATTGTGAATGAAATATGCTTTTTTATGGGCTACACAGTTGAGGTGCAGGTCATCAATTCAACAATGATGACGATGTTATGTCTACAAAACCTAAGCTCGGCTGGGTCTCCTAACTTTCGATTTTGGAGAGAAAGAAACAAAAGAAAGTCTGTTTATTTTTCTCAGAAAAATCCCTGGTAAGTAAATAAAATTAATGAAATTCGGATGACGTCCATAGCTCGAGTCCCACGTAAAAATTAGTTTACTAACAGGTCGTAAAAAGGTCACGCTCCATTGCTGCGAGCATGGGTAAATGTTCTTTACACAGTGAACTCCTCTGGGATTTGTACAGTACGCCAGTTTGCCCCGAGTGTATGTGAAATAAAAATACATTACATAAAAACCAAGGGAACCAAGGTTACCGACATTGCTCGAAGGATCGCCAAACTGAAGTGGCAGTGGGCAAGACACATTGCTCGCAGAACAGATGGTCGATGGTGCCGAAAAGTTCTGGAGTGGCGACCGCATAGGTACCGGAAGACGCAGCGTTGGAAGGCCTGCCACAAGGTGGACCGATGTCCCGATGAGGGTCGCGGGTAATTGATGGATGCGAGAAGCACCGAACCCTGGGGGGAGGCCTGTGTCCAGCAGTGGACAGCTTTCGGCTGATATGATGATGATGATGACGTAAAAACACGCCTGTTTACCCCAAAGGGTTAGACAAAGCTGTCCACAGTCGTAGACCTGTCCTATCCGGGACTATTCTGGCCTATCTATAAATGCAAACTCATTTCACGTGTCCAATTAATTCCTGATGGAAAAACACAGTGAAACATTGCCACACCAGTGAATCGAACGCAGTATCTCATTTTCAGCGCAATACTACACCAGTAAGGCAGTCATGAGAAGATATAGTGGCTTTTTCCTTTGCTCACGTTAAAGCCATCTACATTTATCTGCCAAAGTTGCGGAAATTATCAAGATTCATTTGATGATTTTCCATAAAAAAACGGGCCCCATCTATCACTGTACTAAAACTCATCGAAATTGGTTCAGCGATTTAGGTGTGCAAGCGTAACAAATAAACTCACTTTTGCGTATATATTAGTTACTAGGAACTAAACTAGTTATCTATACACCTATTAATACTGTGTGATAACTCTACCCACCCCATAAAATACCAACCATGTAGGCATTAGTACGTAGGTACACCTAATTCTAATTCCGGTCTGTATCGGAAGCAAATCGCGTTATGCCCAGTCAATTTACTTCAAATGGAGTAACCCAAATTGAGTTATAATACGTTATCTTAACATAGGCGGTAGTCCTATTAAATTGTGCATTCTAGCGTTTTATGGTATGTTCCTTTAGTAGTATTATACAAAGATCTTTATTATCTATCTTCTATCTATCTATACTATCTATATACTAATATAATAAAGCTAAAGAGTTTGTTTGTTTGTTTAAACGCGCTAATCTTTGGAACTACCAGTCGGATTTGAATTTTTTTTTGTAAATGTTAGCCACATTCATAGGAACTGGAAAAAACTAGAAACTAGATGCTGAACAAAATTCTCTTAATAGCTAATACCTTTAAACCATCAATTCTTGTATATATGTATATATATAATCTGAATCTCGAAAACGGCTCCAACGATTTTCATGAAATTTAGTATGCAGGTGGTTTCGGGGGCGATAAATAGCTAGCTAGCTTCATTTTTCTAAAACGTTTACCAAAACAAAACCGAGCAAAGCTCGGTCATCCGGGTACTCATTCTTTAATTGCACGCAACGTCATTTTCAATGCTTCTAAAACACATGTCCGCTGAGGAACAATTGCCATAAGAGCTGGTAGTTTCACTTAAAAAAACACAGCCAAGTACTTGAAAAAAAGGAAATGTCACGCAATATATTTGTCGGCAGCCCTATCGTTCGTAATGACACTCATCTATTTGCTCTAACGCGTACATACGAGTAGTTGTAATGACAGAATCGATCACGGTTCGAAGCAGCTATCATCGCTCATATCTCCACAAGGCAACGTTTAATATCTTTTTCATTTATCATATTCCGTTTAGACGGGAACCTTGGAGAAAGAACTAAAGAAACCTTTTTCTTAAAGATTTTAGACGGAAGGGTACAACGAAATATGTAGCAATTTAAAACGCATTAAGGCTTGGAGGCCGTTGAAATTGTAGCTGGAAACATTCAAACAATTATTTTTAGGACATAAGCAGTATTATTAAAAATAAGTATAATGTGACCTACTTTAAAATACTATTTACTGGCGAAAATAAAACGGTGCATAGCTACGCGAGTGGCGTAGCGGCATCGTAGCGCGTAGCACCGAAAGCGTAGCTAATTTGCTACGCGCCGTAGACCGTGAAATCTGTACAAAGTGACTCCGAAAAGTTCTATAAATGTGTTGTATTGCTTTGACTTGCGTTTTTCGGCACTTTGTCGGACGGGTGTAATTGAAAATTAGGTTGCTGATAAATTGAATGAATGATACATTATTTAGCTTTCTAAGCACGTTTAACTTACCTTGTACATACTTAGCTAAATTCGGTTTAAGTTTTCGATGATAGTCCTACCCGTAAAGCATTTTAAATACTTAAAACTATCTTAATTTCTATTGTAAATCTAACCAAAAAATAAATACAAACTAAACTTACCGAGCTTTCCGTAAATAATCTTCAAAGTTCACCAAAGAATATAAACAGTCTCGGAACTCGTTGCTTGACCAGCAACGAAGTAAAAAATTAAAAGAAACCAATTTTTTTTTAAAAGAAAAAGTGTTTGGTGTTCGAAATTTGAAATGAAGTTCGCGGCTTATTCCCGTTGCGAGCGCTCGTCCGGTCGGTCGGAGGCAAGGGCGGCATCTGGCACAGCCAACATACAGCCTATACTTCATGCCGTCAGAAAGAGGCTGCTTTCGCACTGAAAACCTCTTTTAAATGGAACGAGAACGACACGATAAATAGGTTAGTAAATTATAGATTTAACTGGATAATTATTTTGGAACTAAAACTTTTTTACTTTGAGACTCATTTCATGTAGTGGACGGAAGTGCTACCCTAAAGTGCGATCTCTGATTGAATCGAATGTCAGGAATGATAAACTGATTTTCTACAAAGAATTCTGGACAGAAGCCTGATGTTTCCTTTTTAGTCCTGCTGAAAGCATGAGGTGTGTGTCCTATTAGATGGGACTTAATACCACTTAACTAAGGTATCGCGCGGCCATCTACTTCGAAAGAAATTAGTAAGGAAAAGAAATAAATAAAAGTATAAATTTAATTTATTCAGCATATAATTATACATTAATATACATATTATTATACATCATATTACATAGATATCAAAAAATGGTATGCCAAAATCTAAGCCACTGCCTGCCACTGCTGACCATGAAGGTTTTCCCATGTTGAAGGGAAATCTTCCAATTGAAAATAACAATGGCTTACATTTTTTTAAATCGTAGGTACTCCAGCACATCAAGCTACCCGAAACTGTCATATTTTCCCAAACAACCTTGAACCTAATGCTTTAGCGATTAAGTTGAAAATCTAACTCTGCATACCAAAACGACTTTCAATCAATCGTGTCAAAATCGTATCGAAAGCTCTCCGCAAGCTGCAAAGCACCCCACACTCTATCAATGGTTGTATAAGTGCGCGCATGCGCCGTGCGCGCGGATGTGACGCACGGCGCGCCGGTTATCAATGGGGCGGCCATCTTGTTGACGTCATAGCAGCTTCGCGCCATGTTTGTTTTCGTTCCGGTCAATCTATGGAACACCGGCTGTTCCGGTTATTTCCACCAAAATGTAATTTAAAATGTTGGCTTTTAGATGGTGTTTTTAGGCAATTATTCACCTGAAATATTGTAAAGCAGATTAATGTAATAATTGGTGCTTTCAAATTTGAAAAATTCAAAAGATATTGTGTTATTAGAGCAAATTTTCATGCTTGGGTTTAGTTTCAGCATAAGTAGTAAGGTAATAATCAAAACAATTATAGAAAATTGTGCTTTCTATGTTTATTAATAAGATGGGTCTTTGCATTTTTGTATGGTTAACTTCATTCCGCTACAAAAGGAATACTTGAAGAGTTCTTTGTAATTGAAAGTTTAGTTATTCTTTTCTTAGTTTATTCTTGTTGTTACATGAACACTGCGCTTTTCAAAATTGTATATCTACATGTAACAAGAACTCCTCAGAAAGAATGTTATGCCGTACGTTCCGACTGTCATCAGCTGTTCTATGCTTATCTCTAATATAGTTTCACAAAAATGTAAGTTGTTTCCTTTTTTCTTTTTTTTTTCAATGTTTAACTTCTTAGATTGTTTGGGCCCAGTAGGTGGCTACGTCAATATCAGCAACGGTTGCATTCATAAAGTCCGGCAAGGTGTAGGTGTATGTGCACTTGGGGCACTGCACCACGTGGCTCATGTTCTGAACAGAGGTACTGCACTCACATTGGATACCCGACGGGTCTATAAAACACTATTTTGCCGAGTTGTGTTTGCGGCGAACTACCTGGGTGCGCAATCGATTGAATGCTTTTCTAGGGTATTGCAGTTCACGTCTAAGTGGTAGGTTTGCTCTTAAAAAAAATCCCAGTCTTTTCAATTACACCTGAAATAGTGACCTACATTGTGAAAGAGAGCATAACAAACAAAGTGGCAAACTACTAAAGAAAAGCAAAACAAACACAGCCAAATTTAATAAAGCTTATGAAATATCTTATCTCAGTATAATTAGCAGTATTTTTGTCTCTACGCACAAAACAATTGAATTACTCTGATACAGACAAACGCAAAAAGCTTACAAATATAATTAGTTCACGTTTTAGTGACTTCCTGCACTACATCTAAGGCTCCGCGCAAACGGGTCACTGACCACAACCACCGGTGGCTGGCGACAAGCTGTTAACATGATTTTTAACACGTTTTGTATGGAATCGCCCCACACGTGTAGCGAGTGGCGTCCACTCGCGGCTCAGTATCCGCGTCACGCCACCGGTGGCGGCCACTCGTGGCTCAGTGTCCGCGACATGTCACCGCGGCGGCCAGTCGCTACTTAAAAACGTCGACCGCTGCGTCTTCCTCTTCCTACCCTTCAGTTATCCGCAGAGGCCCGGACACTATCATACAAGACAAGATTTTGATAACAAATTGTAGAAAACCTTCCGTCTCGGAATCCATCGTGAGACTGTACAGCAGGAGAATGTTACAAATTGTAGCGGCCGCCGAATACTAGTGGCGGCCACCGACCACTTGTGGCAGCCACCTTCGGTTGCGCGGTACCAAAGGACGTGGCGCGCGACAGCCACCGGTGACTGTAGTCGGTGTCCCGTTTGTGCGGAGCCTAAGAGTAAATATCAAAGGTAACTTGATTACTCTTTGTACAGCAACTCCTGAACTATGAACTTATTAAAAGTGAAAACATTCCTTCGCTATTAAAAAATGTATGGCTTCGCTTATACCTAAAGGGCAAACAAATTGTGAAAAGTAATAATAGCAGCCCGGGTCGATCTCCAAGGTTAAGCAAGGTCTACCAAGGGCTCCTGCGGACTCGCCGTCCGCGTACCGGCCCATAGTGCTGCTCGACGAGGTGGGAAAGCTGTTTGAGCGGATAGTCGCAGCCCGCCTCGTCGGCCACTTGTGCGGAGAGGGGCCGGACCTGGTCGAATGCCAATACGGCTTTCGGCAAGGGCGCTCCACTGTGACGGCGATATCCCGAGTGAGAGTCCTGGCGGAGGAAGCGGTGTCGCGGGGCGGTGTGTTGTTGGCGGTGTCCTTGGACATCTCCAACGCCTTCAACACCCTGCCCTGGAGTTGTATTCGGGAGGCACTGCGATATCATCGAGTGCCTTCCTACCTCCGCCGCGTCGTCGGGGCTTATTTGGCGGAAAGGTGTGTCACCTATCTGGGACGCGATGGCAGATACCAGCGCCCCATGTCGTGCGGTGTTCCGCAGGGTTCGGTCTTGGGCCCGCTCCTGTGGAACATCGGGTACGACTGGGTGCTGAGGGGCGAGCTCCGGCCGGGAGTGCAGCTGGTGTGTTACGCTGACGACACACTGGTCACTGCCCGGGGGAGCTCGCACAGGGAGGCAGCGTTGCTGGCGACGGCTGCGGTCTCACAGGTGGTGAGCCGCATACGGCGCCTCGGCCTGGAGGTGGCCCTCAACAAGTCGGAGGCCATTGTTTTTCATGGCCCCCGGCGAGCGCCGCCGCCGGGATCGCACATTGTGGTCGGGGGGGCCCGTATCGCTGTCGAGTCCACCATGAAGTACCTGGGATTGGTGCTCGACAGCCGGTGGGATTTCGGCCCCCACTTCCGGCGGCTGGCGCCCAAGTTGTTGGGCGCGGCGGGGGCGCTGTCAACGCTGCTTCCCAATCTGGGGGACCCGAGCACCGCCTGTAGGCGGTTGTACGTGGGGATCGTGCGATCGATGGCCCTTTATGGGGCCCCGATCTGGGCGGCTGACCTGACGGCCAGCACCATCACTGTTCTGCGGAGGCCGCAGAGGGTGATGGCCGTCAGAGTCATCAGGGGATATCGCACGATCTCCTACGAGGCGGCTTGCGCACTGGCCGGATCTCCGCCGTGGGACCTGGAGGCGAAAGTGCTCGCGTCACTGCACAGGTGGCGCGAGGGCGCGCGGGCGCGCGGCGAAAGACTGACGCAGCAACACTTGGAGCTGCGTCGGTCGCAGCTGCGCGAGGTCCTGGTGGCGGAATGGCGGGACAGGCTTTCGAGCCCTTCCGCCGGCCTCATCACCATCGAGGCCATCCGGCCAGTGCTCGACCTCTGGCTCGGGAGAAGGCACGGCTCCCTGTCGTTTCGTGCGACGCAGGTCCTCTCGGGGCATGGCTGCTTCGGGAGGTTCTTGTGTCGCATAGGCAGGGAGCCGGACGCTCGATGCCACCACTGCGTCGACTGTCGGGAGGACACGGCACGGCATACGCTTGCAGAGTGTGCAGCTTGGGAGGAGCCGCGCCGTGCCCTCATCTCTGTTGTAGGCGGTGACCTCTCGCTGCCGGCCGTAGTCCATGCTATGGTCGGCGGTGAGGAGTCCTGGGACGCGGTGGTCTCCTTCTGCGAGACAGTTATCGCGCAGAAGGAGGCTGCGGAAAGGGAGAGGGAGATCACAACCGCTCTCCCTGCCCGCAGCAGGCGCATCGGGCGTCGGAGGAGGGCATACGCTGCCCTCTTCCGGCCCCCCTAACTGGGTCCAGGGGCGGCGGACTTGGGGATGTCCGTCGCCCCCCATTCATCCGGACCCGAGGTGGCGGTGCGTAGTGTTCCCGTGAGCCCCTCTTTGACGTAGCGGGGGGAGTCAAACACCTCACTCCCCCCGCCGACGCGAGGTGGCCCGCAGAGGCGGGCCGGCATCAGTCGGGGATTGCGGAAGTCGCATACGTTCCTGCGATCCCCGGCGTAGGTGGGAGATGGAACACCGAGGTGGTTTTAGTCAGTAAGAGTCTGACAGACCCCTCCACCCGCCCCAGGGTGGAGGATTTCCATGAGGATTTCCCCCCGATATCAAAAAAAAAAAAAAAGGTCTACCAAGGGCTGTCCTTGGATGGGTTGCCGTTTAGTAACAGGGGGTCTCCCCTCCTCTGTCCCTCGGAAAGCACGTTAAGCTATGGGTATCCAGAAACGAAAAAAAATGGACACCAATCTTGCTAAAATCTTTCGAGATCCCCAGTGATTGGGTTATGGAATACCTATATTTTACATAGTCTAAGTAAAATACTGGAATTCAGGTACATCAGGTTACTTTCTTGGATTTCGTTGCGAGACTGAGACTGCGTTTTTTTGACTGTCGCCTCTGTCGATTCTAGCTCTTGGGAATTACAGTGGTCAGGAATAGTGCGGTGGGCTTGTATCATAATTAGGGGAATAAAAGCGGATCATAGATACCCGAGGAGTGATGTCAGCTTATATTAAAAACTGGTTACTCCATTTCGTCTCAATTACTTGAACCACACGTGTAAAGGAACTCGACAAGCTTCGTCGTATTAGCAGCGTGCCTCCCATACTAATGACTTCATAAACTTCAACTTGCTCTCGATCTGATCATCCAACTTTAACATAAAAAAATAATATATGTGAGAGTCTGTATGTCTCATCGACTGATTGGATCTGAATGTTGCGACACAAGTAGACCATGACCAGGATAAAGAAATAGAATAGATACTTTTTGGAGTTTCGTACCCGAAGGGTAACCAAGAGAAATAAAGAAAATAATGAAAAACTGTTTATTCACGTGAAAGCCTAAAAAGAAACAACAAAACGTGGTTATATACCTATTGTAAATGAAACTCTATTGCTAAGCCTCCTCTGTTTGTCCGTCTGTCTGTCAGCTAAACCGGTATAGGCAAACAGTTCAAAAGTTAGCAGTGACGTTTTGAAAATAGAAACCATACTTTCCGAAACATATTTTTTTCGGTTTGTGCTACATAACGATTCGTGTTCTCGTACTTACAAATTTAAAAAAAAAGCCTTTTATCATGCACTAATTAAATAAACAAACATTTGAAATGTTAAGTCATGATTGTAATTAATTGTGATTGTTTTTACTTATACACATATTTATATAAGAAATTAAATTTATCATTCAAAACCCATTTTTATCATTTTTGCAGTATCTTTTAATTAATATAATGTTTACTTTTAATTATTGCTATGATTTTAATATTATTCGTGTCTTACTAAGCTAACGGGATAAATTTTGTCTGCCACGCGGGTGAAGTCGCTGTCAAAGTCGCGGGTGAAGTTTAGCTCCCACACAATCTGACCTAAACGTTGCGAAGTAATACCCTGCACTCATACTACTTCAGTGCTTGAACATGCTTATGTGTAATTACTCATTCTGCTGTTAATTAACGTGTTTTTACGCCCGTTTTCATTAGCTGACCTTGTTTAACAGTAGGTAAATGAAGTGTAGCTTTCGTTTCACGTGTAGCATATCAAAATGTAGGCCCACAATGATTGTGACACGATGAGGGCCCATATTAGCGATGGGGTATGTTGATACAGATCTTAAATTAAACAATACATGACGAGAGGGTAAGTTGAAACGATGTTACACTCCAGTGCATATAAAGTGACAACCCAATAATAATATGAGATCAATTATTATCGTGCATAAAAAACGTTAAGGTTCAAGTCGAAATCTTGCAGTTAAATACATGATGAGAAGAAGGTAAGTTGAAATGATGTTACACTCCAGTGCATGTAGTGACAACTCGTGATTAATATGAGATCAATTTTATTATCGTGCATAAAAAACGTTTAAGTTCAAGTCGAAATCTTGCAGTCAAAAACTGGTCAATCTTATCGGAAAATTTACGGTGTTTTTGAGACTGAGACCAGAATGCAAACTTTTCTTAACACTACGGGAATTGATTCTCAGGTATCTTTAGTTTTATAATAGATTATTACCTAGCTAAGCCTATAGTTTTTATAAGTATAGGTATGTGGGTATCGTAAAAAGGTTGGGATACTTTATGAAAGACCATGCCCTCTCTGACCCTTCATTTTGGCGGTAACTTAAGGGCCTGACCCTTGACTCTTGTGTTAGGTAAATAATCCTCCCAATCTGGGGGACCCGAGCACCGCCTGTAGGCGGTTGTACGTGGGGATCGTGCGATCGATGGCCCTTTATGGGGCCCCGATCTGGGCGGCTGACCTGACGGCCAGCACCATCACTGTTCTGCGGAGGCCGCAGAGGGTGATGGCCGTCAGAGTCATCAGGGGATATCGCACGATCTCCTACGAGGCGGCTTGCGCACTGGCCGGATCTCCGCCGTGGGACCTGGAGGCGAAAGTGCTCGCGTCACT